>JAQQAC010004068.1:9365216-9475154 GCA_029783875.1 Phataginus tricuspis
TTTTTTTTTTTTAAGACAAGCCACATTAGAGCATTTTATATGCTAATGAGACCAGGAGAGATTGATGATTCTGGGAATACAGGGGATAATCAAAACAGCAAAATCCTTAAGCAGGTAGGAGGTGTGGGAGTCTAGATCACAGTCCAGGTGTGGGAGTGGAAAGACTACTAACAGGAGAAAACCATTTCCTTCTCTTACAGGATATAGAGGCTGAATACAGTGATAGGAAGGATTGTGCATTTAGTGGTGGGATGTGAAAGATACTGCCTATCTCATGACTTCTTTTCCTAAAGTGCAAGAGAAAATCATTGGCTGAGAGAGAGAGAGAAGATAAAAAAAATAGTCATCATGGAGAGTGAAAAAGTAAGTATTCTCCAAACACTGGAATAGGATGACCAATTTGAGATTTGTGATCATAAAGTTAAAGAAAACCTGTTAGCCTAAAAGCCAGTTCTTTGTGACCAGGAAAGGGGGAAATACTGAAAATTGCTTTAGAGAGAGCAGCTACTAATTATTGTAGCTTCTTATTTACACTAAAAGATTATTTAAAATGTACATGACAGTCCATGGCAATGTTAAAGAAAATATATACTTAACAGAAGTTGGAAAGTAGAGGAGGCAAAGGAGTGGGAGAGCTTGGGCATGTCGGTACCTTCATCGTACAGAGTGAGGAGCTAGAGTTTAATTTTGAATGTTGAAAATCCAAGAAATATTTAAGGTACTTACATTATTTCAATTACACAGTTTACCATAAGAGAACTAAAATACTAGGAATAGTTTAAATGATCTAAATCTTCATCTATCATAAGACAAGTGAATACACAATATCAAAATTGATAAAACAAGTTCTGATAGAGACTTTTTTTTTAAGTAGGTATCTTTCCTAGGAAGCGTACCTTGATTTCATTTTCTTTTTTTTTTATTAAGGTATTATTGATATACACTCTTATAAAGGTTTCACACGAAAAAACAATGTGGTTACTACATTTACCCATATTATCAAGTCCTCCCCAATACCCCAATGCAGTCACTGTCCATCAGTGTAGTAAGATGCCACAGATTCACTGTTTGCCTTCTCTGTGCTACACTGTTTTCCCCGTGACCCCCCACACCATGTGTACTAAACATAATACCCCTCAATCCCCTTTTCCCTCCCACACCCCTCCCCTTTGGTAACCACTAGTTCTTTCTTGGTGAGTGATAAGAGACATTTTAGTTTATAAATATGGACGCAACCACCAGAAGAAATAAACACAGAAAATTAAAAGTGATTGTCTATGGAAAACTCAGTGTTTCTCATTACAGGCCTTTCTGTGCAATCTGATTTTTTTTGTTAACATGCATACACATTACAATACCTTAATTAAAATTAAAACAGACACTAGGTGTGAATGAAGAGCTTTAAGTCAGGACCAAACTTTGATAAAACTAGTCAGTTTCTACCCAAGTGACATTTCCTTCCAGCTCCTTTCCATGACCTCTTCTTAGCTGAGCATTTGTTTTCTACCAATATCAAAGGGACTCACTGCTCTCCTGCGCTGGCATCCTCTCACCTTCACTAAGCAAAATTCCATCTGCAGTTGTTTTCTGCTCCTCAACTTGGATCATCACAAAATTAGCCTATCCTTGTTGCCATTCTAAAAAGGACTTGTTCTTGGTTCATAGTAAAAGTCAGTAATAATCTAATAACTGAAACTCCTTTCCTCCCCCTGTTCCCATCCCTGCCAAGATATTATTTAATGCATGATCTCATTTAGGGAGATTAGATGGGAGAGTTTCATGTGCATGTTTTTGTTTTGTTTTGTCATTTTTTAATTCCAGAAAGTTAAGATGATCAGACCTCACTTCATAGTGTAGTATCATTAGGGTTCATGCCAAGTACCTCATGTAAATTTATACTTTTATTTTCTTCCCCCACTCCCATTCTCCACCCCACTTTGAAAAATTTCATTTTAAATAATGAGCTCAAAGGAGTTAATCTATGTAGATAGACTGTCAAGGCACTGCAATAAGTGGGCCAAGATCATTTGGAGTGTTTGAGAAAGAGGACTTCCTGACGGACTTCAAATTATATCATCTTTCATTTTTATATCATGAATGATTCAGTGGTCCCTATGAACTGCAGCTGGAATCAGAATGGACCTTAAATAGTTGCTGAGATGTTTTCTTATTACTCCTTAACATGATTTAAACAAGGTATAGCACAACACTCCAAGCATGTGGGTGCTTATAAGTATTATCAGGCAGTGATGATGTTGTAAAACTTCTATAGGCTTAAGGTAAGGATTGATGACTTACACACCACACACCCTTAATTTACATTCTTACAACACAGATGAAAACATCAAATTACTTTGTCAGTTTTATATGCTTAATCAACTATGTTGGATATTGGATAAACAAACAGGTAGCTACAATAACCACAATTATTATTTCCACTATTATTAGCTGATGTCCACCAATCACTTTATATAACCTACAAAACAAAGAGCATCTACTTCCAAGAAGTGTGCACATTGTTTTATATTTCCTGTATTTCATTTATTCAACAAATTTTTTCCATGATAAAAAACATTATTGGTATTAACACTGATCCAGAAGTTCATTACTTAATGCAAAGATTTTCCAGATAGTGAAAAAAAATGCATATCTTTCAGAACTTTAGGGCACATTTTGCAACATGTTTTGCAACTTTCTTCCAGGAAGTATTAAATTTCTGACAGAAAGATTATTGAATATGTTGAACTGAAACCCATAAAGGCAGGAACTAGCTTCTATTATTTTTTTCTATATATTCTTTGAACTTTTAAATAGAGTCTGGATTTAATCTTAATACTGTTTTATAGAACTCATATGCCTGTTTTTCTTGTATTTGTGCTATTAAGTTTACAATAAGCCTACTCTCAAAAAAAAAACTTAATTAAAAAAAATATTGTTTTGGGAAGTTTCCCTACTAGATTTCAAACAACCTGGGAGAAAGATCCTGTCTTTATCCATGTGTATTTTTCAGTAACAACTTCTGTGACTTGCTCATAATTAATTGCTTAGGTAAAGGAACGAATTAAACTTTCTGTACTTTATACTTGACTTAAAATAATTTTTAAAAGGTTTAAACATAGAAGCAGCTGACCTCCAAAATTTTATTTCTCACCTTCACTCTCTGTGATCATTAATAGGAACAAAGAGGAGCGCTAGCAAGACAGTAAAATATAAGAATAAAAGAAAATGCAACACTCACGTAAGAGAAAAATACGGAAGCTCTTTTTTTTTTTTTTAGTGACTATGTTATGTATTTTGTGCTGCAGATATTCCATTTTATATTATAAAAAATACTTCTATAATAGGAAGCAGTTAGGTTTCAATCCTGGCTCTGTCGCTTACTGAGACCTACCTGACCTTGGCAAGCCTTACCCTCAGTCTGTAAAAGGTTGTAACATCTACCTCCACTAGTTGTTTATGGTTAAATCGAATAAGGATGATTTAATATGCGTCTGACACAGCGGAAGCGCCCAGCGTGGCTCCTGTCATTAATAGTAAGTGGTGATTGTCTCGGTGACTCGGTCAAGAACGCATCGTGGGAAGCTCATTCACAGGTCGGTATGAGCTAGGTATTATGAGCTGGATCCTTGGTATTATTTTCGAATCTCACGGGGTGCAAGCGCGAAGCTCTAAGGTGATAATTTAGCGTTACTGTATTCTCGTTAAGATCAGAGAAGGTACTGCCCCTTAAAGACTACAGATTATAAGACCACACACGCCCGGCCCCTCAGGGACCCAGGGTCTCCAACGCACAGCGTTTCAACCCGCGCTTCCGTGTGGCGGGAGAAAGCTCCAGAGTCCGTGCGCGGTCCGGGCACCATTTCTCAAAGCAAGACCCGTGGTCGATTCAGCGGTCGCCAGAGTCCAGGCTCCCGGCACGCCCCGCGGCAGCCGGCCGGAAGTGCGACAGGGGCGGGACCGCGGCCGTAGAGCAGCGCTGCGAGCCCACGTGGGATCTCAGGCTCTGAGCTCTCTTGGAGGCCCTGGTGGCAGCGTCATGTTGGGTCCAGGGCAGAGCGGTGGGCCCCGGGCCCTGGACCTGCTCCGGGCCTTACCTCGTGTAAGCCTGGCCAACCTAAAGCCGAACCCAGGCTCTAGGAAACCGGTAAATAGCTGGTGGCGGTGCGGAGCCGCGCCGGGGGACGGGGGCGGTGAAGCGGCCCTCCCTCCGGTGGCTCGCGGGGACTCCTTCCATAAGGGTGTTGAGGTGAACGCAGTGCTGCCGAGCTCCGTTTCTCCGTAACTGCACAGAGGCTAATCTTCCCATTTGGTCCCAATTCGTAATAAGGTGTATGTTTAAAAGTATACGTGTGTTAATTAGGGGGGAGGAGCGAAGTCGCAGAAACTAGAGTGATTGTCTCATTCAAACTTGGTTTAAAATGAAGTGCTTTCCCAGCATACCTTTATCTACTTGGGAAAGATTTGAATTGATTACGTTAGATGTCTCGTCTGCAAATCACAGAACATAGCTAGAAAAACTGTTAGTTGGCATACCGTTAATTTAAACATCAATTCATTGTTTTCGTGAAGTAATCTTTTAAAGTTTTGGTAAATCTTTAAATGAAATTACATATATTTACAGTTAATTTCAAAATAAGTGTTCTTGCATAATATGTTAACGTTGTTGTGGGTGTTTAATTGTAGGATTTTTTTCAATTCCAGCTTATCGTGAAATCCTTTTTCCCATTCCATCTTTGGAACTTTGCCTTTGAAACACAACTTGGGCTTTGGTTACAAGAATTAACAATGTCTTCAGAGGCAAAGATGCTGATTTAGATTGTTTGGAGGTTAGAGCAGCTAGAACCGTGCTTGGCCTATAGTAGTTGTGTTAGCTAATACTGGTTGGTTTGATGTATGGCATAACAACAAAAGGGAGAACTACAGTTTTTAAAAATGCATCTTTAGATCTTAAAATTTCTCTTATTTGTAGGAAAGAAGACCAAGAGGTCGTAGAAGAGGTAGAAAATGTGGCAGAGGCCACAAAGGAGAACGGCAGAGAGGAACCCGGCCCCGCCTGGGCTTTGAGGGAGGACAGACCCCATTTTATATCCGAATTCCAAAATACGGGTTTAATGAAGGACATAGGTAGGTTGATTTGCTTTTTAAAGTAAAAATGCCTAATTTTAATTGAGAGTCACCTAAAGAATAGCTTGGTAGAAATTTAAATTCACTTTAAGGCAACTTTTGCTAATGTTCTCTGAACCATTTTTGGTAATGAAATTTAGGCCGGATTAGTAGGAAAAAGGCCCAGGTGTTGCACTCAGACCTGCTAAATGGAGATCAATAGACTTGCTCTTGTGGGCGTTTAAAGGCTTAGCAATAATATATATAAAAATCTGACCCATTTAGTCACCCAATAAATGACTACCAGTGTTACTTTGAGCTCCATTAATTTATAATTCAAATAGTGGGATGAATTTGTTATTTGTGTAAATGAATTAAGTAAATGCTTAGAAAGGCAAATTATTTTTAGTGAAACAAAGGAAATATTTGTTTCATCACCAGAAGTCAAGCAATATTATGTGTTTTTCTTCTCAAGAGGGTTTTATTAAACCATTTAAATCGATGAAAGAAAACAGTATAGAGCTTTG
This sequence comes from Phataginus tricuspis, assembly GCA_029783875.1. Taxonomy (NCBI): domain Eukaryota; kingdom Metazoa; phylum Chordata; class Mammalia; order Pholidota; family Manidae; genus Phataginus; species Phataginus tricuspis. Next base: position 9,370,847 of record JAQQAC010004068.1, read on the forward strand.
AGTTGATTTGGAATAAGTTTGAGTTTTCCAACTGTCACTTCCTTGTTCTGTAGCTTCAGACGCCAGTATCAGCCTTTGAGTCTCAACAGACTGCAATATCTGATTGATTTGGGTCGAATTGATCCTACTCAACCTATTGACTTAACTCAGCTTGTCAATGGGAGAGGTGTGACCATCCAGCCACTTAAAAGGGATTATGGTGTCCAACTGGTAGAGGAGGTAAGTCTGGATTAGATTTTTTGGAGTTACACAGAAGGCTGTTTCTGATTTCCATATAATCAACGCTCTGCTTTTATTCCTTCTGAGTTGTCATATAATCATTACATAGTAGCCATTGTGTCGAACTCACTTGTAGCTTTGGAAAGTTTGCATGTTCTCACTGAGGGTCCTCTGGATCCTGGTTCTGTAATGCTCTTCTGTGTCTCCATTCAGCTTGCTCCGTCAGTCCCTTTGGTTCTCTGCTCAGATGTCATCACATCAGGAAGTTCTTTTTTGACATCCTTTTGTAGAAGAGCGCTCAAACCTCTTCCACCCCTTCCCCCAACCCCATAGTCAAACTGTCTTCCTTACCTTACCCAAAGTGGTTTTCTATGAATATATTAACACTGACATTTATTACCAAATAATGCATTTATTTTTCATTGTCTTCCTTATTGTAATAATTCTGTGAGAATAGGTACTTTAATTCATTGCTGTGATTTTCAATATTGGAAATAGTGGTTCATAATAGTTAATATTTATGGAGGATGGGAATGAATCAAAATCACTTTTAATTGCAGTAAGGAAGTCTTACATTTATAGGAATTGGCCAGGAGTTTCATAAGCAAATAAACTTGAACATTGTTAATCAGCTATTTCTTTGGATGTCAGTAATACAGCTATGTAAGTGATTTAGTGTCCACTAGAGGGAAGCACATGTTTATGGAAAATCCTTTGAGATTCCTTTGAAAAAGTGAACCTATGGATAAAAGCTTTCCCAATGCATCCTTAAGCCTCAGTATTCTGCTCTGGTGTATAAGGGAGCACACATGTAATTAACATAGATAAATCCATGACTGCATCAGCCATTAAACTGCACATTCCAACAGCCTTCAGGTGTTTGTCTATTAAACGAGCAAAAATAATCCTGACAACTGCACCAGGGAAGTTGTTCAGTAAGTATCATTACCCATCATTGGTAGCTCTATTTTTGTAGCTCTATAAATTGGTTGACCTTTTCTGGATTTCAGATTTGCAGTAAATAGTGGATAATAAGACTTTGAATCTTGTAGCACAACACTAGCAATTTGGGAATATATGTTCTTCAGGAAAAACAAAAGAAACTTAACTGATATAAAGACATTCCTAAAAATACATTTTATAATACTGAAAATACTGGAACTAACTCCCAGTGCCCAAGGATAGGGACACGGTTAAGCAATTTATGGAATAGCAATTAAAAATCACAAGTAATAAAAGGCCTTATTTTATTGAGTCATGTGGTGTTGATTATAACAGTGCAGACCGGTATCATAGATGGAAAAATATGTGTCTTAGAAATGGTGAAACATATTTGAAATACATTAAAAGGTCATAATATAAGGAACTTGATTGGGAGTCAGCTTGTTTCAGCTGCAGCAAAATAGCAAAAAATTTCTATCACCACAAAAAGAATGGTAACGCCACAGTCTTAATTTTTGTCAGAATCTGTTGTAATGTATAGCACGTCCTAAGTAAAGTGACCTGAAAGAGCCTTAGAAAGTTCAGGACTACATTTTTTACTGTTAACCATTCCAGGGAAAGGTAGACTTATTTATTTATTTTTGGTCATTTTAGAGGCTATAGTAAAGTCAATAGTGAATTTCTGTTCTCTTCTGCCTTTTTCCCAGAGGGGACTTATCCCTCCAAAGCTTATACACTGGTGTCAGATGGTTTGTTGTTGCTGGGTCCAGCCCAGTCAGCCTCCTCTTTAACCATCTCTTGGCCACTTAGGGAAAGGGAAGATAAGTTTTTGATCTGTATCGTATAGCACAGTGTTATAGTTAAGAACACAGATGCTGTCGGAAAACACAGTTAGTGGTTCTGTAACATTGTACTATGTTGATGGATAGTGACTGCACTGGAGAGGGTGAGGACTTGATAATATGGCTAAATGTTGAACCACTGTGTTGTGTATTTGAAACCAACAAAGTATTCTATATCAATGATACTTTAATTAAAAAAAAAAAGTACAATGATCCTGGCTGTATAATTTTGAAAAATGGACATACCTGAGTTGCCTTTAAAAAATCAGAGAGCCCCAGTTATTCTACCAAGAAAATGAGTTTATTTGGGAAAAGTAGAAAATAAGCAAACCATAGTGAATCATAGGCCTACGTCCTGGAGAATGAAGAAGAGGTGTATATTATTTTACAGAGAAAAAGTGAGAGTTGGGAGGGGCTGTTTAGAATGAAAGTCCACTGGAGTAGACAAAGTTCAGGATGGTGACAGCTGCTCATTGGCTGTTGCTGGGCAGAAAAAAATCGTCCTCCTTTCGCCATATCCTCATCTCCTTGGGTGTATAAAGCAAGCTTCTTCCTTTTGTGGAATACTAGGTTTATTTTTCCTGCTGGAGTTTGGGAATGGTGGCAGTGGTAGTGCATGAGAGCTTCTCCTTAGGACTTCCCATCTCATTTTCAGTGTGTGTGTAACATCCACACACACTTTTCGTGTTACAGAACATTTCCATCTCCCTAGATATTTCTCACATGGCCCTTGCCAGTCAATCTACTGCTCCCAGGCAGCCATTGTTCTAATTGACCTTGGATTCGTTGTTTTCACATTTTATAACTTCGTATGGCTGGAGTCACACAGTTACCTCCTCCTTTATGTAAGGCTTCCTCACTCAGCATACTGTTTGGAGATCATCTGTACTGTTGTGTGCATCAGCCATTTGTTCCTTCCTTTCACTGAGCTGTATTCCATCGTTGACCACAGTTTGCTCATCCATTCTCTTATGAATGGACACTTGGGTTATTTCAGTTTTTGACAATTATAAATAAAGCTGCTGTGAGCATTCTGTGCAAGAAAAAAAAAAACATGCTGTGACTAGACATCCTGGTATAGAATCCTACCTTTGTGATCTTGGGCAACTTACCAAACATCTCTGTACTTGTGTCCCCGTCTATGAAGTTGGTTTAGCAGTGGTTCTGTCTTAAGGTTATGAGGATTAAATGGTCTACTGTTAATGAAGTACTTGGAATTGGTGCTTATATTGTTACCTACTAAATATATAAAATGAAAATGTAGTTGTGCCTGCTTACAGGGAATGAAAATTAGTAACACAAGGTGACCTAAAAAAATGTAAAAGAATTTGTTTTTTGATAGGACCTTAAAGCAGAGATATTTAAAATAGCCACTTTGGAGGAGGAAACAGGGTTAGAAAGGAAGCATGCCATATTTATGTTTGGCCCTGCTATCTACTAACAGACTTTGTTTTGACTTATTACAGGGTGCTGACACCTTTAAGGCGAAAGTTAATATTGAAGTCCAGTTGGCCTCCGAACTAGCCATTGCTGCAATTGAAAAACATGGCGGTGTTGTTACTACCGCCTTCTATGACCCAAGGAGTCTGGGTGAGCATGTTCCACAGTCATCTTCTCTTCCTCCTCCTCTCATGCTGGCTGCCATATGAGATTTTACAAGTCCTCATGACTGTTTGACTTGCAGTTAGGACAACTCAGTTTTCTGTTTCAGGATTTCTTATTAATGATGTGGCCACTCGAGCTCTATCTTATGATATTCTTGAGACAGTTATGTCATAAAAAGGTTTTGTGTTTAAGTATGGGACTTAATTATGATGTTACCTATGTGTAGAAATTCATTAGTCTTTGGTAATTCAGGAGTAACTGACTTTCAAGATGCAGTTTTTTAAAATGAAGCATTTCATTTGTTTAAAAAAGTTACTGGAATTAAGTTCTCATATTAGTAATATTTAACAATTAAAAATTAAAAGAAAATCATTATGTATAGAGCTAGTATTTACATCTTATTTTTTTAAAAATGTTTGTAGACATTCTGTGCAAACCCGTTCCATTCTTTCTGCGGGGACAACCCATTCCAAAGCGAATGCTCCCCCCTGAAGCACTGGTACCATATTACACTGATGCAAAGAATCGTGGTTACCTGGCGGATCCTTCCACATTTCCTGAGGCAAGACTTGAACTCGCCAAGAAGTATGGCTATATTTTACCTGATGTCACTAAAGATGAGCTCTTCAAAATGCTCAGTACGCGAAAGGATCCGAGGCAGATTTTCTTTGGTCTTGCTCCTGGATGGGTGGTGAATATGGCAGATAAGAAAATCCTAAAACCTACAGATAAGGATCTCCTCAAATATTATAGCTCGTGAATTCCCTTCCAAGAAAGCCTAGTTGTAAAAGAGTGCTGGAAAAGGGACTGAAACTTATGTATTTTTCATTGCATTTTCTTAGTTTGTAATTCTCCAGATGTATGTTTTCTGTGTAATAATATTTTTCTTATTTTTATCTAAAAAATGCAAGTAAGCAAGAACTGCATTGAGGAACTGAATCTGTGTGGGTTCTTTCTCAATTAAAGATAAAAACTCCCTGGTTTTCTGCCAAAGGAAGATGAAAACTTATAGAATATTTGTAGTTGGTTTTTTCATTCAGGTCTTGTTTTATTGTTGCAGAATGAATGTACAGATGGATGGGATTGATGGTAGGCCTGCTCAAGTTGGGGTTAGAGCAGATGTGAATGAGCTTGGTGGCCCCTCTTAAATCAGTAGCCTCAGGGAAGCTCTGTACCCAGTGTCAAGACATGAAACCTTTATCCATGGGTAATTAAGATGTGAATTTTAAGGTTTAAGTCTGGTGGATAGCTTCTAAGTAGTATGATTATTTGCTGGCAGAATTGCAATAAAAACTCCAAGAGAATTCATTTTCTCAACTCTGATATGACAATAATGATTAAGCCATTAGCCTGTTTTCTTGAAGAAGGTGTTTTAATTCTAATTGATTTTTTTATTTTATAGATACTGGAGACCTTTGTCATTGTGTAATTTTAAATTATTTTGAAAAAGTTGTTCAGTGGTTGCATAAGCCATAAAGTTTAGTAATGTGGAAATTAAACTCAATTAATGTAGAAGACTTAGCAGTCAGTAAGCTTATTTAGCTTTTCAAAGATATGTTGTATCTAAACCGCATGAAAGCTTAATTCATCCTGATATAATTACATCTTGAGTAATTCATAATTTTTCAACAAATAAAAATAGAATGAGTCCTGGCTGTTTATTAAAACAAAAAATTTAAAAACCTAAATGGTGCAATATTTTGTTTTCTTAACTTACTGACCTCCTATTTTGCTGACTTGAGATTCAATTTATAAAGTAATTTATGTTCCAAGAATATATTTCAATTTTTATCCAAGATTATATACTTTGGCTTATTAAATCATTCCTTAATGCCCAGAACTTAAATGAATTACTATTAGAACCATCTTGTATGACAGTCACAGGACAGGAAAAGATTTTGAGACATGTTTTTATTTTCCAAAGACCCCTAAATTACAGAGTCGGGGGTGGGAATTGGTTTTGGCTCCATTTGCCAGGAGCTGCAAACAGTGGCTTGAATGAGATTAAGTTGATTTTTTTTCTCAGTTGGGAAGATCATTTCAGGGCTGATTGCTGGCTCTGCTCCTCAGTCTCAGAGGAGGCTTCTCCTTGTGTAGCTCCCCACCCCTAGAGTGAGATGCGCATTTTGTGATCCAAACAGGGATGGACCAGGAGCCAGCTTTTCCTAAAGACTGTTCCTAGAAGCTGCCACACAAAATTTGCGCTTAAATCTCATTGGCCAGAACTCAAGACATGCCTCTTCTGCAAGGGGGCAGAAGTTTTACTTCAGTAGCTTAGTTTCTTAGCTACAAAGTTCCATTATATGGGTGAATAAGAGTGGATGTGTTGGGGTTCTGACTGACACCTCTAGGTAACTACAAAGCTTCAACCCTGAGACTGACTGACACAAGACAAACATCAGAAAAATGCACAGTTCTTTAATTCTATGCTTACTAGTGTATCCACCATTCTGGATATTGAATTCAGTAAGTTATAAAAGTTACTAAGTTGGTTAATTCAACGATCTTTGTAAGCTAGATGTTTTTGGAGGAGAGTGATAGCACCAGTAACCGTCTGAGAAGAGTCATTCACTTTGTGCCTGGTTTTCTTTTTTTTTTATTTTTATTAAGGTATCATTGATATACACTCTTAGGAAGGTTTCACAAGAAAAACAATGTGGTTATTACATTCACCCTTATTATCGAGTTTCCCCCCCATAGCTCATTGTGTGCCTGGTTTTTCTTATTCTGACAAAGTCATCTTAGGCTTCCTCTGTTAGGTATCTAAAAAGTTACACATGAATATAGTGTACAGAGGAAGAGAAAAAATAGATTAGTTGCAAGAAAAAAACATCAAGGTACAACATTTTTTATTGGTGAATTATGGGTCAGGAGTAGAATACATTTTGTCTTAAAAATCATTGTGAGGAAAAGTCCCCCAAACTTTCATTAAGAAGTAGTTAATTCTTGTTTTGAAATTATGTGATATTGAAGCATAAAAAGTAAAAGTTCATATTCTCTTACTCTTGCTTATCTCTAACCCACTTCCCAGGGGTAACTAAACCACTGTGGGTTAGGGGTTATTTTTTTAATCAAAAAGGGATAGACTGTTGAACCGTTCTGAACTTGCTACAACTAATACACTTCAAAGACTTTATCAAGTACGTTAGGGTGTTTAAATTTTGTGCCGTTATTAAGCTATTTGAAATAGGGTTTATTAGACAAGTCACTTCACCTTAACTATTAAATACAGTAACATTTAAATTTTGTATACAACAGTTGTGTAAAGTGACCTCTGCAGTCTCTGAACCATGACAATAAAGATGTTGCCTTGGGCTGAGGAAAACTTTTGACCTCAACCTATTTGCATGGAAATGAACTTCCTTAAATTTAAGCACATCCTGTTATGCATCCTGCAGAAGTATGGAAATAAACCCAAGAGATAATTTGTGTACAGAGTGTGGGGACATCTAAGCCAGTAATTACCTTCACTTACTTGTGCTGCTGCAAGTTTTCCTTTTTAATTTAGTTCACAATTGTCCTTTCGGAGGGGCTGGTATTGCCTCAGCAGGAAAAGTTTCTAGTTGGAAGCAAGGGTGGGAATTAGTCATGTAAAGGTGGGTTATCCGAGCAACAGCCTTTCGAAAGCCTCAGGATGTATTTAAGAGGGCCCTTGGGTTCCTCTCCCCACCTGCCTCCATGAAGAGTGACTAAGCCACCCTGAACAACAGTTCAAGGTGGAAAAGGAGGCAGGGAAACACAAGACTTGCTTCACTGTGGCTGTCTTGGGCCTGCAGGTGTAAGGAAATCAGGATAGAATGATAAAGGGAGGAATGAAAACAGGAAACAGATGTTTGGTGGTGTAATAATGCTTGGATAGTAATCTGTGAGTCTGAGCTTAGTCATAAACAGCTGTATCCTGGTTTTAATATAACTGTAGACCATTCTCGGCCAAAACAGGCACGTTCCACAGAAAGTGTTCATTCTGTTTTATAAAAGCAACCTTCAAGGTGCTGTATAGCAGGGAGACTCAAGTTTATTTTAATCCTGTACCAAGGCTGGTCTCTAAGGGTGCTGTTATACTGCTGATCACAAGGGTAAGAGGAAGAGGGAGGAGTGCAGTCGCAGAGGGTAGCTTTTATCTTGTTAAGGGTTCACTTGGAAACCTACATATAAAAGCAAGAAGCCTTAATGTAGATCTGAATTCTTCCCTCCCTGGTGTGTGACTTCAGTCTGTTTTCAGTATATGTGGCCTGTTTGTGTCCAAGACCAGGAAAGCTTAAGTTGAAAATGCATTAAAAATGATTTTTTAACACCTCAGAAATAATTACTATGGGTTTCCTGTTTATTGAGTTCCTGGGTTTATTTCCTTTTTAAAATGTTACTCTCTATTCTTTGGAAAATGGAGAGGCTCTGCAGAAAATGTCAGGTATCAGTAGAGTAAACCCATTTCGTTTGTGTCAGAGAATAAAGTGTGCTCTCTAATGTTAGTACAAATCCTGAAATGGCTGTGTTTCTAGATGCTCTGCCACAGAGACATAATATGGTGGGAGTAGCAGAGCCCTCCATGTCCTAAACCTGCACTGTAATCTGAACTCTGACAGCAGCTGAATGACCTAGGACATGCCATGTAAGCACTGTGCACTCAGTTGTCTCCAATATAAAGTGGGGATAATAATACCCACCTCTTTCTGCACTGGGGACCCAGCAAGTTTATCTATGCAGAGGCACCATGTACAGGAAGCCAGTTTGCATAGCCACCCAGGAGCAGTTACATGGACTCAGATCCCAGTAGTTGCTATGTGACCACAGTAGGTTATTTAACCTCTCTGTGCCTTAGTTTCACCATCTGAAAAATGGGGGATAATAGAGTATAATGCATACGGTTGTGATGAGGATTGAGAGAAGTCAGTATTTGTAAAGCACTTAACCCCATGCCTGGCACATAACAAATGCTTCTATTAAGTGTGAATTAAGCACCTTTTATAGTCTGTTAGGTGGTAGCTGTTCTGTAGAGGTTATTTCCTTCTTAAGATTTTCATATAGTCTGTGGTCATTATCTTGTTAATGAAAAGAAAGACATGCTAAACTTTATTATTTTATCAGGACCTGCTGAGAAAATACATTTTGAAGAGGCAGTATGGTAGAAATTAGACCCAGAGCCAGGAGGATTAAATTGAATTTCACTGAGTCACTGATTGACTCTGCAAAATCATCAGGATCCAGTAATTTAAAAAGGAACCCACCTATCTGGAAAAGGAACTGAAATTGTGAGGGAAATCTTAAATAACGAATGTTATCTGGTTCTAAAAATGCTATATATTGAAAAAACTGGAAACTGCAAAAGGGGAAGGAAAGAAAAAGTATTAGTCACTTAAGATTTTGGCTATATAATGCTCTGGCCTTTTGTTGCTTTTCTGTACATAGGTGGACCTGATTTTTTTCATTTCCACCAGTTAAGATTTCTGTATAAATCGTACAGGATGGGTTTATAAACATCAAAGTATTTAAATTTCCTGTATATGAATATATACTTTTTAAGTATTTATTGTTTTAAAGACTTACATGGAAGCATCAGGTCTGGAACCAGCAATGTCAACAGAAAAAATTTATATGCTCTTTTAAAAAGCTTTTAATTTTACTTTCAGTAATGAAAGTAGTTATTTAAAAAAGCAACATCATAAAACTTAGACTTGTAGCATTAAAATTTGTAAGATGCAAGAAACCAAAAGGTAAGACCTAATATTTCTTGATTTCTTCTGACTGTACAAAGATTATTCTGATATTCACAGTGAACTTAGATCCAGAGCCAGAAATTCTCACAATTACTCTGTGAGGTAAATGTGTATTCCATTTTACATCTAGAGAAACAGAAGTACATTTTCTGGTAGTGATTGGTACAGCGCAGAATGTATATGGAGGGTTAAATACAGCCTGATTTGTGCCCTTCAACGAGGTAGTCGGGTTAGTATGAGATACTATCTCCTAAGGCTCAGCTCTCCATGCATGCCTTAATGGAAGAACCTGGCAGTGTGCACTGCTCTAAGTCAATCACAAAAGTAGCCATAGGAAGCCATGATCTGGCTAATTCTTATAAGTCCAGATTCAAAGTAAAATCCCTTTGTAAGAAAGGAATTCTTATTTCAAACAGAAGTCAGTAAGGAGCTGTTTATGTATTGTGTCCTCATCTTCAGATCTCTTTCATACCCTGACACTTTGTACATTTGGCCCGCCTGCTGCTCTCTGCCTCTTCTCTTCCCAGCCCGTCCATGCTTGCTGAGCTGTGGCAAACCCTTTACATGGGAGCTTGGTTCCGTTGCAAAGACAATTGCATCCTTCTAAAGGGCCTCTGCTTCTGTGTCTTTCCAGTAAACGTCTGCTAAGATCCGTGTCTCTCCAGTAAATGTCAATATTGTCTTTTTCTAAAGGTCAGATTAATTGATGTGGGGAACTGCCTTTGAATCTCAGCTGAGCCACGAGGGTGGCTGCTGAGAACGACCTTTGAATTAAATCTCAGCCATGCCAAAATTGGCCGCTGAGAACTCAGCCACGCCAAAGATGGCTGCTGAGAACTCAGCGGCACTGCAGGAGTGGCCGCTGAAAGCCCCCTGGGGTTTAGCTGCGCCCACTCCGGTCCGCTTCTTACGTCAGAGACAGCTGCGCATGCGCACAACTCTGTGCGTGATTGGAAAATTGAAAGTCGCCTTATTAGCATAGGTGTAACCAATCAGGAGAGATTTCACCCTATATATCCCATGCCCTGAGCCCCAATAAATGAGTTCTTCCTTCGAGTGAACTTCCTGTCACGTCTGATTGTCTCCAGCAAGCGGCCAGTGGCCAGGGTGAGTGGCCAGCGGCCCGCGGCGGAGGCTGCGGGAACGGGCGGACAGTTGGCGCTTACCTCCCTTGCTTCACCTGTTGGGGCGTGTATTTCTCCCTTCCTTTCCCTCCATTGGCTCAGAGGGTTACGGAAAGAGCTTGCAACAGAAAGAGCTTGTAACACAAAGAGCTGTAGTCCTGACCGAGAGCAGGACCGGTGGGAGAGAGGCTAGAAAACTCCAACAAATTGAGGTGGTTTACATCCAATAAAGGTGTTTATGTGTACAGCTCAATTGTAACTAAATAGTCATACAACTACTACCACAATAAAGAAATAGACTATTTTGTCACCTCTGAAGTTTGTAGTCAGTCTCTTACCCCAAATCCTAACACCTGCCAACTAGGGACCCAGTTTCTGTCCCTATAGTTTTGCCTTTCCAGCATATCCTATAGATGAAATCATACAGCTTGTAGCATTTTGAGTCTGGGTTGCCTCACTTAGCACAATGCATTTGAAAGATTGATCCATGTTGTTGCCACTTCAGACAGTTCTTTTTGTTGATGAGTAGTGTCCCATTTCATGGATGTGCCAGTTTTATCATCTTTTTATGCTCGGGTTGTTTCCAGTTTTTAGAGATACAAATAAAGCCATTGTAATTATAAATACTTTAACATTTATCCATGTTGATGTGTGTTTAAATAATGCATTCTTTTTTATTGTGGAGTATGTGCTCCATTAAACAATTAGTTTATTCAGGCCCCAGTTAATAAGCATTTGCACTGTTTACAACTTTCGTTCATTGCACTTTGTGTACAAGTGAATATTTGCGTACAAGTCTTTGTGTGGACATATGCTTTCTTTTCTCATGGATAGATGCCTAGGTCATACACGAAACTGTTGTCTGTTGCAGCTGCGCCATTTTACATTGGCACTGACAGTGTGTGGGAGTTCCAGACGCTCCTCAGTGGGCCATCGTTTTCAATTTCAGCTGTTGAACTAGATGTGCAGGGTTACCTCTTGATAGTTTCAGTTTGCATTTTCCTGCTGAGAAATGACCCTCACATCTTTTCATGTGCTTATTTGTCATTCATGTATCTTCTTGGGTGAAGTATTTTCCTATTTTTGTCCATTTTAAATTGGATTGTTTCCTTATGAGTGTTTTTATATATAGTGTATAATAGTTCTTTACCAGACATTTGCAAAATATCAGTATTTCGTAAATATTTTCTGTCTGGGGCTTGTCTTTGTTTTCTTAACAGTGCCTTTTGAAGAGGAACTTTTAAGTATGACATAGTCCAGTTTATCAGTTTTTTTCTTTAATGGGTCATGCTTTTGGTCTTAAAGCTAAAATATCTTTGCCTGACCCAAAGTCACTGGGTTTTCTCCTCTTTTGCCAAAATTTTTCTTAGGTTTAACATTTTAGGTCTATAGTGCTTTTCAAGTTAATTTTTGTTTAAGGTGTGAGGTATGGGTCAAAGTTCCTTTTTTTAGTCACATGGATTTCCTATTGTTCTAGCACCATTTGTTGAAAAGACATTCCATTTGTATCTTTGGCAAAAGTCAACTGATCCCATGCGTGTGCATCTATCTCTGGACTCTTCTGTTCCATTGATCTCTGGACCTTCTGTTCTGAAGATCTAGTGGGCCTTTTGTCAATATTACACTGTTTGATTACTAGAGGTATTTTAGAGTAAGTCTTTAAATCAAGTAGTATGAGTTTTTCAACTCTCGTCTTTCCAAAATTGTTTTGGGGATTCTAATTCCTTTTGTTTTCTTCATAAATTTTAGAATCAGCTTGTCAATTTCTATTAAAAAATAACCTGCTGGTATTTTGATTTGGTTTGTGTGAATTCTGTAGATAAGTTTAGGGAGACTTGACGTCTTCACAATATTGAGGCTTCCAACCTCATACATGGTATATCTCTCCTTTTACTTAGATCTTCCTGATTTCTTTTATCAGTGTTTTGTATTTTTCAGCATATAGATCTTGGACATGTTTGTTAGGTTTATATCAAAGTATATAATTTTTTGGTGCTAATATAAATAACACCACTTTAAAATTTCAATTTCTAACTGGTCATTGCTAAAATGTACAGCTGACTCGAATAATGCAGAAGTTAGGGAGCCAAGTGCATTGAAAATCCACATATAACTTTTGATTCCCCCAAAAGTTAACTAATAGCCTACTGTTGACCAGAAGCTTTACCAATAACAAAATTGACTAACATTTATTTTGTATGTTATATGTATTATATGCTGTATTCCTACAATAAAGTAAGCTAGAGAAAAAGTATTACTAAGAAAATAAGATAAAATACACTTAGAATACTATACTGTGTTTATCAATACTGTCCATTTATGTCTTCTGTCTGCAAGATGAATCATCTTTCAGTACCTCCATCAATATTGTCTTGTGTGGTACAAAACACTTGAGACATTACTGACACTGACACTAGATACCAAAAATGAAAAGACTGTAAAAAATAAATTCATATTTATTTACAGGTATTGTATATTTTTTGAAAAACATCCATGTATCAGTGGGCCTATGTAGTTCAAACCTTGTTGTCCAAGGATCAACTGTATTAATAAGATTGAGTTTATAAAAAATGTTAACCTCTATCCTGCAACCATGCTAAATTCAATATTCTCATAGCTTTTGGTAGCTTTTTTTCCCCACTATCTGCAAACAGTGACAACTTTATTTCTTTTCCAGTTTGTATGCCTTTCTTTTTGTTTTCTTGCATTATTGCACTAGCTAGGACCCCCAGTATGATGATGAGTGGAAGTAGCAAGAATGCATATTCCTGCCTTGTTTCAGATCTTAAGGGGAAAACATTCTGTGTTTCACTATTAAATACGACACTAGCTCACCTTGATAAGATTCACCTGTCTGTGTTAAAAAACAGCAGAAGGCAAGAAAAAACAAAATATTGCTTGTTTAAAATCAGATAATGTACTTCTTTTGTCTTTTTCCTTATTTTAAATTGAAGTATCATTGGTACACTATCTTATATTGGTTTCAAATATACAACACAGTGGTTCGACAGTTGCCCATATTTAAAAATCCTCACCCCCTCTAGTGTGGTTACTATCTATCAAGATGACATTTGAGTCTTAAAACACATGACTCTGTACCAGGCCACCAGTAATATTATTCAGATTCTTAATTTTATACAGAAGTGGACTCTGAAGGTGCAGATTAGTGAGGGCTTTCCTAGGGGACTACATATAGGTGCTCTTGTTAATGAATAATCTCACACGGTGGAAGGTCAAACTAATTTACAGTATTCCACTTCTAATTCTGCAGTAAGTTATCCAGTATTTAGGATAACTAGCAGTTTGCCGAAGTTACTCTTTGAAAAACGACTTTAAGGGCTGTTAATACTTCATTTATGAATGTGTCATTACTTGTTAATCATTTTCTTATTTTTTAATTTTAGTTTTTTCCTTGTACATACATCTTTTTTTCAGTTCTAATTATTTCCTTAGGCTATATTCTTTTAAGTGGGTTTACTGTGTCAACAGTATAAACTATTTCAATGTTTTTTTTTACATATTGCTAAATCACTTTTCAAAATGTTGACTCTACTGTCTCACCATTAGTGTTTGAGAATAAAGTTAGTACATTCTCATCACTGTTGAATAATTTCCAGCCTTGCTATTTTGATAAGAAAAAAACAAAAACTTGTTTTTATTTGTATTTTTTTATTTTTAAAGTGGACATACATGTGCTTACTTGCCGTTTGCATTTCTTCTTCTATAAATTAATGTCTTCTGCCCATTTTTCAAGAAAAATATATGCTAGCTATGATTACTTGTGCATAACCTTTGTGAGTTTGAGGAAGTTCTTTTTATCCTTTGGTTTGCTGAGAGCTTTTGTCATGAATGGTAGTTGATTTTTTGTCAAATGATTTTTTTACATTTATTGAGGTGATTTGTATTTTTTTCTTTAATTTCTTTATATGATGAGTACATGAATTGATTTTCTAGTTGAATAAACCTTGAATTCCCAAAATATGCTAATATTTTATTAGGACTTTTTTTCCCACCTATGTGCATGAAAGATACCAATTTGTAGTATTTTTTCTTGCAATATTTTTCTTCTGGTTTTGGTGTCAGGATAATGCTGTTTCATAAAATGGATTGGGAAGAATTCTCCTATATTTTATTGTCTGGAAGACTTTATGTGAAACTGATGTTTTTAAATATTTGTTAGAGTCTTCCAGTGAAGCCATCTGGGTCTATAGTTATCTTTGTGATGAGGTTTCATCTCTTTATACTCTTCTCTTCTTATTTGGTGGTTGTGATTGGATTTCTTTTAAAGCATTTTTTGTGTATCTGTTACAGACTTTAGGTTTGTGGTTACCATAAGGTCCATAGATAGTTTCCTAACTATATTAACAATCTATATTAAGTTTATGGTCACTCTATTTTGACACAATCTAAAAGTACTTCTTTTTTATTCTTATTCCTTCTCCATGCTTTATGTATTAGGTGTTATAATTTACATTTTTTGTGTATCCCTTGATTTTGTGTATAGTTGATTTTACTACTCATTATTTTTTTAACTTCATACTTGCTTAGTAAGTGATTGGTCTACTACTTTTACTGTGGTTTTATTTTCACTAATGAAAAATATTTGGGCTTAAGAACATTTTCTTCTGCAGAAGTCCCTTTAACATATCCTCTAAGGCTGGTTTAGTGGTGGTAAATTTTTTTAACTCTTGTTTAGCTGAGAAACTTTTAATCACTCCTTCAATTCTGAATGATAACCTTGCTGGGTAGAGAATTCTTTCTTGTGGGTTCTTCCATTTCAATGCATTAAATATTTCATGCCACTACCTTCTGGCCTTTAAAGTTTCTGTTGAGAAATATGCTGATAGATTGCGGTTTCTCTTAGAAATAATCTTTTTTCTCTCTCTGGCTGCTTTCAATACCATCTCATTATCCTTAATCTTTGTCATTTTAATTCCAAATTTCCCTAGTATCCAGCCCTGCTAATCACCAAAACCCAATGCAGTGTGAACTTATGTTCCCAGAACAGATCTCCAGGGCCAGGAGTGTGAGATTCCTGAGTGCTTATCCTTTCCCAGCTCCACTCCTCCCCCTTCCACTTGGGGCTATGATGGGGAAAGTGCTTGGGTCCTGATGGGGGCTTGCCACTTTGCCCCTCTCTGTGGTCTTTTCTTCTTCACTAGGTGTGGATGCAGTTCTCAGGTCATTTGCAGGGTTAGTTGTATTTGCTGTAGTTGCTTCTTTGGTGTTATTTGTGGGAGGAGGTTTCTGTCTTGCCTTCCTACTCTGACATCTTTTCCTGCTCCCCCACAGTGTGGTTTTGATTTGAATTTCCCTAATACCTAATAATGTTGACCATCACCTTCATTGGGTTATTTGCCACTAATATATCTTTTTTGGATACATCTATTCATTTACCTTTGGCCACTTAAAAAATTAGATTATTTGTCTTTTTATGTTGAGTTGTAATAGTTCTTTATATACTCAAGATACAAACCCTTATTAGTTAGATGCATGATTTGCAAATGTTTTCTCTCATTCCGTGGGTTGCTTTTTTACTTTTTTGATGCTGTTCTTGGCTGCACAAAACTTTTTAGTTTGGGGAGTCCAAATTAATCTATTTTTAATTTTTTTGTCTGTGTTTTGGTGTTACAACATCTAATGATTATCTTTTTCAGATTATGAAGATTTACTTCTGGGTTTTCTTCTATGAGTTTTATAGTTTTGGTTTTATAGTTAGGCATTAGATTGATTTTGATTTAATGTTTGTATATTACCTCAAAATATGTTTGAGGTAAGAGTCCAACTTTATTCCATTGCCTGTGGGTATCCTGTTGTCCCAGTATTATTCACTGAGAAAATATTTTCCCCATTGAATTGTCTTGACATCTTTGTGAAAATCAGTTCATTATAAATGTGAAGGTTTATTTGTGAACTCTCAATTCTATTCCATTAAGCTATATGTTTAATTTTGTGCTAATATCCCACCATTTTGAATAATTTTATAGTAAGGTTTGAAATCAAGAAATTCCAACTTTGTTCTTTTTCAAGATTGTTTGATTCTTGGCTTGTCACTTTCTGCAAAAAGAGAGCTTCAATTTTGATAAGTAAATTAAATTTGTAGATCAGTTTGGGAAATACTTCTTTCACATTTTAGTAATATTGTCTTCTAATCCATGAACATGGGATATTTTTATTTAGGTCTTCTTTAATTTCTTTTAATGACATTTTGTACATGTTTTGCACTTTTTTGTTAAACTTATTCCTAAGTATCTTATTGTTTATATGCCATTTTAAGTTAAGTTGTTTTCCTAATTTCATTTTTGAATTGTTTATTTGGTAGAATATAGAAATACATTTGACCTTTGTTTGTTGATCTTATATCTTGCAAGCTTGCTGAACTCATTCATTAGCTCTAATTTGTTGTTGTTGATTCATTTGGATTTTCTATATACCAGATTGTGTCACTTATGGATAGAGATGGTTTGCCTTTTCTTTACACTCTGATGACTTATTTATTTCCTTATCTTGCCTAATTGTCCAAGCTACAACTTCCCAGGCAATATTGAACAGCAGTGGTGAGTTCAGCCATCACGTTCCTGATCTTAAAAGGAAGACTTTAGTCTCACTCTTGGTACTGATGATAGTTAGAGTTTTTCATAGATGCCCTTTATTAGGTTGAGGAAATTTCCCTCATTCCTATTTGGTTGAGTACTTTTTTATCATGAGTGTTTTTTTTTTTATCATGAATGGATATTGGACTGTGCCAAATGCTTTTTCTGTATCTTTGAGATGATCATATTTTTTGTCTTTTATTCTATTAATATGGTATTTTATACTTATTTTCAAATGTATCAAACCAACTTTGCATATCTAGAATAAATCCTACTTAGTCATGGCATATAATGTTTTTATACATTGTTGGATTTTATTTGCTGTTATTTTGTTGATGACATTTGGATGTATAATTATGAATATATTTGTTAGTGTGTTCTTTTGATATCTTGATCTGGTTTTGTATCTGTGTAATACTGGGCAACAAATGATTTGAAAGTGTTGCCTCCTCATCTATTGTTTCGAAGAATTTGTGAAGAATCAGTGTTAATTCTTCTTTAGATGTTTGGTGGAATCCACCAATGAAGTCATCTGATACTGGGTTTTTCTCCTTGTGGAAAGTTTTGAAATGATTAATTCAACTGCTCTACTTGTTAGATATTTTTCCAAATATTCTTTGTGAGCCAATTTTGGTAGTTTGTGTCTTTCTAACAGCTTACCAATTTCACCTAAATTATCAAATTTGTCGGCATACAATTGTTCAGTGTTCTCTTATAGCCCTTTTTATTTCTGTAAGGTTGGTACTAATGTCCTTTGCTCATTCCTGATTTAGTAATTCGCATGTGACAAAGATACCTTTTCGATTCCTTTAAGAATATTTTAAAACCAAGACATTTTTCAATGTAAAATATATTTAAAATAAAATGAGAATAGTAGATATACTACAGGCAATGACATAAAATTGCATCCAGTTAGAGTAGTATTCTGTGCTTTTTCTTGTGTACTTTCTACAAGTCTTAAACATTTTCTTAGCAATGCCTTCTCCTATCAACCAGAGATTTGTGGTTCTTTCTCTTCTCTGTCTCAAATATTACATCAGCATTAAGTCATAAGTCAAAGATGTTTTTGTAACACAAGACCACAGGTCTCAAAGGCCAAAGATTTATAATGTAGCAGGTGTTACAATCTGTTGTTATCTTAAACAGAAGGAATGACTCTGGTCCAGGGAAGCTCTTCGGGTGGTAGGTTTCTTTTTACTGCCTCTCTGTTGTGTAGATCAGGACTATTCCTTAGGTAGGAGCTGTCTCAGAAATGGGTCATGATTACCTTTCCTGTTCTGTGGACAGAGAAGTTGCTGCAGGGAGAGGTAGGAATTTTGTCTACAACAGGAGTACCATGAGAATAGGGCCACAGCCCAGCCCAGACCACGCCAGCAGAATGTCACACAGGATGCTAGGACTGAGTCTAGTTTCTCTCTTGAGTCTACTGACTAGAACACAGCTAACTCTCTGGTACAAGAAAGGGAGTCTCAACCTACACTTATTTTTTCTCATTTGTGAATGTCATTTGTAGCATCTCTGTAACTCCACTGACTGGAAAATGAGAATTCCAGAGAACATGTTAGATGCTCCTGGATATTTTTTGAGGTGGAGAAGCTGCTATTATAACCTTCCCTCACTGCCATGCTGGTCCCTGGACTTGAAATTTGGCTGTGGCTTCAGTGCCAGGGTGCATATCCAACAGTGTGTGAATGAGCTGATTGCCTGGGATACATGGCTGCAGACTGAGCTCCTGGAGCAGGGGCTCAGTGTCACTCTGTTTTCTTGCCGAGCCCGACCCAGTGGCTTGTTCAGGTCAGTTCTCAAATGTTGAGCTGCATGGACTGTCCTTGCCTTTTTCCTCATTTAACTAGTAATCTCATGGCTACCTGTATGTAGTAGCTATTGACAATGAGATGTTTTTCTCCTTTGACAAACTAGAGTGAAGGACCCACAGAAGCGACAAGCAATGATTTCTGAGACTCCTTCCAGCTCTAAAGGGCTCCGAATGTATCTTCTTTCTTCTGTAAGTGAAAAAATACAGACTTTCAATGTCTAACCCCTTTCAACAGCAATTTAGCCATCTAAGAATAGGCAAGACTGCCACCTAGTGACCTAATGCTCACATTTCTCAGGGAATTTCTAAGTTTGATACTGGTCCGACTTAATTAGAATAATTAATTAATTATGAGTTTATATGTTCAACAAACATGAAGTGCTCACACACCAGACACAATGCAAAGGAGATACTAAAATCAGAAGGCAGAGTTATTGCCTTCCAGGTGTACACAGAAGAGAGAAGAGAAGAGGCAACTGAGTGAATGAATCATTAAACTGCAGTGTGGAAATGCTATAAGTAAAAAGTTCCCAACACTCTGGTTCATCCTTAATTTTAAAGGAATTGGAACCTGAGTCTGGGCACAGCAAACCCAAGCTCCTCATTGACTGTAGTTGGTGAGAAGAAGGGGGGTGGGAGAGGAGGACAAGAAGAAAGGAAACCAAACCAAAAATTGCAACAGTGGCTTTTACACTGATTTTTGCTGAATCTCTCAGAAACATACGAAGTTGTTTACATGCAAAATTTCTCAGGTTTCCATAACCTAAATTATAGTACCTCCTAGCATCTTAAGGACACAAAATAGATAAACTCTTACTTTTTGAGACTATGTGTTATACATACATATTTGAAAGTCAGCTGCAAACTTAGAAAGAGAAGTCCCAGAAGGTGTGCACTCACAAGCTAGCGTTAAATGTGGTAGCAGAGTGGTTTAAAGCAAGAGTTTTTGAATGAAAATGTCCTGAATGTATGTCTCAAGTTGGCTGCTCACTAAGGAGGGCTACCGGAGCTCTCAGACTCAGCAGCTTCCCCTGCAAAACAACAAGAACATTAGACCATCGTGCTGAGTATGAGAGAGGAGGTATGTGTATCTGCAAGTGCTGGGCAGAAGGAAAGTATAAATGTGCGTGAGGACTCATTATTCTTGTGAAGAAATTATATGAACTGTCAGGAAAGATGATTCCTCATGACCCAGACTTCTTTCCTTATGCAACAGAATCTCAGAGCAAGTACAGCTTAGGTTCAGTCTCTCAGCCGCTGTTATGGCCGGAGGCAAGTCATTTCATTCCCACTCTCTTTTCGTTCCCTCTCCTGGAGAGTTCATCCTCTAGACCAACAGGCTGCGCACCTGCTATAATTTAGCTGATGCCATGTGCTAGGGAGACAAAATAGAATATGGAAATGTTGCTTAGAAATGTTTTAACAATAAGGCAGTGGGCAAAGGAGTAGGTGGGCATGTTCTGAGATGTAGTTAGAAATAAGGGTCGAGCATTCAAGGAAATGCATTTAGGGCAGTTAGTGGTTTCTTTGCAGTTAATAATTCAACACCACCAATTTATTTCAACTAATAATATATTTCCCCCTGTAGAAAAGTGGAAAATGAGTTTGACTTAGGAATTTATAATGCCTAAAGGGATCTTTAAATATAATTACAACTTTCTATTTAGACTACCGAACTTATTGTCAAACTCACTGACATGCGAGGAACAAGCAGCACCGGCACCCCTGGGAGCTTGTGAGCGATGCAGAGAATCTCGGTCCTCACCTCTCACCTTCTGAATAAGAATCTGCATTTTAACAGGATCCCAGATAATTTCTGTACACATTGAAGTTTGAGAAGCTCCGATACGAGTTTTGGTGCTTGCACATTGCAGTACCAGCTCCTGAACACTTGGCGGAGCCATTCTCTTAAATTTCCCCTTTTTTAGGGAGAATCTAGAACCACGGTAGTAAGCCATTTTGCGATTTTTTCCCTCCCACTGCAATAACATTTTGCTCTTTAAATGAAAACAAATACAAAAAAAGTTTGTATGATATATGAGTTGCAGATGATGAATGTAGAGAAGAAATGTTTTTAAATTTCTCCATTAAAGTCTAAATCATTTTAGAAAGACTAAAACAATTATTGTTCTAAAAGTCCAGGTAAATATTTGAAAACGACATATTATTTGTATTATATGTTGGAATGGAGCTACAGTAAAAATAAGAAAATTACACATCCTTGAACCACCTTAGCTTTGAACTGTGGATGTGTGTGGAGTGTACGTGCGTGCATGTGTGTATAATTCATTTCAAGAAGTATGCTCACATTAAAGTGTAGTTTCACATTGAAGAAATGTGAAAAAATATGAAAACAAGGATGACGTCATTTTATAATGGCATAAATAAACTATGATGAACCTTTAACCCATTAAGCCTCATCAAAGCCATGTAGTCAAGGTCACTGGTAAAAATGAACTTCCTGCTTCTTTCCTTTAGAATAAACAAAGAATCTGTGAATTGAGACTTTTGGCTTACCAGCTTCAGGGAGCTCTAAGGCTAGACTTAGGGACAAAAGAGAGAGCTTGGGACAGCGGCCTGCCCTGCACTCCTGGGCCACGGAGCCCACTGCTCCGGGTCACCCTCCCCTGGCTTTGGTCTCCACGCACTGGCGGGCTGCTCAGTCTTTTTAGGGAGAGTGAGACACTGTAGTAGCTCCTTGAAGCACCATTGTCTTCTCTGCCTCCAGGTTTTAGGAGCAGGCTTCTTGGAGAAAAGGTCCCAGGTTGTGTGGGGCCTAAATGCACATGGAGAATTCAGGGATGCGTTCCTAGGCGTCAGTTTATCAGCTTGTATCATCCTCCTTCAGTCGGGCGGATAGTCGTCTCTTTAGTTTCTGTTCTAAGATGCAAATGCCTGTACAGGGTGAGAAAGCCTGATAGAGGAATGAGAAGTTGAGACATGCAGCTCCTAAGCGTATGAAAGCTACACCACCTTACCGAAGAGGAAACAGCAGTCAGAGAATCTGGTGTTCATGAGCATGTGTGGAACTGGGTTCTCTCTGACACCATCGTGGGGACTGTATTTCGGCCCAGCCTTTTAGAGTGCAGTTTGACAGTCTTTTCCAAAATAAAAAATACTCATGCTTTTTAGCTGACAGCCACAGTCTAAGCTAGAAATGGTGTCTAACACTAGAAACCTGACAGCTGGCCTGCAAATACAGATAGAAAGCAAGTACCCCAAACCTGGGTGCCGGCCACCTAGTCTATGCTATTTGTTCTAGATTTATAGATAAAACAAAGAGAGCAGAATTTTGGTCCCTGTAGCCAATGAATTGTCAAAAGATTTCACAACATTCTTCAGCTATATCCCTTAGAAATACCATATTGCAGCAAAAGCAAATGCAAAGGAAAAGGACTGGTGGTGCTGAAGGGTGAGAATGTCTTCTGTTTTTCAGAAAGGGTTGTGAAATAAAGGTTGTTCCACCTGGGCAGAGTCAGCACATCAGTCAGTCATCAGCCCTGCCTCCTGCCTGCTCTCCTACGCATGCAGTGGGAGCTGGGAGCTGCGTCCTGGTCTTGGTCTGCTCCCCCCTCTGACAGCTCCCACAGCCGAGCCTTTCCCAGGTCCACTGAGCCCCTTGGGCCAGAAAGGTGTACCAGGGGTCATGATCAGAAATGGAATTCAGTGTTCCAAGTGCTCTTGGAACACAAAAGAAAAACAATGGGGCTGCTTCAGGTTCCCAGCTGAGCTAAGTTTAAATCATTAAAGATGGAAAAAATAGGAAGAAGACCCTCAAGAAAGATCCCACACTTTCAGCGACGTCTGAGCTGGTCTGAATCCAGCTACATGGTCACTTGCATTTAATTGTCATCAAGAGGAGAGCAGAGCTCAGGCTCTCTGGCAGAACTAAAGAAAAAACAGTTCACTTATCTATCCCCCTCCTGATTGCTATCACTTCCACCCAGTTACAAATTTCTTTTGAAAGCATGCAAATGGTAGAGTAGATTAGTTCATTTTACCTTGTCTTCAAGGTATTCTGCACAATCTACAAAACTAAAATGAAAGGAAGCCCCTTTATAAAACACTCACAATTTCCTACAAATATTTCTTAAGAAAACCTGACATTCATTGAGTGCTGCCAATGTGCAGGCCTAAGTCTGATTTCTTCATATACACGAACTCAAGCCTCCCAACCATTTCCTAGGAGGCGGTTGGGAGTGGCTGTCCCTCCTGGTTCTCCCCAACCTAGCACTGGGATTGGGGTGCGTGCTCAGTCCCCACCTGTGGGGTGGGCATCATTCCTGACTGGCTGCACACACTTAGATGTCTTCCCGGTGGCAGAAGATGACACCCACACAAATCCCTCGGGGATCATTTGGAAAGGACGATGGCCGGATTCCGAAAGGTTTTGCCAACTCTGGGGAGGCCGGGAAAGCACCAGCCCCCAAACTTGGAGAAGGAATGTCTGAGGCTTTACCCAAGTCCAGGAGAGCACCGTGGCGCTGTCTGTGAAGAAATGCTGTCTGGGGGCCGCGATGGCTCAGAGAACAGCAGCCAGTGCGTGGAGACATGTGCACAACGACGGGGCCAACGAGCCGTTCGGGACAGTCGGGCTGTCAGTTGAGAAAGATCCAGAAGTATCCTAATTCATCGTTACTGTATTTTCTTTTTAAGTTTGTATAAGAGTGACATGAGAGAAACCTGTCTCTGAATAGATCTGATATTTTTTTTATGAAATACAACATAAAAAATCGAATTGATGAGAAAGCAAGGTGTCATAATTCAGTGGCGGTGTTTTTTTCCTTCTTACTGGCTCCTAAAAGAGCAGTACCTCTTACCCTTGACAGCATTTCAGGCCTGTTGAAATATGGCATTCTTTAGGTTGATTTTACAGATGAGGAACTGGGGCACAGATGGCTTAAACAATTTGCTCAAGGTTGCACAGCTAGTTGGTGACAGGATGTGAATAAAACGGGCTGCCTCTGAGGGCCTGTGCTCCGAATCCCTAAGGTGTACGCTCATCATCCACCTCAGCCCTGTTCTGTGCCCTCATTTTGACCTCTGCCTCCCTGGCGTGCCACGGTTCCAGCCCTCTTTCTGAATCCAGTTCTCTGGCCTTGCAGATAGGCTGAGCAACACAGGGCACGCTTTTCTGCTTGGATCCAGCCAGTGCCGTTTCTTTTGCTGAGGAATACACCACGAAACCTCCCTGCAAATTTCACCAGGAAATCACTGTGCCCATTGGGGGTCTTCAGTTTGTTGGCAGTGAACGATCCCTGTGGGGGTGGTGGGTAAAAACAGGGGGCCTAAAGGGATCCTTTGCTTTTGTCTTTTTTTCTCTAAGTTCTGTGGTCTTGGTGATACCATTGGGCTTTCCGTGTTTCTCACTGAAACTCAACTCATTCATTTTCTGTATGTTTTCATCACATGTACATTGATGCCATTTCCTTAACCAAGAGAGTGCTACTGGGTAGTTGCAAAAATTTATGCCATCACAATATCCAGACTGGACTACTTGCAGTTAGAATACTTTGAGTTTTCCCCTGTAGTGATTTAGACACTTGTAAGTTTTTTGTTTATAATTATTTGTTTGATGTCTGCCTTCTTCATGATGCTAAGTTCATGGGGTAGGGATCTGGGCTGTTTTATGCCTGGTTCTAGGTAATTTAATTTAGAATTTGAGAGCCTGGTGGCCTCAGAGACCATCAGATCCTACACTGTTAGTTTAGAGGTGGCTGAGGTCTGGCAGATGGTATCCCTTGTCCTCTGTCCAAGAGGCGGGTGGGGGCTGTCTGCTGGGACCTGGATTGCTCCCCCGCCACCTTCCTCATTCCACCCTCCAGGCCCAGGTCTCTGTCTTTTTATGAAATACAACATAAAAAATCGAATTGATGTGAATATTGTATATATCCTTCCTGAATATTCTATAGAGGAGAAGTCAGTGCCAGGTTATTATACCTAAACAAATGTGTAAACGTTAACTTGCAATGGTTCAGCCATAGTTAGATTGACTAGGAGGAAGCTACACAATGCATGAAGGTCAAGGTTGAACCCAGGCATCCTGGGAAAGGAGAAAGAGTAATAAGAAAAGAGAGCAGCAGCCCTGGAGGGGGCCACTGTGGCTCGGGAGGAGTAAGCCTGTGGGTTAGGACAAATCTGTCCCCGAGAGTGGCTCAGGGAGTTTCTGAGAAGCAGGGGCGCTGGTGTACCTCTTCACCTGTTCTGCAGACCTTTCAATATGCACTTTGTTCTCTCACCAGAGACAGAGTCCTGCCTGGGCAGGGAGAGCCCTCGGCTGCTTACTGAGTAGCGGGGCTGAGCACCAAGTGGCTCTGAAGATTCAGGCTGCTGGTTGGATAAGGATGGAGTCAGGAATCTGGTCATGTAGGGAACCTGCCAGTTGTTTATCTAGACCACGACCTAGAATCCTCTTGGGTGGACGGCCCACTGCCAACAATGACAGGCTTGACCAGGACGCCCAGCAGCAAGGGGCAGCCCGCTCCCCACCTGTGTGGCCCATAAAGGAGCTGCTGTCAAATCCTCTGGTGGACAAGGTAGATGTGACATCAAAGGCAAACTGGATTTTGCCTCCAGAAAGATGTAAGAGGTGCTAACAGTTGGCTACAAAGTCCTGCTTGTTATTCCAATGCATACAGAAACAGGAAAAAGAGACACATGGTTGAAGCTCTTCTCTTGCATTTGGAAACCTTTGGGGACTAATCTAGTCCCATGAAGATAAAGAAGTTTCACTAGAGATGCAAGTACATCTGTGTTTGCTACTTGTGAGACTGGCCTTCTATGTGACCCTTCAGCAGCTGGGACCTAGGGGAGGCCCAGAACAGGAATTCATATGAGTGGGAAATATTAGCCACTGGAAACAAGTAAAAGTGGAGGTCAAAGCTCTGAACTGGGTGGACGGGGCAGCCAGATGTGTAGGAAAAGTCCTTGCTAAATATGGATTATTATAAAAGCCCTCAAAAACTTCTGATGGGTGCATCCTCTCTCATACCAGAAAGCCTGTTGATTCATCATCCTTTCTCTTATTGACAAATGATAATCCTAGCAGCTTCTAAGAACGAATCCATTATACTATTATGTCACAAAGGGTAGGTGAAGGAGCAGAGCGTGATATTTAAAGATAGAGGAGGAAGCATCCCAGAGGTCCAACTGGCAGTGCCCCCTACTGTGGTGGGCGGCGGGGCGCTGTGGATGCATCGGTGCCAGTGCGCAGCTGCCCTTTCTCGGGGATCCCATGTGTCTTAGGGGTGCACTGGCTTGGACTGCTGATCATCCCACAGTTTTGGCTCTTTTTTAGTGACTCTTCTGATTGTAGCTTTGGGGATGGCTGCTGGAGAGCTAAAACCTCCTGGAATATGGCAACAGCCGTTCCCCTGGTGCTCCCAGGCGTCCCGTGGGACAGGAGGCTGTTCATGGGCCAGGGAAGGACCTGCTCCTCTCCTCCAAGGTGCCGAAGGGCCTTCTAGACATTGGGCAGCCTCCATCCCTTGCCCAGGAACTGGCTTGCCTGTTTGCTTTATAAAACCCCTATGTTCTCATGAAGTCCTTCTTAAGTAGGTAAGGTTTTTCTTCACTGGCTTTTATGATGATGTTACTATACTCAGAACCCATAGGCAAGTTCACTTAAGAAAAATAAAAGATCATCTGTTACAAATGGTTGTATTTCTTTCTCTGGCTGTTTGGTGTCAAGATGACAAGTGGCCCATAGGTGTGGGGTCTGTGTAGGAAGTCTCCTACATGGCCACACTGAGAATGTTTATTGTAGAAAGGGAACTTTTGCCCTGTGAAGTCACCTCCTCCGAGTCACCAGTAGCTTTCTGATATTCTATCACAGGAAATTCCTGGTGGTCCACAAAAGCAGTCTTCTGAGTGCAGCTGCAGAGAGAGAGAAAATAATTGCTGAATTTGACAGTGAGGTTCTGGGACCCATGTTCAGGGGTGGCCCAGCTCCTGAGCCCTGTGAAATGCAAACTGGGAGGCTCTTTGAACAATGTCAAAATAATCTAAGGAACAAAAGTCAACTGACCTCTCACTGTAATGCATAGAAAAAGGTACTTAATGCAGAGAAAAAGGTACTAGAGTGTACCGTTTGTATCCCAAAAGGGTAGTGGGGAATTATACTTAGATTTGGTATCTTTGAAGTTGTAGTATCTGGCCCCCCACCCCTTTTATCTAACACTTGATGTTACTTATCAAAACCTCAGTTTAAATATTTAGGGGTGCAATAGTGGCATGTTTGAAGCATCAAACTTTTGGAATGAACCAACTGTCTCAGATCAGTGATGTTGGCTGAGAATATTGACATGCCGCAAATACCTTATAGATATTTCTCCATCGACTTCAATTCACTGCATGACACAGGCCACCTCAAGTCTTTGGTGAGCCTTAGTTGTCTCACTGATAAGTAAGGGGTGTCATGAGTCTCTGAGGGCTCCTGCAGATCGGGTGACTCCTTTGTAGGGGAGGAGCAGGCAGCATCTGTGGTGCTCACCGGGTGAGGAGCCCGATGCTTCTCTGGGTCCGGCCCAGAACGTGGGGAGGTTACGGTACAAGTGTACTTTTCCTGGAATGTCCATGGCTCCGCCGGTAGTAGAAGGATTAGAATGAACAATGCTAGCCTGAAAGAGCAGTACAGGTGGCACTACAGATGGACTTCTCTAAAAAAATTAGGACTCTTTGTTTGAGGTTGTCTTGGGCTCTCTGAGGACCAGTACAATAGCTTTCTGGAGTCCCATGGAACTAATGTAGGCTTTGCATAATATCTTTAATGTTCTCTACCAGGATGTTCTGAGTGCCTTCAGTGTGCCAAGTAGCTTGCTTGAGTCTGCTCACCTTGAAGGCAAAACTCTCATCTGATGATTTTGAACTGTTGCAATAGGATTGGCCTGAAGAACACTTAAATGTCTCTATTGTTCTTTCTTCAGTAGGATGGAAGGCCTAAGAGTGGAATAAATTCATAGGGGCCAAGGCAGTGCTGAAGTTGGGAAGGAGCGATTCAATAGGCTTTGTGGCTTCTGTTGGCTGCCTGCGTTTTCTAGCCACACAACTGGTGGCTGCTACACACCTCCCACCAGCTACAACAATTCATGGAAATTAATAAATGCATTTATTGGGAGAGGTCATGGGTGAAACAGGAAAATCGGCCCCCAGCTTCCCAGACAAATACTCTGGGATCGAGTTTCAATAGAAACCAGCAGCCTTCTTCACAGCACTGAGTATTTATAGCAAACAGAAGTGGTTCAAGTCCTTAGGTAGTTCAGCAAGGTTAAGTACGGTTCTTGTATTTGTTTAGTTAACAAATGTGTTTGGAGGAGGTTTGTTTCACAAAATACCACGTACTAGAAATTCTGAAATGTGAGAAGACTGAATTAATGTCTGACTGTCCTCCTCTCAGACTGCTATCATAAGAAACAGAATCATATGTGCTTAAAACTGATATAGAGATCTCAAAGGAGTACGAATAGTCTTTGAGCTAATGGTGCTGGAGGAAGTGGATATCCACATGTAAAAGAATGAAATTGAACCCTTCCTTGTATCACACACAAAGTTAACTCAAAATAGATCATAGACCTAAATGTAAGAGCTAAAATGTTAAATTTTTAGATGAAAACTTCTAAGAGTAAATTCTGTGACTTTGGAGTGGTCAGTTGTTACTTAGATAGGACACCAAAAGGATAACGAACCGAAGGAAAAAATAGAAAATTTAACTATATCAAAATTTAAACTTTTTTTGTACTGCAAATGGTATTATCAACAAAGTTAAAAGACAACCCACAGAATGGGAGAAAATATTTAGAAATCACATATCTGATGAAAAAATGATATCCAGAATATACAAATAGCTCTTACAATAACAGAAAAAGACAAGTAATCCAATTTAAAAAGTGGGCACAGGATTTGAATAGACATTTCTCCAGAGAAGATATACAAATGGCCAATAAGCACATGAAAAGATGCTCAACATTAGCCATCAGGGTAATGTGAATCAAACCCACAAAAAAATACCACTTCAAACCCACTAGGATAATGATAATAAAGACAGTTACAAGTGTTAGCCAAGATATGGAGAAACTGAAACTACATTGCTAGTAGGAACGTAAATGGGTGCAGCTGGTGCGGGAGGCAGTTCGGCAGTTCCTCAAAATGTTAAACATAGAGTTAACATATGAGTCAACGATTCCACTCTGAGGTACATGCCCGAGAAAATTGAAAATATATGTCCACATAAAAACCTATAGATATTCATAGCCGCCTTAGTCATAATAGTCAAAACATGAAAACAACCCTAATACCCATTAATTAATGAATGAATAAACAAAATGTGTTGTGTCCAAATGTGGTGTACAATAGGATATTACTTGGGCATAAAATGGAAATAATGGATGGTTGAACCATAAAAACATTGTGCGGCATGAAAGAGGTCAGGCACAGAGGAGCACATATTATATGATTCTATTTATGTGGAATGCCCAGAATAGACAAATGTATAGAAACTGAAAGTAGATTAGTGGTTTTCTGGGGTTGGGCAGTGGGTGGAGTTGGAGGAATGACAGCTAATGGGTTTCGATATTTGGGGTGATGTGATTATCCTAAATGCAGATTGTGGTTAATGTAGTAGAGCTCTGTGAATATACTAAAGTCATTGGATTGTATACTTTACGTCAGTATATTTTATGACATGTGAATTAAATCTCAATAGATCTTCAAAATAATTGACACGTAGGAAGGTGGGTGATAAGACATGATGTAGCTACACTCTTAGGCCTGCCATATCCCATGCTCCCCTTGTCTCTCCCCCCCAGATCCTGGCCCTAGGTAGTCCCAGGGAGACCTTTTCAGGCAGGGCTGTGGAAAGGGGTGGGGGCTGTGTTTCCCTACTTCTTCCTCCTAGCTTGTCTGAGTCCCATAAACAGATAAGACCAAAAGAAATCCCTCAGGCTATTTCTAATTAGCTAGAAAAGACAAAGATGATTTGTCTCATTGAAAAAACTTACATACATATCAGTATGCTTTTTTTCTCTGGAGCTTTAAAGACAGTTTTAGTCCCTCATGGAAACTTTAAAAGTATAAATATTTATATATTACAAATGGGTACTATATATGACACTAATTATTTTCCTTTTATATATTTATAATACTCATATATATTGAATATGCACCTGCATTTTTATTCCTTTTTTAATTTTTCTATTTCAGAGTCTCAGGCTTTTTCCCCTTATAATACGATTTATTATGGCTCTTTTTTGTTAACCATAGCTGGTTATGATAGCCATGAAAATGTACCTCTTAGGCTTTCTACTCACAGAGAGGGTGGCTGGACACAGCTCTGTGCGCTGCTCTCTGATACCCATCTGTGCATTCTCACAGAGGACACAATGCCCTTCGCTGCTCCCAGGCAGTGGCTGAGCACACCAGGGATTCCAAAGCCTGGTCTTGGGATGACTCTGACAGGTAACTGTGGCTCTAGGACTGCCTCTCAGTCTTGCTGACAGTCTCCCATCCTTCAACCATCCAACCTTCCTCCCCTCACAATATGGGAGACCACATCACATGGGACATTGCCCTTGAACTGTTCTTGGCAGATGGCCTACACTGGACCCCTGACCTCTCTCAAGGCTGGTGGTGGCACCTCTTTGCTACTGATGCTTTTTCAGGCTATGAGGTTGTTGTTCTAACCTGATCATCCAGCCTCTGCCAGAGCATTGTGGCCTGTGAAACGGATCCATGCCCTATGTTTGGCTTTCTGGACCATTTGCATTCTGACAATGGTGAGCCTTTTATTGCAAAAGGCATTCAACAGTGTGCTGCTAGTCAAGTAGTTAATGGAACTTTTGTGCTCTCTGCCATTCACAGGCATGCTGAATTGCTAAGTACTGAAGAGCCTTCTCAAAAATGGACTTAAGTTTCTGATTCTATTCTCTCACTTTGTTCTGTCTCATACATCTAAGTGAGACAGTTTGGTCATGAAATTTGACACTCCCCAGAAAGGAACTGTGTTCTCTCAGCTGCTTTCTGGGTAATGATACAGACAGAAGAAGTAGCGGTGATCAAGAACTGTGAGGGGCTTATCCTACTTGCAAACTAAAAACTTCGCCTGCCAACATTTTGGCAATGTTGGCAGGAGACATGAGACTCCTGGGTTAGAGACAAAAGACTTTGCTACTCATGGCAATAGCAGTACTTGGAGTTCTCTGAGCCCAGTTCACACAGACTAAAGTCATAAGGGGCAGGTGCAATCTGTACATTCAATGGGTTGCAAACATGAAAGGAGCTTCAAGTTTAAGAAGCCCAAATCTTTAATAACGGGCAATGAGCCTGCCTGATTTTCGCCCTAGAGGGAAATATTATTACACTGGAAAGTTAACATAGTTGCCCTTTGCTCTGGAGGGACACAACACATTATTTTTATCCTCCAAGGCTTATTCTGGACAAACATCCTGGAAAAAAGAGTCTGACACAGAGAGCCAGTTTCTTTGCTCATAAGGTATGTACAGAGACACTTTGGGGAATTATCTGTCAATAGTTTTATAGACGTCTTTTGTTTTTGACTCATTTTTATTGAAGAATAGTTGATATACAATATTGGTTTCTAGTATACAACACAGTGATTGAACAGTTACAGACATTAAATCCTCACTCCAACTACTGTAGTTACTGTCAACATAGAAAGATGTTACAGAATCATTGACTATATTCTCCATGCCACACTTCCATCATTGTGACCAACTTATACTATGATTGAGATTTTGTGCCTCTTTATCCTCTCACACACCTCCCCCACTCACCCCAACCCCTCCCCAGTCACTGCTCTCAGTGTCTATGTCTACTGTTATTATTATTATTTTTTTTAATAATTTATTTTATTTTAGTATCATTAACCTACAATTACATGAGCAATACCGTGATGATTGAACTCCCCCCTTCACCAGGTCCCTCCCACCAACCCCACCACAGTCACTGTCCATCAGCGTAGTGAGATGAGAATCACTACTTGTCTTCTCTGAGCTGTACAGTCCCCCCCGTGCCCCCCACCCTATGTCTGCCAATCGTAATGCCCCTTTTACCCTCTTATCCCTCCCTTCCCACCCATCTCCCCAGTCCCTTTCCCTTTGGTAACTGTTAGTCCATTCGTGGGTTCTGTGAGTCTGCTGCTGTTTTGTTCCTTCCTTTATTTATTTATTTATTTATTTATTTATTTTTCTTTGTTCTTATACTCCACATATGAGTGAGATCATTTGGTACTTGTCTTTTTCGACCTGGCTTATTTCACTGAGCATAATACCCTCTAGCTCCATCCATGTTGTTGCAAATGGTAGGATTTGTTTCTTTCTTATTGCTGCGTAATATTCCATTGTGTATATGTACCACATCTTCTTAATCCATTCATCTACTGATGGGCACTTAGGTTGCTTCCATTTCTTGGCTATTGTAAATAGTGCTGCAATAAACATAGGGGTGCATGTGTCTTTCTCAAACTGGGCTGCTGCATTCTTGGGGTAAATTCCTAGGAGTGGGATTCCTGGGTCAAATGGTATTTCTATTTTGAGTTTTTTGAGGAACCTCCATACTGCTTTCCACAATGGTTGAACTAATTTGCATTCCCACCAGCAATGTAGGAGGGTTCCCCTCTCTCCACATCCTCGCCAACATTTGTTGTTGTTTGTGTTTTGGATGTTGGCCATCCTCACTGGTGTGAGGTGATATCTCATTGTGGTTTTAATCTGCATTTCTCTGATGATTAGCGATGTGGAGCATTTTTTCATGTGCCTGTTGGCCATCTGAATTTCTTCTTTAGAGAAGTGTCTATTCATGTCCTGTGCCCATTTCTTAATTGGGTTATTTGCTTTTTGTTTGTTAAGGTGCGTGAGTTCTTGGTATATTTTGGATGTCAACCCCTTATCAGATACATCATTTATGAATATATTTTCCCATATTGTAGGATGTCTTTTTGTTCTACTAATGGTGTCCTTTGCTGTACAGAAGCTTTTCAACTTGATATAGTCCCATTTGTTCATTTTTGCTTTTGTTTCTCTTGCCCGGGGGGATATGTTCATGAAGAAGTCACTCATGTTTATGTCCAAGAGATTTTTGCCTATGTTTTTTTCTAAGAGTTTTATGGTTTCATGACTTACATTCAGGTGTTTGATCCACCTTGAGTTTACCTTTGTGTATGGGGTTAGACAGTAGTCCAGTTTCATTCTCTTACATGTAGCTGTCCAGTTTTTCCAACACCAGCTGCTGAAGAGGCTGTCATCTCCCCATTGTATATCCAGGGCTCCTTTATCAAATATTAATTGACTGTAGGTGTTTGGGTTAATGTTTGGATTTTCTATTCTGTTCCACTGGTCTGTGGGTCTGTTTTTGTGCCAGTACCAAATTGTCTTGATTACTGTGGCTTTGTAGTAGAACTTGAAGTCAGGGAGCGTAATTCCCCCTGTTTGATTCCTCCTTCTCAGGATTGTTTTGGCTATTCGGGGTCTTTTCTGGTTCCATATGAATTTTAGAATTATTTGTTCCAGTTCATTGAAGAAAGCTGTTGGTATTTTAATAGGGATTGCGTTGAATCTGTAGATTGCTTTAGGTAGTATTGCCATTTTGACAATATTGATTCTTCCTAGCCAAGAGCATGGGATGCATTTCCATTTGTTAATGTCTTCCTTAATTTCTCCTAGGAGTGTCTTGTAGTTTTCAGAGTACAGGTCTTTCACTTCCTTCGTTAGGTTTATTCCTAGGTGTCTACTGTTATTTTGTTCATTTTGTTTTGTTTTGTTTTTAGATTCCACAAATAAGTAAAATCATATGGTATTTGTCTTTCTCCACCTGGCTTATTTCACTTAGACTAATGTTCTCTAGTTCCATCCATTTAAAAAAAATGGCAGGATCTCTTTCTTTTTTATGGCTGAATAATATTCCATTGTGTATATGTACCACCACTTCTTTATCCATTCATTTACTTATGGTCACTTTGGTTTCTTCCACATCTTGGCTATTATAATAATGTAGCAATAAACATAGGGGTGCATATATCTTTTGGAATCAGAGATTTTGTTTTCTTTGGGTAAATTCTTAGAAGTGTAGTTACTGGGTCATGTGGTATTTCTATTTTTAGTTCTTTGAGGAAACTCCATAGTGGTTTCCACAGTGACTGCACCAACTTCCATTCCCACCAACAGTGTAGGAGGGTTCCCTTTTCTCCACATCCTCACCAACACTTGTTGTTTCTTGTCTTTTGGATGGTGGCCATTCTGACTGGTGTGAGGAGATCTCTCACTGTGGTTTTGATTTGCATTTCCCTGATGATTAACAATGTGGAGCATCTCTTCATGTGCCAGTTGGCCATCTGAATTTCCCCTTTGGAAAAATGTCTATTCAGGTCCTCTGTGCATTTTTTAATCAGGTTATTCATTTTTTTGGTGTTGAATTGTATGAATTCTTTATATAGTTTGGGTATTAACCCCTTATCAGATAAATTATAGACCTGTTGTGGGTTGTGTTTGTTCTCCGCAGTTCTTGCCTCCATTGAAGCAAAGAAGTGAAAGGCAGAGATGCAGTAGCAAAGCAGAGCGAAAGCTTTATTTGAATACACTCCAAGGGAGGAGTGGGCCAGAGTGAAGGTAGACAAAGGCCCTGATCCTTCAGGCAGGAGACCTTATATGACATCCTGGCTAGGCGGCAACTCTTTGATTGACAAAGTAAAGTCATTTGATTGACAGGTCCATTTATATAGCCATCCCTTTCAGAACACATGTCCTTTACCGCAACGCCCACAGAAAAGCCCCCCAGAGGTGGGGCAGGGTGAGCAAAACCACAATTTTATTTTAACAAAATTATGATGAGGTATGGTTTGGGTGGTACTTAGTTCTGTTTGATTATGCCTGCACTGTGATCTAGTTGGGACCGGTTTGGCCTTGTCCCAATAGGCCAGGAAGTCATCTCCCTGAAAAGCCTTTGTTGTTTTCTAGGGGGACCCCCTAACTGGGTGCTTTTTTTCTTTGACTCTTGTTGTTCCCCTTCCCCAGCTGCTCATGTTTCTCTTTCTACCTAACAGAACTATTTTGAAACTTTGGGGTGTGCCTTTATGATATTGGGCATGATGCTCCTTTCTCCCACCTAATGGCAGGTCTAGGCTGGCCTGATGTGCACCCTCAGGACAGCCCAGCCAAGAGGAAGGCCTTCAACTTAATTCTGGTTCGGCTACCTGGATTGTCTTCCTGGGTTAACATGGCCACAGATCATAAAGATAATGATCACACAGTTGAATACGCTGCTCACCAATTCCTTCTGCGGTGGCCCGTATAGGCCAACGTGGGGGCATAAGCATTGTACGGATGGAACCATGTCCCCCCCACAGATTCATATGTTGAAGCCCTAACTCCCAATGTGACTGTGTTTTTAGGTATGGTGTTTAGGGAGGTAATTAAGGTTAAATGAGGTCACAAGTGTGGGCCTTAATCTGATGGGAAGAGACACCAGATCGTGCTCTCTCTCAGCGCAAGTGCAGAGGAAAGGCCCTGAGGACACATGGACAAGGTGGCTGTCTGCAAGCCTGGGAGAGAGGCCTCACTGGAAACCAACACTGGCAACTAGATCTTGGACTTTCCAGCTTTCAGAACTGTGAGAAAATAAAAATCCGTTGTATAAGCCCCTAGTCTGTGGCACCTTGTTATGGTGACCCAGGCTGCCAATACAAGTGTTCTTTGTACGTTTTTTAAAACTGCCCTTGTCCCTTCTGTATGTGACCCTTCCAGAGAGAGGTCTTGGTGTGGACAAAGGTTTGTGGACAAAATATTTGGACAAAAGGTGAAGTTATAGGTCCTGGAATGGGCCACACCAATTTTGGGGAGAGCAACAGCACTGGCACAGGGGAACACCTTAGACCTCAGGAGGCGTTGGGGAATGTGTGGCCTTAATGATCATCCTTGGGAGCCTTTCTCAAGAAGGAGAATGCCCTGGTGCAGCTTCTTTACACTGTTGCAAATGGCATAAGTTTAAGTCTGCTGGGTCCGCCATCCTCCTCTTCATGACTCTGACCATGATTAATAATCATTTACCTTAACTTTACTGAGACACCTATTGGAAGCAGCAGAGGAGGACTGTCTCATGCAAAACACCTGTTGGCACCACTAGATGTCTTTTCCAGCCCCACTCCTGTAGCCACTGCTCCATCATTCTGTGGGGTGAATGAACCCTGCTCTGCTGGTGACATGTAGAAACAGGCCCGGTTGGATGGACTTCCTTTCAGGCAGTCATTCTAAAAACAAGGACTGGGGTCCCTCAACCAGAGGGTCATGGGGCATGTTATTGGCATGGTCAATCTTTTCACACATACCCTCATGACATAGGTCTCATTTGAATTGTAAATGTTCTTCTCACGGGCTCTATGTGCAATCTGAATATTGTACTTCTGGAAGCCATGTGTTAATTTGCCTTTCTCATGAAAATATGGGGACTTGACCCCTGGGAAGGCCATAGGAGACCTTCAAGTATTTAAGGAAACACCACCAGGAGAACATGTACGATGACTGGAGATCTCCCAAAGCAGATACACCTTGATTCTTAGGGAAGTGTGCTAGAGGGACAACTACCCTCTGAGTAGTTTTTCTATTGTAGAAAGAATCCGATTAGAAAAGGTGGTATGGAAGCTGGCCCTGAGTTACGCTGAAGTGATCAGTATGACCTTTACACCTGAAAGCCAGCTAGGTCAATCTAAGCTCATTGGCCAGAGTTGTTATGGCTGAAAGAATTACCCTTGACTTTCTCCTCTTATACTTGGATTAATGCACTGTGCCAAGTTAAAAGATCAATACAGAAATTTAAAGAGAAAGCCACCTGAATTTCTAAGGCAGACCCTGATTGTCTGTGGGATCTGTTCAGCTTGTTGGATTCAGGGCACAGAGGGGCATGGTTGAGGTCAGTTCTGCAGTCTGGACTCATCCTGATGCTTGGATTCTGTGGGTGTTAGCCTTAACTAAATGCTGAACATGAGACAAATTGAGTGGGTTTAGTCCCAGCCTTTGTTGGTCAAATCAATTGGAGTGGGTGACACAGAGTGTCTTATCTGAAAACTTACCAGAAACCAAGATGGTGCAGAAATGAGGGGTGAATATTATGGGGAATATTAGGTCTCTTGAATTCCTGAAAATCTTGCTTGCAGAAGTACTGATTGCCCTATGTTCCAGACTATCTTTTTTAAGGATACTTACATAGCAAACGTCCTTGGACTATACGATAGTGTCTCCCTGTGGAGCAAAGGGCAGGCATGCTTACTACCCATCATAAAAGATTAGGGTTTTCTGAACTCAGGGTTTCTCTTCTGTAGTGTCATACAACTCACTATGTGTGCAAGTACGCATCTGGACTCATCTGCATCTGCTCCATGGGACTTGGAGCACAAACTGATGTCAATATGCTGATGCACATGGAGAGTAATAAACTTCTTTGTCCCTGTCTTAGGAGTCATGTGTTTTTTGCCAGAATCCATGAAACAATAACAAGCACATTTACTAGCTTCTAAGTAAGGTGAACTCTCAGACTCCTCACAATTCTTATGTGAGTAGTGTGAATAGTAAGTGACCATTAAGTATCCCATAAATGATGATTTGGAGAGACGGAAGGAATGCGTTAGTTCATATAAAAGGACTTTTTTAATCTCATAATTGCAAAATATTGAAATCCCTGACCCTTATTGAGTTTTTACACATTTTTCCTTAAATTTGCAAAGTAACAGAAAGTCTTTCTTCAGCCAACACAGCCTATTCACCTGTGTTTTTTATGTTACCTCTCCTCATCTTTCTATGTTTCTCTTTTCTTTTCATCTCATTTATTTCTCATCATATGAACAGTCTCAGTGGAGACTGATAATTGCAGGAAGATTTTATTTGGGTGATAGGACAGAATTAACAAAAGACCAAGGCACAAGAACCCAATGAATAATGAGCCACAGCCGGCTCAGGACACATGCAGAAAGGACCTATGCTGAAGGCTGAATATTTTTCTCTTAGGCTGCTTTTTATTTTATTTTGTTTTATTAAAATAAATTTACCATTTCAATAACTTTTGAGTGTACAATTCAGTAGCTTTAATTACAATCATAACGTGCAACCATCACCACTATCCATTTCCAGAACTTTCTCATCATCACAAATGGATACTTTGTACCCATTAAATAACTCCTTATCCTCCTCTCCCCACTCCCTAGCTGCTGTAAGCCACTGTTCTACTTTCTTTCTTTAGGAATTTGCCTATTCCTGGCACCTCATGTAAATGGAATCACACAATACTCCTTTACTGTCTGACTACTTTCATGTGGCATATGCTTCCAAGGTTTCCATGTTGTAGTATGTACCAGAATTCCACTCCTTTTTTTAAATTAAAAAAATTTTTTTTTAATTTTGGTATCATTAATCTACAATTACATGTGCAACATTATGGTTACTAGACTCCCCCCATATCATCAAGTCCCCCCCACATACCCCATTACAGTCACTGTTCATCAGCGTAGTGAGATGCTATAGAATCACTACTTGTCTTTTCTGAGTTGTACAGCCCTCCCCATACCCGCCCCTACACTATGTCTGCTAATCGTAATGCCCCTTTTTCCCCCTTGTCCCTCCTTTCCCACCCATCCTCCCCAGTCCCTTTCCCTTTGGTAACTCTTAGTCCATTCTTGGGTTCTGTGAGTCTGCTGCTGTTTTGTTCCTTCAGTTTTTCCTTTGTTTTTATACTCCACAGATGAGTGAAATCATTTGATACTTGTCTTTTTTGGCTTGGCTTATTTCACTGAGCATAATACCCTCTAGCTCCATCCATGTTGTTGCAAATGGTAGGATTTGTTTTCTTCTTATGGCTGAATAATATTCCATTGTGTATATGTACCGCATCTTCTTTATACATTCATCAACTGATGGACACTTAGGTTGTTTCCATTTCTTGTCTATTGTAAATAGTGTGGCAATAAACATAGGGGTGCGTCTGTCTTTTTCAAACTGGGCTGCTGCATTCTTAGGGTAAATTCCTAGGAGTGGGATTCCTGGGTCAAATGGTATTTCTATTTTGAGTTTTTTGAGGAACCTCCATACTGCTTTCCACAATGGTTGAACTAATTTACATTCCCACCAGCAGTGTAGGAGGGTTCCCCTTTCTCCACATCCTCACCAACATTTGTCGTTGTTTGTGTTTTGGATGTTGGCCATTCTAACTGGTGTGAGGTAATATCTTATTGTGGTTTTAATTTGCGTTTCTCTGATGACTAGCGATGTGGAACATCTTTTCATGTGCCTGCTGGCCAACTGAATTTCTTCTTTGAGAAGTGTCTATTCAGATCCTCTGCCCATTTTTTAATTGGATTATTTGCTTTTTGTTTGTTGAGGTGCGTGAGTTCTTTATATATTTTTGGATGTCAACCTCTTATCGGATATGTAATTTATGAATATATTCTCCAATACTGTAGGATGCCTTTTGTTCTACTGATGGTGTCCTTTGCTGTACAGAAGCTTTTCAGCTTGATATAGTCCCACTTGTTCATTTTTGCTTTTGTTTCCCTTTCCCGGGGAGATATATTCATGAAGAAGTTGTTCATGTTTATGTCCAAGAGATTTTTGCCTATGTTTTTTTCTAAGAGTTTTATGGTTTCATGACTTACATTCAGGTCTTTGATCCATTTTGAGTTTACTTTTGTGTATGGGGTTAGACAGTAATCCAGTTTCATTCTCTTACCTGTAGCTGTCCAGTTTTGCCAACACCAGCAGTTGAAGAGGCTGTCATTTCCCCATTGTATATCCATGGCTTCTTTATCATATATTAATTGACCATATAAGTTTGGTTTAATGTCTGGACTCTCTATTCTGTTGCACTGGTCTGTGGGTCTGTTCTTGTGCCAGTACCAAATTGTCTTGATTACTGTGGCTTTGTAGTAGCACTTGAAGTCTGGGATTGTAATTCCGCGTTTTATTCTTCCTTCTTAGGATTGCTTTGGTTATTCGAAGTCTTTTGTGGTTCCATATGAATTTTAGAATTATTTGTTCCAGTTCATTGAAGAATGCTGTTGGTATTTTGATAGGGATTGCATTGAATGTGTAGATTGTTTTAGGTAGTATAGCCACTTTAACAATATTTATTCTTCCTAGCCAAGAGCATGGGATGCATTTCCATTTGTTAGT
The DNA here is from genome assembly GCA_029783875.1 of Phataginus tricuspis. NCBI lineage: Eukaryota > Metazoa > Chordata > Mammalia > Pholidota > Manidae > Phataginus > Phataginus tricuspis. Next base: position 9,410,860 of record JAQQAC010004068.1, read on the forward strand.
GTCCTCTTTAATTTCTCTTAGGAGTGTCTTGTAGTTTTCAGGGTATAGGTCTTTCACTTCCTTCATTAGGTTTATTCCTAGGTATTTTATTCTTTTTGATGCAATTGTGAATGGAATTGTTTTCCTGATTTCCCTTTTTGTTAGCTCATCATTAGTGTATAGGAAAGCAACAGATTTCTGTGTATTGATTTTGTATCATGCAACTTTGCTGAATTCAGATATTAGTTCTAGTAGTTTTGAAGTGGAGTCTTTAGGGTTTTTTATGTACAATATCATGTCATCTGCAAATAGTGACAGTTTGACTTCTTCTTTATTAACCTGGATGCCTTTTACTTCTTTGTTTTGTCTGATTGCTGTGGCTAGGACCTCCAGTACTATGTTGAATAACAGTGGAGAGAGTGGGCATCCCTGTCTTGTTCCCGATCTTAGATGAAAAGCTTTCAGCTTCTCGCTGTTAAGTATGATGTTAGCTGTGGGTTTGTCGTATATGGCCTTTATGATGTTGAGGTACTTGTCCTCTATACCCATTTTGTTGGGAGTTTTAATCATGAGTGGATGCTGAATTTTGTCAAATGCTTCCTTAGCATCTATGGAGATGATCATGTGGTTTTTGTCCTTCTTTTTGTTGATGTGGTGGATGATGTTGATGGATTTTCGAATGTTGTACCATCCTTGAATCCCTGAGATGAATCCCACTTGATCATGGTGTATGATCCTCTTGATGTATTTTTGAATTCGGTTTTCTAATATTTTGTTGAGTATTTTTGCATCTGTGTTCATCAGGGATATTGGTTTGTAGTTTTCTTTTTTTGTGGTGTCTTTGCCTGGTTTTGGTATTAGAGTGATGCTGGCTTCATAGAATGAGTTTGGAAGTATTCCCTCCTCTTCTATTTTCTGGAAAACTTTAAGGAGAATGGGTATTATGTCTTCTCTAGATATCTGATAAAATTCAATGATGAATCCATCTGGTCCTGGAGTTTTGTTCTTGGGTAGTTTTTTGATTACTGAGTCAATTTTGTTGTTGGTAATTGGTCTGTTTAGATTTTCTGTTCCTTCCTTGGTCAGTCTTGGAAGGTTGTATTTTTCTAAGTAGTTGTCCATTTCTTCTAGGTTTTCCAGCTTGTTAGCATATAGATTTTCATAGTATTCTCTAATAATTCCTTGTATTTCTGTAGGGTACGTTGTTATTTTTCCTTTCTCATTTCTGATTCTGTTTATGTGCATAGATTCTCTTTTTCCCTTAATAAGTCTGGCTAGGGGTTTATCTATTTTGTTTATTGTTTCAAAGAACCCACTCTTGGTTTCATTGATTTTTTTCTATTGTTTTATTCCTGTCAATTTCATTTATTCCTTCTCTAATCTTTATTATGTCCCTCCTTCTGATGACTTTGGGCCTCACTTGTTCTTCTTTTTCCAATTTCAATAATTGTGACTTTAGACTATTAATTTGGGCTTGTTCTTCCTTCTTTAAATAAGCCTGGATTGCAATATACTTTCCTCTTAGAACTGCCTTTGCTGCGTCCCACAGAAGTTAGGGCTTTGTGCTGTTGTCATTTGTCTCCATATATTGTTTGATCTCTGTTTTAATTTGGTTGTTGATCCATTGATTATTTAGGAACATGTTGTTAAGCCTCCATGTATTTGTGAGCCTTTTTGTTTCCTTTGTACAATTTATTTCTAGTTTTATACCTTTGTGATCTGAGAAGTTGGTTGGTAGAATTTCAATATTTTTGAATTTACTGAGATTCTTTTTGTGGCCTATTATGTGTCCTTTGGAGTGAGTGGTGTTTTGAAGTCTCCTAAAATTAATGCATTGCTTTCTATTTTCTCCTTTAATTCTGTTAGTATTTGTTTCACATATGTTGGCACTCCTGTGTTTGGTGCATATATATTTATAATGGTTATATCTTCTTGTTGGACTGACCCCTTTATCATTATGTAATGTCCTTCTTTATCTCTTGCTACTTTCTTTGTTTTGAAGTCTATTTTGTCTGATACAAGTACTGCAACACCTGCTTTTTTCTCCCTGTTGTTTGCATGAAATATCTTTTTCCATCCCTTCACTTTTAGTCTGTGTATATCTTTGGGTTTGAGGTGAGTCTCTTCTAAGGAGCATATAGATGGGTCTTGTTTTTTTTATCCATTCTATTACTCTGTGTCTTTTGATTGGTGCATTCATTCCATTTACATTTAGGGTGATTATTGATAGATATGTACTTATTGCCATTGCCAGCTTTTAGATTCGTGGTTACCAAAGGTTCAAGGGTAGCTTCTTTCCTATCTAACAGTCTAACTTAACTCTCTTGTTAAGCTATTATATACACTTTAAGGAGAGTGGGTATTACGTCTTCTCTAAAGGCCTTTCTTATTCTTCCTCCTCCATTCTTTATATATTAAGTGTTTTATTCTATACTCTTTTGCATTCCTTTCACTGTTTTTGTGGAAACTTGATTTTATTTTTTGCCTTTAGTTAGTATTTGGATGGTCTGCTTTCTTTGCTATGATTTTATTTTCTCTGGTGACATCTTTTTAGCCTTAGGAGTGCTTCCATCTAGAGCATTCCCTTTAAGATATCCTGTAGAGGTGCTTTGTGGGAGGCAAATTCCCTTGACTTTTGCTTGTCTGGAAATTGTTTAATCCCTCCCTCAAATTTAAATTATAATCGTGAGGGATACAGTATTCTTGGTTCAAGGCCCTTCTGCTTCATTGCATTAAATATATCATGCCATTCTCTTCTGGCCTGTAAGGTTTCTGTTGAGAAGTCTGATGTTAGCCTGATGGGTTTTCCTTTGTAGGTGATCTTTTTTCTCTCTCTGGCTGCCTTTAATACTCTGTCTTTATCTTTGATCTTTGCCATGTTAATTATTATATGTCTTGGTGTTGTCCTCCTTGGGTCCCTTGTCTTGGGAGATCTGTGGGCTTCCATTGTCTGAGAAACTATTTCCTTTCCCAGCTTGGTGAAATTCTCCTCAATTATGTCTTCAAAGACACTTTCTATCCCCTTTTCTCTCCCTTCTTCTTCTGGTACTCCTATAATGTGTATATTGTTCCGTTTGGATTGGTCACACAGTTCTCTTAATAGTCTTTCATTCCTAGAGATCCTTTTATCTCTCTCTGCCTCACCGTCTCTGTACTCCTGTTCTCTGATTTCTATTCCATTAACAGTCTCTTGCACCTCGTCCAGTCTGCTCTTCAGCCCATCAATTGATTGTTTCATTTCTGTAATATCTCTCCTCACTTCCTCCCTTAGCTCTTGCATATTTCTCTGTAGATCCATCAGCATGGTTATGACTTTTATTCTTAATTCTTTTTCAGGAAGATTGTTTAAATCTATCCCACCTGGCCCTCTCTCTGGGGTTGTCTGGGTGAGTCTTGACTGGACTATATTCTTCTGTCTTTTCATGGTGATAGAAGTCGTCGCAGGCTGGTGACATGTGTGTCAGCTGGGAGAACAAAGTCCCTTCCTACTTGTTGTTCTCCTTGCCCTTCTCCGCAGCCTGTGATGGTTACCGGCACACTGGGAGGCAATCTCTGTGATAACCCCCTAAACTGCCATGGACGGGGCCGCCCTCATGCTAGCCAAGAGCACTGCGGGGTTTTGCAGCCACGCCAGGTGCATTCTTCACCCCTTGGTTCGTTTTGGTCCTTGCTCTGGCTTCTGTGGCCCTTCCCGGTTAGCTGCGCGCCCGCCGGGAGGGGATTCTGTGTAGTTGCTGTGGGCAGGACCGCTTTCCCGCTGTTTCGCAGCTGTGGCAATCCGCAGTAGCGCCGGTTGGGGGGAACGAATGGCAGGCTGCTTATCTCTGTGAGGGGCTTTGGAGCTGCTTTACCTGGCAGCTGGTTAGGGGGCCCGAAGTTCCTCAAGATTCCCAGCCTGCTGGACTGAGTGCGCTGGGACGATTTTGTTCCGCTGTTGGGCCCTTGTCTCTTTAAGACTTTTAAGAAAGTGCCTGCTTTTCTTTTGTCCCAGGGGAGCCGGCTGTGGGGACCCGCTCACAGTCTCTGTCTCGGATCCTGCCCTTCCGTTTCTCTAATATCCTGTACACCATGCGATGTGTGTCTGTGCTCCTGATGCAGATCACCAGAGCTGGTTATTTAGCAGTCATGCGCTTCCACTCCCTCCCCACTCTGATTCTTTTCCTCCCTCTGGTGAGCTGGGGTGAGGAAGTGCTCGGGTCCTGCCGGGTTGCGGCTTTGTACCTTACCTGCTTCGTGAGGCGCTGAGTTCTCGCAGATGTAGCTGCAGCCTGGCTATTGTACTGTATCTTCTGGTCTCTCTTTTAGGAATAGTTGTATTTGTTGTATTTTCACAAATATATATGGTTTTGGGAGGAGATTTCTGCTGCTCTACTCATGCCGCCATCTTCCCAGAACCCCTCCATTCCTTTTTAAGGCTCAGTAATATTCCATTGTTTATGTGTGTGTATATATTACCTTAAAAAAATCTATTAATCAGTTGGTGAACACATGGACTGTTTCCAAGTTTTGGCTATTATTAATAACACTAAGAACATCGATGTACAAGTATCTGATACTTTACATTCCCAACAGCAAGGCACAAGAGTTCTGACTTCTCCAAGTCCTCATCAACACTTATTATTTTCCATTAAAAAAACCATTCTAATGGGTGTGAAGTGGTATCTCACTGTGGTTTTTAACTGCATTTCCATAATGACTAATGATGTTGATATCTTTTCATGAGCTTATTGACCATGTATATATCTTTTTGGAGAAATGTCCATTTTTGAACCGGATTGTTTTTTTTGTTGTTGAGTTGTAGGAGTTTTTTTTTATATATTCTTGATACTCTCACTATGGGTTTTACATTTCCTTAATAACTAATAGTGTTTATTATCATCTTCATAGGCTTATTTGTCACTTCTGTATCTTCTCTGGAGAAATGTTTGTTCAAGTACTTTGCCCATTTTTAAATTCCCAGAACTTCTTGTTGAAGAGAATGTCCCTTCCCCATTGAATGATCTTGCTGCCCTTGTTTAAGATCTTTTGGCCATATATGTGAAGATTTATTTCTGGGTCCCCTTTTCTATTCCATTGGTTTATTTGTCTGTCCTTATGTCAGTACACCATTGTTTTGAATACTGTAGATTTGAAGTAAGTTTTGAAATCAGATAATATGGATCCTCCAATTTCCCAAGATTATTTTGGTTATGTAGGGTCCCTTGAGATTACATATAAATTTTAAGATGGATTTTTCTATTTCTGCAAAACACAATATTGGCATTTTGATAGGGATTTCAGTGAACCTGTAGATCACTTTGGGTTGTATTGTCCTTTTAAAAATATTAAGTCTTCCAATCCATCAACACTAGATGTCTTTCCATTTACTTATGTCCTTAGTTTGCTTCAGGAATATTTTGTAGTTTTCAGTGTACAAGTCTTTGCCTCCTTGGTTAAACTTATTCCTAAGTATTTTATTCTTTTTAATGCTATTATAAATGGCATTTTTTCTTAATTTCCTTTCTGAATTGTTCATTACTAGTGTATAGAAATGCAGCTGATTTTTGTGTTTTTTATATTCATCAATGAAATAATGAATTCATTTACTAGCTCTATCAGGTTTTGTGTGTGTGTGTGTGTGTGTGTGTGTGTAATCTGCAGGATTTTCTACAAATAAGATCATGTCATTTGCCAACAGCAATAATTTTACTTCTTCCTTTCAAATTTGAATGCTTTTTATTATTTCTTTATGTTGAATGGGAGTGGTAAAAGCAGGCATCCTTGTCTTGTTACTGATCTTAGGGAAAAAGCTTTCAGGGTGTCTTTACCCCATTGAATGGACTTAGAACCTTCGTTGAAAATCAACTGACCATATATGCAAAAAATTTTTGAGGGTATTAGCTGTGAGTTTTTCCCCTTAATATATGGCCTTTATCATGTTGAGGAAGTCCCCTTATATTCCTAGTTTATTGAGTATTTTTATCACGAATAGTTGTTGAATTTTTTGTAAAATTTTTTTAATATCAATTGAGTTGATCATGTGATTTCCCCCCTCCATTCTATTAATGTAGTACTTTACATTGATTGATTTTCATATGTTGAGCCATCTTCACATTCTGGGAATGTCCCACTTGGTCATAGTGTATGATTATTTTAATATACTGCCGAACTTGGTTTGCTACTATTTTCTTGATGATTTTTGCATCAACAGTCATAGAGGATAATTAGTCCTTTGTTTTCCTTTATTGTAGTGGTCTTTGCTTCAGTGTCAGGATAATACTAGTCTTATAGAATTAAGAAGTGTTCCCTCCTCCTCAAGTAGTTGGAAGAGTTTGAGAAGGATTGGTGTTAATTCTTTAAATGTTTCATAGATTTCACCAGTGAAGCCATTTGGTCATCTTTTTTTCTTGGGACGTTTTTGATTACTGATTCAATTTGTTTACTAGTTATAGGTCCACTCAGATTTTCTATTTCTTCAAGGGTCAATTTTGTAGATTGTGTGATTTTAGGAATTTGTCCATTTCATATAGGTTTCCAATTTTTTGGTATATAATTGTTTAGCATAGTTTTGGAAAACGGAAACTCTCTATCCACTAAACAATAATTTCCCCTCCCCCTCTTTCTCCAGCTCCCAGTAACTATCATCCTTTCTGTCTCTATGATTTAGGTTAATAAAAATACCTCATATAAGTTGAATCATACAATGTATGTCCTTTTGTGACTGGCTTATTTCAGTTAGCATAATGTCCTCAAGGTTTACCTATGTTGTAGTATGCGCCAGAATTCCCTTCCTTTTTAAGGCTGGCTAATATTCTTTTGTGTGTAACTATCACTTTTGTTTATCCATTCATCCACTGGTGGACACTTGGGTTGCTTCCACACTGGCTATAGCATAGTGTTTTGAGTCACAAAAACCTACTTTTGAGAACTGTTTCCATACTTATGAACTTTTGATGTTGGGTAATTTAATTTTTGTAAGTCTCAATTTCCTCATCTGTACAAGGGACAAAATGATTGGTCCTCCATTGTGGTTATTATTTTTTTAAATAAATTAGCATAGCAGATTTATTCATAATAACTAAAAAATGGAAGCTATCTAAATGTCCATAAATAGGTAAATGGATAAATTATAGTATATCCATACAATGCATTGCTGCTAGCAATAAAAAATAATGATTTTATATCTGGGCTCTCTAGTCTGTTCCACTGGTCTGTGGGTCTGTTTTTGTGCCAGTACCCAATTGTCTTGATTACTGTGGCTTTGTAGTAGAGCTTGAAGTTAGGGAGTGTAATCTCCCCAGCTTTAATGCCCCGTGAAATAAGTCAGGCAGAGAAAGATAAATACCAAATGATTGCCCTCATTTGTGGAATATAAGAATGAAGCAAAACCAAAGGAACAAAACAGAAGCAGACTCACAGACTCCAAGAAGGAACTGGTGGTTACCAAAGGGAAGGGGTGGGGGAGAGTGGGGGAGGGAGGGAGGGAGAAGGGGATTGAGGGGTATTATGATTAGTACACATGGTGTGAGGGGGATCATGGGGAAGACAGTGTAGCACAGAGAAGACAAGTAGTGACTCTGTGGCATCTTACTACACTGATGGACAGTGATGGCAATGGGGTATGGGGGGACTCAAAATATGGGGGAATGTAGTAACCACATTGTTTTTCATATGAAACCTTGATAAAAGTGTATATCAATGATACCTTAATAAAAAAAATAATGAACTAATATATTCATTAACATGGACAAATCACAAAAGCATGCCGAACTAAAGAATTCAGATCATTGTAGAATGATTGAATTACACGGTAAACTATATTTAAAATACAACACAATAAACATTAATTACCTTTAGCAGGATGGCACAAGAGAGAGTGTTGTCTTTAGAATCAAACAGCCCTGGGTTCAAATCTCAGATTGCTATCTACTTATGTAACTGAGGGGTTATCTGATTTGTTTCCTTATTTTTAAAATGAGAATAATAATATTCTTTCATACAGCAAATATTTATGGATATCTACTTTGTGCCACACATTCTTCTATGAGATGGGATGCAAGTGAACAAACAGAAAAATAAATTTGGGTCCTCACGGAGCTTATGTTTTCGTGGTGTGAGAACTAAAATGGAAATAATTCTCAATTCATGTGTTAAACAATACTAAGAAATGATGCTTATTTATTAAGACTAATGGTTTATTTACCAAGTCCCACAGCACCCTCACTTCAATTTTCCCATGAATTCCAAGCTAGTATGTCATAGAATTGTCCAATTCTAGCCAATTCCCATCTTGCAAGATCATCTTTACCATCACTGAGCTCAAATGTAAGTGCCCACAAACCTCTGCTCTAACGTTAAATACTACTACGATTCTGTCAAGGTGGTTTCCTCCCTTACTGCAATAAATCTAATATACTTTGCTTTTCTTGATCAACGGGTTTTTCTGGTAGTCATTTGGGCAGTCAAGGCAGGTGCAATAATTTTAAAGTTATAAAATAACTTTATAACCACAGTGTGAGGTGAGAGAGTTAATAGGCAGGGGGACCTTCAGGGCAGATTATTTGGCTTATTTGACTTTCCTCTGAGTAGTGGTGAGAAGTAGGTAGAAAGTTTGGACCAGGGAAAAAGGATGATCAGATTTAGCAGAACGGTTCTGGCACCAGCACTGGAAAATGACTGAAGAGGGCAAAAGAGGAAGCCCTCTGTGTGCCTCCACCATCCACTGTCCCGTGGATAGGTCTGCTTGCAGCCTGAGCACGTTAGCCTGGTATTGCCCCACACTTGTCTGTGCCATCTTCATGTTCACCTCTGTGTTCCTCTCCCTTGTTCGTTATTGAACACTCTGCACCCAGGAAAAAGAAAGCTGCCACACAGCCAATGCTCAGCCCAAATTCGTTGATTATTAATAACAGTTTAGTAATAGTCTGTCATGAGAAAAAAGGGTAGTTCCTTAATCTCAAGTATGGAGTTTGGGGTTCACTCACAGAGGTCCCACTTACAGTGAAAAGCCAGGGACAAATATCTCAACCATGGCCAGCTGTGGGCAAAAGTGTGGAAAGCCAAACCAACTGGATTTTTTTACATCAATTTTGATTTAGAGAAATATTTTACTAAAACATTATTTATCTTAATTACTGAGTTTTTTGGTGTCCTGGGAAATTACTGTGTTTTTTGTGTCCTGGGAAAGGGCCTCACCCACGCCATCCCAGCCCTGGCCCTGCCAGAGAGACGGTAGATAATAAGGAAGGCAGTATGAGATGTGGGTTTAGGGTATGACATTTTTCTGAGTGTTAGAGGAGGAGTTTTGAAGAGAAAGTCTTAAAGGCCCCAAGCTGGGTGTATTAGTATGCTACGGGTGCCAACAACAGATCCCATGGCTTAATCAACAGCCATTTGTTTTCTCATAATTCTGGAGGCTAAGAGTCTGAGATCAAGGTGCCCACTGGATTCTGGTGAGGCCCTCTCCCTGGCTTGCAGATGACCATCTTCTCTCTGTGTTTGCACATGGTTTCTTTTCTGTGTTCATGGGAAGAAGGTCTCACCCGGGTGTCTCTCCCTCTTTTTATAAAAACATCAGTCCTATCTGATCAGCGCCCCACCCTTATGACCTCATTTAACCTAAATAATCCCCCTGAAGGCCATATCTCCAAATAAAGTTACATTGGGGGTTAGGACTATAGCACATGAATCTTGGAGGACACAATTCAGCCCATAACAGTAGATATCAGCTTCCACTTGGATCAGGCTGTCTGAGGCGGCAGCCTGGTACTAGACAACCAGTGGCCCAGGGTTCGGATTTTAGCTCTCCCTCTAATTAGCTTTGTGACTTTGAGCTGATTATTTACCCTCTCTGAACCTCAACTTTTCCATCTCTAAAACAGGTTAGTATTTCTTATCTTACAGGGAGATAAAAAGGCTAATCTGAGACATCTATATGAAAACCTTGAACACAATTCTCTGTAAATGTTATGTTCACTACCTTTGTCAGCCTAAGTGGAATTCAGGAAACTGGCTCGACAGTGAAGTTAAAGAGGCAGTTCTGATCATCAGCTTTAGGAAACCAGAGGGGTAGAGAGTGGCCTTACACAGAGACGAGCTACTATTTTTCTGAATTTCAGCAGCTGCATACCCTTATCCCACACAATGTCAGATCTTAGCAGACACTGGGCAAGTATCCCAGGCCCCACGGATACCCTGAGGTCAAACAGGAACCTGTCAAAGGCTGTTGAACAGGAGGGAAAAGTGCTGAGTCATGATTTGTTTCCTTCTGATTTTGTGTGGTTCTTATCATTTCTTCAGGAAGCATTAGCACACCCAGCTATTAATAATGATGATGAAATGAAGTTTCTGACTGAATCTGGGGTGGAGGTGAGGGTCACCTGCCTGGCTATCCTACACTTCTATCTCCCCAGGAAGGAAGGGACCTATCTGAAGGCAGGCTGTAGAGATAGGAATGGACACGCTGAGAACCTCTGAACTTCATGCAACGGGGTGATCCAAGCCTCCTAACGGTCGTGGTTGGGTGGGAGGTGTGCATGTTATCATTGGCAGATTTTCTCAGCTATTTCCAAAATCCCTTAGTAGGCAGAGAGTACAGATAAAGAAACAGTATCTAAGGCCTTACAAAGACCCGTATGATGGCCCTCATCACATTAGAGGATGAAGTCTTTGTTTAAACTAATAGAGGACTACACTTCACACCCTCAAAATGGATGAAATGTCTCTCCTGCGGATTTGCTCTCATTCTCTACTCCCCTTGTCCCCCTTTTCCACTAAAGCATGAGGTATTACTGATGGGAGCCCATCCCTTCCTGTCTTCCTACATCACCTCAACAGGCTAACCAGTGTTGACCAGCAGGAATAGGGTCAGATAATGATTTCTGGTTGGTGCCCAGAATCTTCTGGAACTTATGGTTACCAGAGTGAATCACAAGGAGGGACTTTATTCTGTTTTTTCTCCCACAAATGAAGGACACTTAGTGCCATGTCCCTCCATGACTAGGCTGTCTGAGGCAATCGCCCACATTATTGGGTACAGAAGCTCATTCTTTTACCCACGAGCTGAGTGGAAAACTTCACTCAGACTATGGAATATACATTATGCTCCCATTGCCCAACCAATTCAGACCTAAGTGACATAAGGGAAAGTTCATTTCAACTATTTTTGTTCCCTTCCCCTGATCGAGGTCATACCTGAGAAGTTTTCACAACAGAATTTAATTTCCACATTTAAATCAGGTTGATGATTAACTCAAGGAACCCTGGAGGAATTTCTGTCGCAATCCGTTACCACAAAGAGAGGAGTCAGGCTTCTTAAAGCAGTAAACTTGGGTAAGTCACTCAGCTTCTACAAGAGCACCTTCCTCACGGTAGTCAGTAGCTGCACTCTGCTCTTTAAGTTCATGCTAAAATTAGTTAAAATTAAAAATTCAGTTCCTCAGTCCCACTAGTCACATTGCTTGTATTCTGTTGCTACATGTGACTTGTGTCTTTGGTATCGGGCAGGCAGATGCAGGACACTCCGTGTCACAGGAGGTCCTCGGGGGCAGGCCGGTCTCAGGCTCACTCGCCTCACCTGAGGGGGGAGGACTGACCCCACAGGCGCCAGGCGACATGGTGCGCATGGAAACGCCGCATTATGAGCTGCGACACAGACCGTCACTCGGCTTGACTTGTAATTTGGGTAGGCGTAGAGTGGGCTCCAGATTTCCTGGAGAATGGTTCTGTGACATCTCTAAGTGATATATAGAGGAAATGGGTGGGGGGCAGATCCGAGGATGACTTCTGCTCATAAATGCAAAGAAAGATGAACAGAAACACTGGACCCTGTTCTTTCCACCTATGTTGCTGCGCTGTGGGTAATGACCAGAAATGTTGTCCTCTTGTGTCTGTGAGGGGACAGGCTTGAGGACCAAGGCCAAGGGGCCCAGATGGCAGAGGGGAAAGGGGAAGGACCTGAGTCCCTACAGCACCCTGAGGCTATTATGAACCAATCCCAGAATTACTTTGTTTCTAGACTTCATGGTGAGTGAGATAATACACTTATTTTATTTTTTAAGTCTGAAGAAAAATTGGAATTTTCTACTATTTGCAGCTGACAGCATCCTAAATGACATATAATAAAATTAGCTAATACGTTTGCACGTTTAGTTACTTACAGGTGTGTCTTACATTGTCTACCAACTCTGCAGTTCTTGGATGGTGTGCTGTGTATTTCATCCTTGTACAACCTTATCAACACCCATCTCAGTGTCCTACAAGCACTAAGTGTTTGATGCATAACTGTTAAATCAACAAGGACATGCAATATGACCCTCCAGCACAAAATATTAAAATAGAGGATGGGTGGTAAGGGAAGGCCTGAGACTATTGATACTTTGACAGACTCTACCTTTAGGGAAGGCCTGAGATTACTGATACTTTGAAAGACTTCCTTTTCCTCTTCTGTATGTGGTACATCATCCTTCTAGGGATTTTGGCTTGTTTTGTCTTAGATGCTTTCCTCCTTGTTTACCCCTCATATATGAAGAGTTTCCAGCTCTTGTCGTATCACTTTGGCTTTCAGCTTGTCCATGGTAATCAGTTTTTAGGGGAAAACTGGCTCATACTGCCCAATGAAATATTTCTGAGACAGAAAGGCCATGCAATTTTTTCTAATGGGAACTGTATCTTTTCAGGAGGGGAGTCCATGAGGGATGCTAACTTAAGATCAAAGGGCTTCCTGGCAGACGGATGGGGACAGAGATGAAGGTGCCATAGCAATTACCCAATGTCCCCAGCCCCCTGGATGCTGTCTCTGGGTCTGGGCGGCCCCTGCTGTCCTCACTGCTGGATGCTCACCGTCCCTCTTCTCCGTATCCCCTCTGTGGCTGCCCTCTCAGTCCCTCTCATTAAGGCAACGGCAACGTGACGATGTTCTTGACCCTCCGTAGACTCTGGGTTTTCTTTTCAATTCATAATCATTTCTGGTGGTCAGAAAGGGTACTATTACTCTTCTCACAATGAAAGCATCATGAAAGGCTGTGTTTTCTGCTGGCCCCCATGGAAGGGTCCTCTCCTGACTTACCATCATCCCATCCACCATTCTTCATATAGGCTACAGGGAAGTTAATGCACTTGTTAGCTGAATTTCCTGGTAGAGCTGTTACCCTGGAGAAACAGTCTTGCGAGGGATGAATGACTTCCTGTCGGGTGTGAAGCAGAGGATTTATGCCCATGTAAAGGTCTGGAAAGCTGAGATCTATGCTGGGCTCTTGGGTCTTCATGCCCAGCCGGGCAACTTCCTGTGTTACTGCTCTTTTCTGCAAAAGCTAAGCAGAGATTTTTCAGGATGAAATCTCACTGAGATGCTGTAAGTGATTCCATCTTTGTCCCAAGAAATTTTGGCTCTTTCACCCAAATTACAGCAAAAAGAACTGAGTAAGAGAAAAAAGAAAATAGATGAAAGAGGGGAATAAAAGGGAAAAACAAGCCAGGAAGGAGAGCTTAGTGACGAGAGAATGGAAAAGAAAGATGAAAATAATTGGATAGGAGCTTAAAACGCAAGAAAGAAATAAGCACAAGCAACACTGTGAGCAAAACAAATTCACACATGAAAAGAGTTCATGAAGTGGGAAAAAAACTAGGGATAAACCAAAGTGAAGATGACCATGATACACAAGAAGATTGACATATGTCAACTTGACTGCTTTTACTAAAATAATTTTTTCCTAGTGCATTTCAGGAATGATTTATTGCCTAATAACTGGTAAATTTTTTGTGATACTACAAATTCAGTGAAATCTTGCTATTGTAAGTGACAGCTGCTTGCTATGCCCTTCGTGATCCTTTCCCTTATAGAATCTAGGAGTAAAAAGGAGCTTGGAGAATATCTAGTGTTTGATCACTTTTGAGAAAAGGAAACCTCAGTCTGGAAAAGTGACTTGCCCAGAACTGTGTAGGTGGTGACCCAGGAAAGCCAGGCCCTGCTCTTCCCCAGGCTGGGCCTCCCAGCTGGTCTGGGGCCCACTGAAGCACCCTCTTTCCTTGGCCTCCCAATTTCACACCTAGTCCTGTCGCTTACCTATGAAAACTTATTTGGCCTGTGGCTTATTCTTATTGAGTCTCATGAATTTAAATTGGTATTAAAATTGCTAAATAAGTAACATTCTAACATGAATACAAATTAGTATTAAAACCAATGACTAAGTAACACTGTGACATGTTACAACTTCATAGCTAATATTTACAGAAACTTTACTATGTGCCAGGTTATTGTGCCCAATATTACACATGTGTTAACTCATGTAATCCTTAAATCAGTAATAATATAACATGTTAATGATGGAATTAGTGACAAATTAGTTAATATTTATAGAAATTTTACAGTGTGCCAGGTACTGGGTTGAATTGTTTCCCTACAAAACTCAGGTGTTGAAGTCCTACCCCTAGGGATGTGGCCCTCTTTGGAAGCAGGGTCTTTGCAGAGGTGCTGAGTTAAGATGAGGTCATGAGGGTATGTCCTAATCCAATATGACTGGTGTCCTTATAGAAAGGGAAAGTTTGGACACAGAGATAGACATACACAGAAGAAAGATAAGAGATACAGGGAGGAAACGGCTATCTACAAGCTGAGGAGAGAGGCCCAGAGCACATCCTTCTTTCACAGCCTCAGAAGGAACCAACCCTGTCAACACCTACTTGGGATCATGGACTACTAGCCCCCAAACTGTGGGACAATACGTTTCTGTTGTTTAGGCCTCCCAGTTTGATACAGGTTGTTACAGCAGCCTTAGCAAACTCATACATGTGCTAAGGGCTTTGCAGATATTATCTCATGTAATTCTAACCATCAAACTTATGAGGTGTGGAAAATGGAGGGAAAGAAAGTGGAATAGCACCAGAAGGAAGCAATCAACCTAATCCAGTATGTGGAACATTTCACAACATAAATGACATGGTTCCTCCAACAAAACAATGTCATGATTTAAAATAAAAAGGGAGAAAGAGGAAACTTACAGAATAAAAGTAGCTTAAGATATACAGGAACTACATTTAACAACTGGACCAAATTGGGGCCAAATGAATACTTATTCCCATTCTGAGTGAATAAACCATCTTTGAGACAATCAGGGAAACTGGCTATAGACTAGATATTAGGTGATGTGGAAGAACGGTGGTTAATTTTGTTAGGTGTGACAAGGCATCGTGCGGATGTTAAAAAATTCTTAGACGAGTGAAATGGCATGATGCTGGGGACTTGTTTTAAAGGAATTCAGGAAAAAAATGTCTGGCACTAGGTGAGGCATGCATTGTGGTTCACTCTACTATCTTCTCTACCTTTAAAAATATGTTTTAAAATGTCCATAAGAAGAAGAAAAAAAATCTATGGGATTCCACTATTGCTATTTTACAGATGAGCAAACTGAGGCCAGCAGAGATGCAGAGATTAGAGGTTAGAGCTGAGCTGTGACCAGCCTGGCTCCCGAGTGTAGTTCCAAATAGGTATTTAAAAATATTATTAAGTGAGAATATTTTCCTATCCATTCTATGCTCATCCTCTGAGATATGCATACCCATATAGGGACATCCCCACGGGGTACATGGGTACAATGGTCCCTGTTTCAGACGTGGAAGCAAAAGTTAGAGGTGATTTGTGTAAGGCTACCTATTCACTGTAGAATGCTGAAACCAAGAGTGGATACCAGATTTCTTGACTTCTAGTCAAATGCAAACACGGGATCCCATGGCCCGAGTGCTTTACAATTAAGAGGAAGGATTTTAGGATGGAACCTGTCGATTGGGGTTCCTCGAGGACAGCTTCCCCTTGGCCAGCTCAGTTGCCTCTATGGGTCTCAGATATCCAATGTGGAGAATGGGGAGAGTGAGTACCCCCCACCCATGCCCACAGTGCCAGCCTGCCTGGGCCCTGGGCCACACATAGGAAATAGCTCACAGGAGAAGAGGTTGGTTCCCTGTGGCAAAGCCATACAAATGCCAGCTGTTTCTGTTTAAGTATCACTTATCAGTAGGCATGACAAGGAAAGTGTGGTCAAGGAGCCCTCAGAAAAGGCAATTTTGGAGGCAAAGTGGGGCAGAGGGAGGCTCTTACAATGTCATCA
The DNA here is from genome assembly GCA_029783875.1 of Phataginus tricuspis. NCBI lineage: Eukaryota > Metazoa > Chordata > Mammalia > Pholidota > Manidae > Phataginus > Phataginus tricuspis. The sequence goes on from JAQQAC010004068.1 coordinate 9,426,918, forward strand.
GATTTACACTCATAAAATTTCAACAGTTTGAGATAAAAGTCAGGGCAGAGGTGGAATACACTCAGGCTGTTCCTGGGAGGTGGCTTTGCATTCCTGACCGTTCTCTCGGCACTTGGGTTGTGGACGGTACACTTTTAGCCCTAACTTCTCAGAAGCAGCCTGTTATCCATTAGGGCCTGTCCATCCAGTTCAAGTTCACAGTGATAAATCTCACAGCCTCCAAGGGTCCTCACAAAGGTGGGTGTGGTGTGCTGATAGCCTGCATGATTGAGTGCTTTCCTGTGTCAAATATAGCTGTAATATACTACAAACAGGCAGTCGAATTTTATACAAACTGATCTGGCTGCTATCAGCTGCTCTGACATTTTATACTAATACTTAAAATAAATCTAGAAACAGGAAAGAAAGTACAGAATTATTGTTTTAAGCGGCCTGTGAGAGCTTATCTTCAAAGTGGCAGAGGTTCTATTGTATTTAGAGAAACGGCTCACTCCACTGGCATAAAGGTTAGTGGCGGGGAGGCCACCGCCGCCGAGAGCCAGTTTCCCACGTGAGTGCTGGCCCCACACACAGCCCAGCGCCATGCTCCCCCCGCCCAGGGCTCTGTCCTCTTTCCTTTTCTCCTTGCCCACCTGAGAACCTTTCTGCGCACCTGCGAGCACCAGCTACCTTCTATAAACAGTTTAGAATTTCTCTTAAAACAAACCGAACCGTCATGATGCTGAGGGTCATATGTAAAGTCTGAAAGCATTTCTCCTTTGAAAACTTTGGTCTGCGTCTGTGTGTACCTCACAGCTGAAAACAAAAGGAAGCTTGTGCTACCCTGGATTTTCTTTTTGGAAGGAGAATCTGAGGAAGAAGTGCCCCATGACATAGGAACCTAGGTTTTTAAAGAGAATATAGAAATCATCGAGCTCATCCAGTAACACTCAGCTCTGGCAATGCATTAGAATCACTTGGGGAACTTTTAAAAATATTGATGCCAAGAACCCACTACCAGAGTCCAATGTAAGAGTTTTGGAAATTTCTCGGGGCATTGATATGTTTAAACATCTTCCTAGGCGACCCTAGTGGGCAGCCTGGCGCTTGTCCAGTGCGGATTGGACAGAAACTGTCGGAGAGCCACACAGGCTGGGACCCAGCACTCTGTTCAGAGGGCTTTGCTCGACACTGTGGTTTATTGGTACCCTTAACAGAAACAAATCTAAGAACGGATGGAATGCTAAATAGTTAAATTTGCAATCATGGGGCAGGGGGACTTGCAAATCCCCATGGCTTTGTTTCATAATTCAAAATGATTTTTTTTCTATAGACATAATCAAAGCATATTGTTTTTATTTCTGGAAACTCCTTTATTTCTTGGTTTCTCCTTCGTCTCTCAAAACAATGTTGCATGGATTTGAGTTCGGAAAGACTTCAGAAGATCGATGCTCGTGCTCATTTTGTAAAACTGAATCAGTGATTAAAAATTATGTGGCAGAGACAACACAGAGAAGAGCTGAATTAAGTTGGGTGGCTACCCTGAGAGCCAGTTCTGATTTTCTGTGTAGGAATAGGAAAGCCTGTTGCTCCTACCGCGCTAATGCCCTCATTTTTGGTGAACAGTTTCAAAATCATTTTCTACTGAGTGTACAATACCTGCAATATATGATTCTGAGATTATACTTGGATTTTCTGGGATGGTTCTATTTTAAATATTCTATCTTTCTATTCACATACAAAGTAAAAGGGATCTAGAAATTTCTGTATTTTGGTATCCAAATGATGTTTCTGAGATTATGCTTCAAGTGCAGAGGAAGGTAGTCACTTCATAGGGACCTCGTGATACTGATGGAACCTGTTCCGGGCGCTCAGAGCAGATGGGGTCACTGCTGGCTGGGGGTGATAACTCCGTCTACTGACTGTGGGGAGCAAGTGACTCCTGCACGCAGGGTGGCAGCACAGTGCAGAGACCCAGATGCTGTTCGGCTCATGCTTGGCACAGCCAGCATGTCTTGACCAGCGGCAGGAGACACCGACAGGGCTGCTGAGGGGAGTTGTGGGCCACTCTTCATGCGTCATCCCCGCTGGTTCCGTAGCTGACCCCTCCCTGGCGTTTCCTGGGTCACCTCCTCTACAGGCTCACCCCCTGTCTGTGTGCTCTGGATTCTTCCTGCACCTGGAATTCAGCCTGGCAGGATGCTACCGGCCCTGTCTGGCTATGGTGGCAGGGGCCCTGTCCCTGTCCTCTCTGCCAGCCTGCTGTCCTCCCATCCCTTAGTCACCTGTAGCATGGGGTCATGCTCCTTTCATGAGTAACCATCAGAACATTCATGAAAGGCCCCAGGATCTCCTCCGCATGCTTTCCAAAGCCAGGCCTCCCACTCAGCCCTGGGCCTCCTGTTTGCTGGCTGGCTGTGCTCCAGGCCATGAGTGGCTGCACTTGGGGTCGTGGATGTCTGTACCTTGATCAGCGGTTCTGCTGGTTAATCTGGGGAGCAGCGTGAGCACGGAGACCTTCCCAAGGTCCCTGGGTGAGTCTAAAGGCAGCCAAGCTGGAGAACCTCTGCTCAGTTCTGTGACTCCCTGTGGCTTCTCTCTTCTGCCCTTTGCACTGGCTGCTCCCGAGACCTGAAGGTCCCCTCCCACCCACTTCTTTTGGCCACTTGTCCACGCCTTACTCGTAGGAGGAGGCTACCAGAGAGTTCAGGCTTAGCTGCCGGGCAGGATGGCCAAGGGGAAATTCAAGGGAGATTCCACAGCTAGAGGGCCAGCGAATCATCATTTTGTAAGAATACGAGAGGAAAGGCGTTATGTGAAGGGCCCTGCCTCACGGAAAATGGGCTTGGGCCTTTTCTTCTAATTCTGGCCAGCTGTGGTTCCAGACTGCGTTCTCTAACACAAAGGAAGATTGGAAACAAGATACTTTGGGAAGCTCGGAGGCCCTTCCACCCATGAACTTCTGTGACGGCTACAGATTCTTCGCATTGCTTGCTTGCCTATGTGCAACCCACTGCTGTGCACGAAAGAGAGGCGAGGTCCTTGGGCCTCTAGGTCTCATTTGCTGATTGGGGGTGGGAGCCACAGAGGCGGGGAGGGGCTGGTAAAACATCCCCAGTGATCACTCCCCAGACACAGGAGCACGGTTGGCCCTTATCACCCCATTCCATCTGAACGACCAATAGAGAGTGATTCCGTTGATTAAAACAGCTTGAAGCAAATAATTTCCCTCGATCATCTTGTTATAGTCCATACTGTACCTCCACAAGCATCTGTGACATTTTATTTTTCTGATTCATGCAAGAACTTACAGATTTTGCCTTAGAGGAAATTTGAACACAGACCCATGTTCATGTAAATAAAGGAGCATTTTAGGTTACTGTCAGTCCCAGCCCTGTAGGACCTGCCGATTGCTCTGTGCAGCCCCTGGTGTTCGCAGATGGGAAGCAATTCACATTGCTGTGCATTTTAGATCCCTTGAGTAATAATAAAGAACATGCAGTCTGGATTCATTCTAACCCCAGCTCCACTCTTACCTAGGGTGTGACCCTGAGCATGTTTCTGACCTTTCTGTACCCTAGTTTCCTCATCTCAAGAATGGATATGATAAGAGTACCTGCCCCTGAGGTTGGTATGAAGCTTAACCCAGCGTCTCCATGTGAAGAGCTTCCTTGGCATTTGGTATTAAATGTTAATTTAATAAATGCAACTCGAAAGAAGTGGTTAGGGTTTTGTTTTTTCTGGCAGTGCTTACCTTGGCATTCACAGCACCCTTTCTTTAAATAGATTAGACTAAATTGTTCCCACTGGTTAAAGATGGTAGAGGAAGGAAAGGCCTCTTGTCTAAGTTCAAGTCCTGGTGTCACAACAGACCATCTGTGCTTGACCAGCACAGTCCTCAGAACGTGCATCTCAGACCTGTACGTGTCATCACTGGTCCCGTTCCCTCGTGAAAAGGTAAACTTCAAGTTACAGAGGCCCAATGACTCCGCGTCACAGAGCTGGGTTAGTGGCAGAGCTGTGATGAGTTTTTCGGGTACCATGTTTTTCCAGGACACCAGGCTTCCAAACTACACTGGTCATGACTTCCCTGACCACACCAGAGCAGGTGCTCACTTCTCCCATCCCACCTTTATCCAACTTACGGTGGCCTAAATGAACTGGATGGCAGAAACATTTATCATTTCCCAAAAGACAAATTTGTAACAAAAACATAGGAAAACTTCTTTATAAGGACACATTTGCTGCCCCACATCTTAACAGCTGTTCCCTGAAGAATGTGGGTGTGATTTGCAGAGGTGAACAGTGAGGGCTGAGTGTGCAAAGATAGGAAGCAAGACAGTGAGATTATTGCACAGTGACCCCCAAAGACAGACCTGCAAGCTTATGGAATTTAACCAAATGGATATACCGACAAGTATATATTTCAAGTTTCTTACTTGGAAAGAGGGAAATACTGAGATTTTCATCTTGTGGCTCTAAGTATGGGGGATAATGATGCCTCTGTTGTTCATTGAGAAGGTAAAGGGGCTTGAAATTAAATCAGTGTTAAGCAAACAGTATGATCAGAGCTGGCTGACATCTAAAACTACTAGGGAAATACTTCCACAGAAAGAAAAGAATCATTCAAAGAAAGAATTGGGTAACTAAGATATTTAAGGTTAATGATACATATACCCATATATTCCCCTCCCCTCATGTTTTTCTTTGCTTTAATCAGCTCACAAATAGGAAGAGCTGGATGACGACCAAGCCTTGCAGCCCAAGTGGGTCATTCACCTGCTATGGTTTTCTAACACAACCTCAGGCCAGGGGCATTTTTAACGTCATTTGTCTTAATCCCATCATCACGCTGCCAGCGTCCTAGTATGTGAAATCTTTGGGTCTAGCAACCGTGAGCCTCACGTACAATCCAACCTTCACCTGGGAGGTGAATATAGCTCAGGTGTTCCACACTGAGCGAACCAGGCACTTCCTTGGGCTGAATTTCCCCAAAGGTCGCGGAGGTGGCCCCAGTCTCAGGCTCTGCAAGCAGGAGGGAGGGGCGTGGGTGGTGCAGCAGTGATACTGATCAGAGAGAGACCTTGATTAGATGGCCCCTAGCGCTGCAGATCAATCTGACCAGGTTTAGGGGATTGCTTTACTGTCACACCACCTGTAGAGTCAGGACAATGCTTAGTAAAGCTTAGACCTGCAACCTTAAACTGCACAGAACCTAAACAGATAACCTTGGGAAGATCCTTAACCTGAGTCCCTCAGTACCTGCAAGGAAGTCACTGTAAGATTAGAAAATGTGATAAATTATATGTGATAAAGTGATTGCGAGACATTGTTTGAGGAGAGGGCTTTATCTGCCCTATTGTGTGAAGGTTAATGGAGACGGCCTCTCTGGCCTCTGGTCTCTCACCTCCAACAGAATGATACCTGATTATATTAGAATGTTTAGAAAGTAGCTCAATAGTCAATAGAGTTCCAACACCTTACGGTTTACTCCATTTGGTATAAGCTAGCCATGGAGTTCCCTAAATCTGAACTCACATTCCCGTGAGATCTGTCTATTGACATGAGGTCCCATGGACCAGCTGTAGGCTCTCTGGGTCCCCCACTCTGCTCCTCCCGACCTGAGCATTGCCTCGCGGAGCAATGACTTCACTCTGTTACAAAGCTACTTCTCTGACACTCTCTCTCCCACTAAGACAGAAAGAAAGACAGGCACCCATTTTGTGCTCCCAGAGCCAAGTACAGATTTTGTTTTGTAAGAATCAGTCTCTCCAAGATTGCTGACCTGAACGAAACTTGCTCAGAGAAACCTTTGATATTCCCACTGGTGAATACTGGAAAAGTGGGTGAGGACTGAGTGGCCCAGAGGGATCCATGAGGACCCCTGCCCCCCAACGGCCCCCTGCCCCTGCAGATGGGTGGGCTGTTACTAAGCTTTGGTGGGGAGGAGGAGGGAAGGGTCGGTGGGGGCAGAAGCACAAGAGAAAACCCCCTCTGGATTGTTCACTTCAGTTTTGAACGGAATGAGACCTAATCCAAACTCCTCATTTCACACATAGGGAAGCAGAGCTCAAACAAGTCACATGGAAGGATTACCACTTAACTTACTATTTTTCCATGGGGCATTCAGCCCCCCATACCATCTAAGTGGTGACTGAGGCTGGTGAGGACAATGTGGAGGTGCCTTAGGCAGCATACACACTTCCCTTCTTTCACAGTAAGAGAGCAAAAAGGTAACGCTGTTGAATCAGGGAACTGGGTATAGATCTAAAACACTGGGACCCAGAGAATCTTAAAAATATGTAACATAGATGCATAAAAAGCAGTCTTTTTTAAGTTAAGAAGATCTAACATGATTTAGAAAATGACAACTAAGCCTCATTCATCCAAATTTAGGTTTGGTCAAATGGTCCTCCTGGGAGAAACGTGTATTATGGTTAGTTTCCCAAGTCTTCCACCTCCCTTTGCCTATTTCCACCTCTTTCACAGAGCTCAGACCTAACAGGCTCCCTGCTAGGCCTGAGCAGGTTATCAGTAGGTCCCCCGGCCCCCCAGCCCCCCAGGAGAAAAGGCAAACATGCAACTTCTGCAAATACAGAGAGCAGATCTCAACTAGTCAGCATAAAAAGTGGGGGTGCTTGGAAGACGCACAGGCGTCACTAATGGCTCCTGAAAGAAGCATGCCCTGCATGCCAGCCCCGGGGCCATCTCCTTATATGTCCATTCATCAGCACAAAGTGCAAATAACTGACTTTAATGAAGCATTTTCACCTACATTAGATCTCTGTTTCTCAACAATTTCCTAGTGAAGAAGATAGGACAGTTCTCACCCCCATTTCACAGGTGGAGGAGAGGACACACCAGACAGCTTGAGTAGTTAGCCCACGGCCCCCAGGGGAGGGAGAGTCAGGGCAGCGAGGCTTTTCTCCCAATTACATGGCACAGGCCCCCTGATCAGATATAGGAATACATTTTAGACTCTGCAACTCATCCCTTTTCCGGGGAAGGAGCCTAAGAGATCCAAGACGCGGCCTTCTTTCTGTGTCCCCCGAGGCCGGTGGGTGTTCTTGTCTTGGGGTCTTGTACCGAGGGCAGTCTGTCCTGCCATCCTCTGACTCAGGAAAGAAAAGGCAAAGAACACAACCACAGAAACACTGACGATGACAACCGTTCGCCTCTTTGAAATGTTTGGGCTTCCATTTCTCAGCTTCCCTGGGAAACCATGAACAAGCACAATGCAAAAACCTCCGCGTCAGAAGTCATCACCTTCTCCATCCAGGAGGTGAGATACGAAGTTTTCCAGGCTGTTTTCCATCCCCACAGGGCCTCCTGATTCAGCGCGTCCAGCTGGTTCGTTATCCCATCCTTGTGCAGTTGGTGGTGGTGTAAAGATGTCACCTGACCCGGAGCTCTGAGCGCAGCAAGAACACTGGTAGCCAGATAGTTGTTTCAGTCCAGGGATTTTAAAATGAGCTTAGTATTAACTTTCATTCCAGGATTTAAAAAAGTAAAACAGTCTCTTACAATTGCAGTTGCTCTTTAAGTTTCCTTTAGAATGAGAATATCAAACCAACCACTGATTTGTATAAAACCCTTAAGAGCATCTTCCATAGGTGTGAAGCTGCCTTAGAGGTCCAAAGATGGCTTCGCAGGTGGGCAGTAGGCTCTGGGTTGGCAATTCCAGAGGCAGCTTTTTTTCCTTTGTCAGCTCTCTGGCACTAGAGCTACAGTCTTTACACTTCATAAAAATCAGAGCAACATCCAAAGGTTTGTAGTGTCCTCAAACCCGACCAAGGAGCCTGTAAGCCACCCTTACGTGGCCAGCAGGGTGGCAGCGCAGGCAATGAGAGCAGAACCATCCTCAGAGGTACAGTCCTGATGCCTGAGAATGAAGGGACAGATCTGAAAAACTGGGATCTAACCAACTTGTCTTCGCCTCTGCCACAATGAGGCATTGTTAGGCCGGGACGCCATGAAACAATAGGCTTCGATAGGACTTAATACCCATTCAGAAAGACAGCTTTACATCCTCCTCTCCAAGCAGGCTGAGCTCTTTTTCAATTTGCTCTTGCTGCACACAGTGCATGTGTAGCAGATTATTTGTCCTAATGCTCTTCTGTTCTCCCTCCCCCATTACTCATCTTCTGCTCTGGACTTCCAGTAAGACCAGCATGGTTTTTACCTCTTGAAAAGCTGGGTGATTTGTCACGGGACTTGACCGCTGATATACACTGTGTTGCTTTTCCTGGCCTTTTTACAAGAGGAATGGATTCTACGGGCAGGTCCTTTTGAATGTGTTGGCACCCCAACTTCCCAAAGAGGGAAATCAGCCCCCAGATCAAATTCCTGGCTGAATTAGGTGAATAAGGTACTATTTGTTAACAAAGGGCCATTCTCATTTTTATAGGAGAGAGAGTTACAGATAGAAACCATCAAAGCCTTTATAATTTTCCCAGTTAATATAATCTACTACAGAGGAAAATGAGAGAACAAAAGTATGTTCACGAGGCTGTTGTAGCATAAACGGGAATGTGATATTCATATCCAATATTGGAAAACTATTTGAAGGTGGTCCATTCTGGAGCTACTTTATGGGGTAATGTGAGGACAGTGCTGGGAAATGAATAATGTCACATAAAAAAGTAGGATATAAATAGTTTATTCCTGACAGAAACTTTGAGAAACCATGCGTGCATATGCACAAAGCTTCAAGACAGAAACAAAAATAGTTGCAGTAAGAAGGAGAATTGTGACTCTTTTAAATCTTTGTTTTCAACATTTTAAATCGTTTAATCAAGAAGTTCCCACTGATAGTAGGATGATTCCTACGGGGCTGACAGTTTGTTCTAGGATTGGGAATATATGTTATTGCTCAGGAATACCTTGCAAGTTACGTTTGTCTTCGGCATATTCTTCGCAATGGCTGGAGCTGTGGGTCCCCCCAACTTTGAAGTAACACCCAAGGCCTTCAGGAAGTGGGGGGGCCCTGGAATGCAAATTACCTTTTCTTCTTCCTGGGAAGCTATTATAAAGGGGGAGGGAGAAATTACCAGGAGCCAGCCCATTCCAGATAATGCTCTCCAAGCAGTATCTCCATCCTATGAGTATTAGATATTCATTTTAGAAAAGGGGAAACTGGGATTCAGATGTTAATTAAATTACTCAAGGTCACTCAGTGAGTAAATAGATATGACAAGAGTTTTTAGCCAAGTGTAGGCTCCAAAGGCCACATTCTTCCCACTCTATCACCATGTTTACTGAGAGCTCATTTTCCTACCTCCCAAATGGAATATAACTCCATTAGGCCAGAGGGCAGTCTGAACAGCGTGTTGCCCGGCCAGGAGGGCAGTGCCGGCCAGAGTAATAACCAAGGGTGCTTACTATTTTAAGCACTTTTTAGATATATTCTCCTTTAATCTCCTCAACAATAGCTTCCCCATTTTGTACTGGAAACTGAGGCATACAGAAGTTGGCAACTGGTGCTGTGTTACACAACTTGTAAATGGCAGAGCCTTGAGTGGCCCCAGAATAACATGGGTGCTTAAAAAGCATTTTATGCATTTCTTGGATCTAAGGCAAATCAGAGGAGGAAGATGTAATCAAGAAACATTAAAAAAGAAAAAGAAAAAGACTTCCTTAGTTTTTTAAAACTCTGGTGCACCAAAAAAGGTGTTAAAAGGTGGAATCTCTGAGGGAAGTGCCTGAAAATTATCAGAGAGATAAGCTAATTGTGGCTTTCCTCGTGATTTAAGTTTACCTACTGCAGGTCTCCCGGTGACTACTAGAAATGCAAGGTTAACCCTCCCCCATCTCTTCCCTGGGAAAACGAATTCCCTAATTTCCATCTTCATGTACATCTTACCCCTTAATGAAGAATGCTTTGCTTTACGTTTATACTGGACATCTGTGGCAGAGGCTTGTCAGCCTTTTGCCTGGGACTCAGCGTTTTAGTACATTTATATGACTCAGTGTAGAAACACAGACACACACACACACACATACAAAAAGAAACACAGACACACACACAAAACTGAAACAAGAGCTTCATGAAACATAATTTATCCTTATCCACTCCAATATGTTTTTTATTAAAAGAATTCTGATCATAGGATTGATTACAAGACCACAGATTTGAAAATTCTATGTAAGAAGTCTAACTTTGGGTTCTCACTGAGAATTTCAGAACTGTGCCCTCAAACACAGTTTTCTAGCTAGTCTCTAGAACTCTCCTGTCCACCTACCCATTTAGGCAGTTCATTAGGAAGGATCCTGCTCTGTTCTACCACGACTGCCATCTCTGGGATCTGGTCTGACAGCTTTGAAAGGTTGGCTGAGGAACTTCTCCATTGCAGAGAATATGGCTCCTTTCTCTGCTCTTGCCAGCAAATACTTGATGAATAACAGCTGGCCTTTGAGCTTGTTAAATATAGGGTACAAGGATCCTGGTAAGTCTTGGCTATTCAAAGGTACAAATCCTGTGACCAGGAAAATAGGGAAATAAGGACATGTGAAAACACGAGAACAGTGCACCCTCCTCTTCCCGGCCTGCCGCTGGGAGGGAGGCACACGCCTTCTCCGTGGATGGATACAAGAAGCATTTATTACACCAGTGAGTGCCTTTACGTCCTAAACAGGTATGGGCTGTCTCTCACTTGCCTTGTCACTAAACAGTACATGCTCACTGAGGAAGGAGTCATACATTGTCGGGATACATGGACATTTGTTAAATAATGAGCTGATTTGTGATATTGCAAATAGTACCGAATGATAAATACTGGTTAGCAATATGTAAGACTTTTCTGCCCAAGGCCTCAGCATAGGAGAATTTCAGAGTTAGATAGTCCTTAAGATCACCTGGTCCCAAACTTATTAGATATGAGAAAGTTGAAGTTCAAGGAGGTCCCGTGGTGGCCACTCCACCTGTGCCCGCCTATATTCCACAGACCTGATTCTGCACCTGATCCCCTTAAGAACATAACATAGTCACACAGTGGGTCCCAACTTCTTTTAGAATATATGCTTATGTTGTTCCAGTTGTTTCTGAGAAAGAAAGGAGGAAGAGGTGTGAAATTTGGGTAGGTGACACATTCATGTATGGCTAACTGCATCTACTCAATATCCGGAATGTAAAGCTATCTATGTCTGTCTACCTGCCAGACTCCGTCAGACTTACTTCTGTGCTGTCACTGGGCAGGTCCACTGTTTGACTTTAAAATGGGGCACATAGAATGCACACTTGTAGGGCAAGAAACAGAATATTTGGTATAAGTAATCCCAGAAAACTCAAAATATATATTAATTCACTCATTTGTTCATTCATCACACAAATAGGCTTTGTGCACCAGGAAGTGGAAAAATGAAAAATGACACATTTTCTCCCTTAAGGCACAGCAGGTAAATAGATGACTAGGACATAGGTGATGCTGGCCATAAGGGAGCCATGGGTAGCGTCACAGCGCTCAGGGATTTCATAGGCAGGTAACAAACAGTCCCCGAGAGAGCTATAGGAAGGTTTACAAGGAGCTAACATTAAAACTGGGTCTTTGACATAACTATACGGAAACTCCTAATGAGTTTGTAAAACAGCTGTTAGAACTAATAAGTAAATTTAGCAAAGCTGTAGGTAAAAAGTCAATTTCTATATACTAATAACAAAAAAAACCCCTAATAAGACTAAGCTATACTTTATACTCCATACTGAGAACTAAAAAAGCATTGCAGAGAGACATTAATGAAGTCATAAATGAGTGGTAAGATATACTACATATATATATACACACACACACACACACACATATTCTTGGATTGGAAGATTCAATTTTATTGAGATGTCAAATTTCTCCAAATTGATTTATAGGTCCAATGGCATACTAATCAAAATACAGCAGGCTTTTTAGTTTTTTTTTAATTGATAAGCTCATTCTAAAATGATTATGAAAATGCAAAGGATCTAGAATAGTCAAAACAATCTTGAAAAAGAACAAAAAAAGCAATAATAAGGCTACAGTAATTAAGACAGTACAGTATGGGTGTAAATAGGGGCAAATAGACCAATGGAAAAGAATAAAAACTACTGCTTGTCACATGACACCACTAAGGAAATGAAAAGGGAAGCCACAGTATGAAAAAGATATTCACAGGACATACATATATATATTTTTGATATTATTAATGTACAATTACATGAGCAACATTATGGTTACTAGACTCCCCTATTATCAAGTCCCCACTACATACCCCATTACAGTTACTGTCCATCAGCATAGTAAGATGCTATAGAATCACTACCTGTCTTCTCTCTGTTATACAGCCTTCCCCGTGTCCCCCCCCCCCACTACGTCTGCTAATTGTAATGCCCCTTTTTTCCCCTTTTCCCTCCCTTCCCACCCATCCTCCCCTGTCCCTTTCTATTTGGTAACTGTTAGTCCATTCTTGGGTTTGTGAGTCTGCTGCTGTTTTGTTCCTTCAGTTTTTTCTTTGTTCTTATACTTCACAGATGAGGGAAATCATTTGATACTTGTCTTTCTCTGCCTGGCTTATTTCACTGAGCATAATACCCTCTAGCTCCATCCATGTTGTTGCAAATGGTAGGGTTTGTTTTCTTCTTATGGCTGAATAATATTCCATTGTGTATATGTACCACATCTTCTTTATCCATTCATCTACTGATGGACACTTATGTTCCTTCCATTTCTCGGCTATTGTAAATAGTGCTGCAATAAACAGAGGGATGCATGTGTCTTTTTCAAACTGTGGCATTCTTAGGGTAAATTCCTAGGAGTGGGATTCCTGGGTCAAATGGTATTTCTATTTTGAGTTTTTTGAGGAACCTCCATACGGCTTTACACAATGTTTGAACTAATTTACATTCCCACCAGCAGTGCAGGAGGGTTCCCCTTTCTCTACATCCTCGCCAACATTTGTTGTTGTTTGTGTTTTGGATGTTGGCCATCCTCACTGGTGTGAAGTGATATCTCATTGTGGTTTTAATTTGCATTTCTCTCATGATTAGCGATGTGGAGCATCTTTTCATGTGCCTGTTGGCCATCTGACTTTCTTCTTTGGGGAAGTGTCTGTTCAGATCCTCTGCCCATTTTTAAATTGGCTTATTTGCTTTTTGTTTGTTGAGGTGTGTGAGCTCTTTATATAATTTGAATGTCAACCCCTTATCGGATATGTCATTTATGAATATATTCTCCCATACTGTAGGATGTCTTCTTTTTCTACTGATGGTGTCCTTTGCTGTACAGAAGCTTTTTAGTTTGATATAGTCCCACTTGTTCATGTTTGCTTTTGTTTCCCTTGCCTGGGGAGATATGTTCATGAAGGAGTTGCTCATATTTATGTCCAAGAGATTTTTGCCTATGTTTTTTTCTAAGAGTTTTATGGTTTCATGACTTACATTTAGGTCTTTGATCTATTTTGAGTTTACTTTTGTATATGGGGTTAGACAATAATCCAGTTTCATTCTCTTCCATGTAGCTGTCCAGTTTTGCCAACACCAGCTGTTGAAGAGGCTGTCATTTCCCCATTGTATATCCATGGCTCCTTTATCATATATTAACTGACCGTGTATGCTTGGGTTTATATCTGGGCTCTCAAGTCTGTTCCACTGGTCTATGGGTCTGTTCTTGTGCCAGTACCAAATTGTCTTGATTATTGTGGCTTTGTAGTAGAGCTTGAAGTCAGGAGGTGTAATTCCCCTACTTTATTCTTCCTTCTCAGGATTGCTTTGGCTATTCTTGGTCTTTTGTGATTCCATGTGAATTTTAGAACGATTTGCTTTAATTCGTTAAAGAAAGCTGTTGGTATTTTGATAGGGATTGCATTGAATCTGTAGATTGCTTTAGGCAGGATGACCATTTTGACAATATTAATTCTTCCTATCCATGATCACGGGATGTGTTTCCATTTATTGGTATCTTCTTTAATTTCTCTCATGAGTGTCTTGTAGTTTTCAGAGTATAGGTCTTTCAGTTCTTTGGTTAGGTTTATTCTTAGGTGTTTTATTTTTGATGCAACTGTGAATGGAATTGTTTTCCTGATTTCTCTTTCTGCTAGTTCATCGTTAGTGTATAGGAATACAACAGATTTCTGTGTATTAATTTTGTGTCCCGCAACTTTGCTGAATTCAGATATTAGATCAGTAGTTTTGGAGTGGATTCTTTAGAGTTTTTTATGTACAATATCATGTCATCTGCAAACAGAGACAATTTGAGTTCTTCCTTACCAATCTGATGCCTTTCATTTCTTTGCGTTGTCTGATTGCTGTGGCTAGGACCTACAGAACTATGTTGAATAAAAGTGGGGAGAGAGACAGCTTCATTGTCTTGTTCCCAATCTTAAAGGAAAAGCTTTCAGCTTCTTGCTGTTAAGTATAATGTTGGCTGTGGGTTTGTCATATATGGTCTTTATTATGTTAAGGTACTTGCCCTCTATAACAGGACGTATGTTTTTAGGGGAAATATTTGCAGGGCTTCATCTAGATTATATAAAGATTTTGCAGATCAGAAATATGAAGAACAACCTAATTGAAAAAATGGGCAAGAGACTTGAACAGACATGTCACAAAAGAAGATATACAAATAGCCAGCAGGCTTAGGGAAAGGTGTTAACATCACTAGTCATCAGGGAAATACAAATTAAAACCACAGTGAAGTATAACTACACCCATTAAGACTGGAAATGCCAAATGTTGGCAAGGATGTAGAGCAATTGGACCTCTCATGCATTGCTTGAGATGGTGTGAAATGATATAGCATCTATAGAAAACTGCTCGGCACTTCTTTACAAGTTCTTAAACACTCACCTAGCTGATGACTCAGCAATCCCTAAGAACTCTAAAACCTATATCCACAAAAAAGACTTGGAAGAAGTAGTTCATAGTAGCTTCTTTAATAGTAGTTTAATCATATAATGGAAAACTAGACAGCTATTATAAATGGGAAGCCACAGCTGTAAACACTACATATACGAATCTCATAAATACTAAGCCAGACACTAAAATAATACGTATTGTCCTGTTTCATTTAAACAAAAAGAGATTGAAATCAGACTGGTGGTTGCCTGGGAAGGTAAGCTTGATGAATGGAATAAAAGGGAACTTTCTGCATTGATGAGAAACGATCAATATCTTGATTTGGGTGTTGGTTTCACAGTGTGCACATTTTCAAAACTCATCAAAGTGTATAGTTAAGATCTGTTCATTTTATTGTGTATAAAGTTCACCTCAATACAACTAAACTGGGTTATTTGTAATTTTTTTAATTTTAAAAATTATAGTTGACATAATATTATATTAGTTTCAGGTATACAACATAGTGATTCCACATTTATATACATTTCAAAATGCTCACCACAGTAAGTGTAGTTACCATCTATCACCTTACAAAGTTGTTATAATATTATTGACTATATTCCCTATGCTATACCTCTCATACCCCTGACTTATTTATTTTATAACTGGAATTTTGTATCTCTTTATCCCCTTCACCTATTTTGCCTATCCTACTACCCACTTGCCTTTGTCAACTACTAGTTTGTTCTCTTATTTATGAGTCTGTTTCTGTTTTTTTGTTTGTTTTGTTTTTTAGATTCCACATATAAATGAAATCATATGGTATTTGTCTTTGACTTATTTCACTTAGTATAATATCTTCTAGGTCCATCCATGTTGTCACAAATGGCAAGATTCCATTATTTTTTATGGCCAAGTAGCATTCCACTGTATATATGTGCTACATCTTTATCCATTCATATGTCAATAGACACTTAGGTTGCTTGACTATTATAAATAATGCTGCAATAAACATAGGGGTGTATCTATCTTTTCAAATGAGTGTCTTGGTTTTCTTTGGGAAAATACCCAGAAATGGAGTTACTGGATATTATGGCATTTCTATTGTTAATTTTTCTGAGAAACCTCCACACTGGAACTGGGTTTTTGAGAATGAGTAGAGGTTTTCAGATTCAGAAGAGGGAAAGGGAATTCTAGGCAGAAGCAATTATGGAGCAAAGATTAATAAATGCACCTGACACGTTTTTTTGATCATGATGATAAATTTTGTGTTGTTACACCATGTGATTTGTAGAATGGGAAAGAAGGGGAAAAAGGAGGGCAAAGGAGTGGATGGAGTTCAGACCATGAAGGACCATTCACACCAGGCTAAAACGTCTATACTTGATCACTAATAATGGAAGAGTCATGTGATTGTAAAGTCTGGAAGGTTCGTGGTGTAGGGCAAATGGCCAGAGCAGAGGCTGTCAAAGCTTTTTCTATAAAGAACTAGACAGGAAATATTCTAGACTTTGTGGGTCATGAAATTTTGATTTCATATAATTCTCATCTCACAAAATATTACTGTTCTTTCAATTTTTTACAGCCATTAAACAAATATAAGAACCTTTCTGAGCTTGTGGGTCATTGTTATCATTGTCATCATGTCAGATAATATTTTTTCAGAGCTCGCAGTGCACCAGGATCTGGCCTCCCAACCAGCCCAGGAGGGACAGCCACCACAATCTCCATTTCAAAAACGGGGTAGTGGTGCCCAGAGGGGGGCACCCAGGCGCGGCTCACAGTCAGTGCTCTTGTCCCGGGCCGCTGGGCCTCCTGCGACTCATCAAAGGCACAACTGATCAAGAATATATTTAAAGTCATGGATCTTATTGAGTCCAGTCACAAAAATTTGGAAAATAAAAAGTTAAGATGGCTAGGAATATGAAGAAATGGACAAAACCTTAATTACTGCGAGAAACCAACATATTTCTCAATAGGCCAATTGGTGAAGCAAAAAATTAAGACCACGGAGGACCAGACTACAGTGTCATTATTATCGGGCTTGATCTGATAGACAGATATGGGAAACGGTGTTGTCCCTGAAGCAGAAATCACACAGGCCATAATCAAAAAAAAGAATGCAATAAAATTAGATATGAACAATGAAAGCAAACAAGGAGAAAGAAAAAACCCAGACACTGGGAAATTTAACAATATACACCTCAATTACTACTGTGCTAAGGAAAAAATTAAAATTACAAAATAAAGAATTTACAAATTAACAACCAGTGCTTTACCAATTAAAATCCACCCAAGGCAGCTCTCAGAGGTGTCCTGAAAAGAAGAGAGGCAGACAGACGCGTGCACCTGTGTGTGTGCGCACAGAGCACACCCTGTGAAGATGGACAGAGTGTGTGTGATGCCTCTGCAAGCTAAGAAATGCTGAGGGTTCATCCTCTGGAGTTGGAGAGAGGCATGAAACAGATTCTGCCTCAGAGCCTCCAAGGAACACTTTAACTTAGGGCTTCTTGCCTCCACATCTGTGAGAGAATAAACTTCTGTTATGTAAGCCCCCAGTGTGTGGCAGTTTGTTACTCTGACCCTAGCAAACTAACACACTATGTGAAGTTTTTATGTAGGTAAATTTGAAAACCTATATGAAATGCGTGACCGCCTGGGAAATGTGAATAACTGAAACCGACTCACAGAAAGGTTAGACACTTGAAATGGTGATCCAAGATTAGCCACCAGAAAAGTTAGTCACTGTCCAGGTTTATGGATAGAATCTACCTAATCTACAGAAGTGTAGATAATCTCTACATTATATACAATATTTCAGTGCATAGGCAGATTAAGATGCTTTTAAACTCACTCTTTCTATGAGGTTAACACAGCCTGCTAATGGAAACAAAGAAGGGGAGCACACAGAAATAAACAGCAGGAGTATCTTATTTATGCACACAAGAAGTACATTTCTAAGCAAAACATTAGTAATTCCAACCAAGCAATGGGTTAATAGAATAATAAGGCATGGCCACAAGGCCAGGCAATGTGAAAAAATCTAGTCATGGAGTTGAAGGAAAAAGTTATGATAATGTCAATAGATGCTAAAAAAGCATTTGATGAAATTCAACATGGAGTTCTGGTGGAAACAAGCAAGCCAACAGGAAAAAGCCTTCATAATTTAGAAGTACAGGAGAACTGACTGCCCCAGACAAAGGGCATCTTCCAAAGAATTATTAAGGTGAAGATGGTAGCAAGGAAAGAATACCACTGTCATAGTGGCAATCCACATCTGTTCTGGAGCTCTGTTCAACACATGAGACAAGGAGAAGAAATGAGATACAAGATTTTTAAAGAGACACCCATTTTGAGACTAATAGAACTAATAAGAGAGTTCCGTAAGACAGACTAAAGATCAGTCTTATGTCTTTGCTCTACAGCAGCAATTACTAATTAGGATCATTAAAAATTTCCATTAATTTTATTGCAGCATATATACAATAACCAAGATATGGAAGGAATCAAAGTGTCCATCAATAGATGAATGTAGTACATATACAATGGAATATTACTCAGCCATAAAAAAGAAAGAAATCCTGCCATTTGTGACAACATGGATGGACCTTGATGGTGCTATGTTAAGTGAAATAAGTCAGGTGAAGAAAGACAAAGGCCACACAATTTCACTTTTTTGTGGAATCTAAACAAAACAAAAAGCAAAACAAACGAACAAAACAGAAACAGACTCACAGACAGAGAGCTGACAGGTGGTTATCGTGTGGCGTGGGTGGGGTTGGATGGGTGGATAAAATAGTTGAAGGGGATAAAGAGCCACAAAATATCAATCACAATATCAATTAGTCACAGGGATGAAAGTACAGCAGAGAGAATATAGTCAATGATTCTGTAACATCTTCCTATGCGGACAGATAGTAACTACATAGTTGGGATAAGCATCTAATAGTGCAGATAACTGTGTTAAAACACTATGCTGTATACTTGAAACCAATATAGTATTGTATATCAACTATACTTCAATTAGAAAAAAGTTCCATTAATAGTAGCCACAAACTCATAAAATACCTAAGAATAAAGCTAAAAAGTGCATAAGCTTATATGAAGAATTAATACACTTTCTTTGGTGAAGGGAAAAGAAGATTTGAATATGCCGAGAGAAATGCCATGACATCTATCCGGTCTGAAGTGTTGCCTTCTACCAGTTGCCACATATCAGCTCTTTGTGGGGAAAGAACACAGCATATTTGAAATCAGGCTTTTGCTGGAAACAGTAGCAGTTGCCACTTATTAAACGCCTCTGGTATGCCAAATGTTTAAAGATTTTATTTCAATTGAACCCTCAAGTCTCGGTTTTCTCATCTGTAATATGGAGATAATAAGCCCACTGTGTAGTTATGACAAATACATTAAAATAACAACTCTTTACAGAGTGTCTTTCACACAGTAGTAAGAACTCAAGAAAATTACAGAAGAAAATGTGTTATTGAACAAATATGTTATTTAGCTTCCATCACAGTCTTGTAAGGGAGGAATTTTTTAATACATAAGTAAATCCAATTAACTGTGGAGTTCATATTCAGACTGTTCCATCTGACTGTCAAACTTGCTTATGTCCTACATCCCATACAACCACTCAGGCTGTGTGCTTGACCCAGTTCTGAGGAGACAAGCCAGCGGAGAGAGGGAGGCTTCAGGAAGGAGGAGAATACAATCTGGAGTCTGGTCTGGACGATGTGGCCGGTGGGCAGTGGAAGCACCTGTGACCCCAGCTTCTCCACCCTTTTCTTTTGATTCAGTTTTTTGCAAGCCTGGTAAAACAAACCAATACAGCAGTCAAGGGGTCCCCCGGGAAACCAGCGGTTCAGTAGCCCAAGTCCATCCAATTCTTCCCCAAAGTCTCCTCCTTGGAGCTGCCGTCGCAAGGCCAAGCAAGGGCTGGCCCAGTAGCTCTCAAGACCCGCTCAGGTAAGAGACCTCCTTTCTGCACCCTCGGGGCCTAATCTGTAGGTTATTTTTGTTTTCCAACCCCAAACAGGTTTCCTTTGTAGCTTTATTGCAGTTCTTACTTCATAATATTTTGAGCCATTTTTTATGTTTTGTTAGTATTCAATTTTATTCCATCTTTGTTGTGAAGGGACCTTGCCCAGTGGGGTCTGTGCATTTTCGGGGTTCTTGAGGCAGACGACAGGACTGCCCAGGAGGTTTGAAGTGTGAGGCTGACCTCCCCAGCCCCACCCCACTTCCTGCCAGAGGGGAGGAAGCCTCATCCCTAGGGACGTTGCACACAGACGCCCAGTAAATAATTGCAGATGGGCAAAGCCAGAGTGCCCTTACCTCACCTTCTGTGAAAAGACTGCTCAAGGGAGACACAGCCTCCCAGTGATCTAGGCAGGGGATGGCAAACGAAGCTCTGGGCCACACTTTGTAATGAAATTTTACTGGAACACAGCCACACGCATTCATTTCAGTATTGTCTAACAGTTTTCCTGGTATGATGGCAGAGTTAGGCAGTTACGACAGACGGCGTGCAGCCCACAAAGCCTAAAATATTTGCTTTCTTCTCTGCTTAACTTTGCCGACGTCTGCTCGTGGAACCCTCTAGCTGGCACTAAGTAGACAGGAATTCTCCTAAGGTAACAGTGAGACGCAGACCCAGCCGGGAGCGAGCCGTGGGAGCCTTTCTGAAGGATCTTGGAGACAAGCCTCTCTGTTGTTAGTCCCTGTTCATGCAGAGATGGGCAGTGTCTAGACCTCAAAAAACCTTTTTATTGCAATAAGATATGCATAACATAAAATCTACCATTGTAACATTTTAAGTGTACAGTTCAGCGGCATTAAGTAAGTACCTTCACATGGCTGTGCAACCATCACCACCATCCCCCTCCAGAACTCTTCCATCAACCCAGATGGAATGTGTAAACCTTTTACATCATTTCTCCTGTTTTGAATGTTTTCCCCAGTGAGAGTCCCCTTCTAACATTCATCATGACATTGAGTAAGTGGTCGGTGTAGGCAAGGAATGTCCATTTTCAGTAGGTTGCTGAAGAGTAGATCCTTTGTGCCTACTAGGGTCCGTGCGCAGAAGGGTGAGGAAGCTGCCTGGGTGAGACGCCCTGCATGTGCAGCCCGCCAGCTGCCCCTGGAGTGTGCATTCCTGCTGGCGCGTGGGGGACTCCAAACTGAAACTGACTGGCACGCACACACTTGCACACTGGTTATACTGAAGTACGTTTGACCCTTGAGCAATTCAGGGGTCAGGAGGACTTACCAGGCTGTGCAGTCAAAAGCCACATACAACTTTTACTTCCCCCAAACTCCACGAATGGCCACCTGGTGACCTGAAGCCTCACCAATAACATAGACAATTGATTAAAACGTATTTTGTATATGTATTGTATACTGTATTCTTATGATAAAGGAAGCTAGAGAAAAGAAAATGTTTTTCTAATTGTTGCAAATCTCCAAAAAAATTTCCAATATATTTATGGGAAAAAAAAAATCCCGCGAAGTTAGACCCGTGTTGTTCAAGTCTCAGATGTAATTTAAAGGAAGTCATGGGTTCCCCTAAACTAGCATGAACGTGGTCCTGCATGCTTATTTACTGGGGAGAGAATAAAGGGGAGAATGAACAAAACCTACTCTGAATGCAAGAGTGGAGCCTTTGGCTTTCATTAGTCACACCCTCAGGAACCTGACACTTCCACTTTGTGGGTCTCTCTCTCTCAGAAACATGATTGTTTTAACAGTTCTCCCGACACTGATTAGAATGACTGTTTTGAACTGGCCATTGCCTGGAGGTGTCCCTAAGTCCTGCTTTCCTAGGGCTGCTTCCCCTGCAGAGCCCTCGCTCATCCCCCTCCCACCCCGGCCCCCTGGACGTGGGCAGGTGCAGAGCTCCATGAGGGCTGACTGGTGTAGGGGAATGAAGTGCCACCCAGATTAAAAACTTGGGCACTTCCCTGGTTTTGCTGCACAGATCGCCTTCGAGCAGTTGCCAGGACTTATGTGCCTCTGTAGGAATTTAACCTGGGCTGATGGTTGCACTCTCCTGCTCCTTCTCCCAAACCTAGTCTGAGGCCCATGGGGAGGACAGGGGAGAGTGGAAACTGGTGTGGCTTTTACACTGTGGATGAGCATGGGGCTGTGGATTTATGGTTGGGGCAGTGGGCCCGCCCCAGGAAACCAGAGAGGCTGGCAGAGGCCTTAATAACTGTCAGGATGGATGCTCCCCCAGGGCAGACAGGCCGGGAGGAGCTGAGTGGCATGCAGAGGAGGGCCAGAGCAGCTAACTACATGTTTACTAGAGGCTGAGCCCCAGCAAGCCTCGTTTCCACATTCTTGTGACCAGAATGTGAATATATTTACCTGGATTGACTGTCTTCAAAAAAAAAGAGAAGGAATAAAAGAAAGGCCTGAGTTGAATGTAGCTTCTGTAACAGACATCTAAATAAGGATGTTGGAAGTTGGAAGGGGTTGGGGACAGCGATAGGAAGGTGGTATGACAAGGGATATTCTATGGCTAAGCTAATGGGCCCATTGTTCTGGATATTCAGGGCTGACCTCCCTGCACTCCCCCTCACCCTGACTGGGGCCTTGCAGGTTCTGGGGCAGGACAATCTCTTTGTCTTAACTATGGTCCTCCCTGTGCAAAATTCCCCAGGGTAAAACTGGTTCTCTGGCAGAGTCAGACTCGCTGCATAGGCTTGGGCTTGCATCTTCCTGTCTTGTCAATCAGGACCCTGGGATGAGAGTGAATGATATAAAATAAAATTAATTTTGATATGAATTAGCTTGAGGTTTGCCTTGTCTTCAGTATCTGACCCTTCTGGGCTGCGGTTGCTTCCTGGGTTTGCTCATACACATGCCCACAGGCCCTGGATGATTTAGACTAATATGGTCATTTACCTCTCCATCCTCAGATGGTCGTCTCGTTTTCCCTCCCTTTGACTCAAGTTGGGGAAGGCTGGGAGAGATAGAGGGGAAGAGAAAGAATGAATGGGAGACTGGAGCCAAGTTATCTTGGCATATCTCTTCAAAACTGAGTTGAATGCTAATAATAACTTCTGACATGGAAATATTTATACTGATCTCGGATATTAAATTAGTGGCTAATGATAACTTTTTTGTTTGTTTCTAAAAGCTAGAAACAAGCCAACAAGACCATTCGAGGATATTTGTATTATAATTCTCTTCTGGGCAGTCGGTGTTACAGCTTATTGAGATAATTCAACCAGGTCACCTGATCCCCTTTTCAATTTTTCCTCTTTTAAAAAGTAAAAGCTGGAGAAAGGAGCTGGCTACCTCTGAGGCTGTTTAGGTTGTGTGCAGTTTTCTGGAAAACATCTTCATTGTTCAGGGTGAGAGGGTGAAGGTTTATTTTTGTGCATCTCTGTTTTTAGCTGCAGATCAACATTGCTGGCTCACGGTGGAAGCCCCTTTGTGTGAAACATCCCCTGCTGGATTTGTCCCTTGAGCATAACACATGCCAAATTATCATTCCTAATAGACCAGTTGATTTTCTGGAGAGAGGAAACATCTTGATAACTCCCTGAGATGTGTTACGTCAGAGAAAGTGTGTCACGGATACCTGACAGCTCACACAAGGGCATTGCTAGGGGTGTGAAGCCAGGTGCCAGGCCTTCCAGCTCACCTGCTCAGGGATGGCTGCCCATCACCTCTCATTACTCAACTGCACACACTTGGCAACCATTTTCTCAAAGACACTTACGCAGTGGTATTTTTGTAACGACGTCAATTCTTTTCCTGTCTGACCTAGAAGATTACAGTGACTCAATGTTGGCTGGTCAACCTTAAAGATTAAATCGAGGACATTGGCTTAATGATTTTAACAGCTAGTGTAAAGGATTTCCCAAGTATGAGAATCATGATATAAAACAGGGTTGGGAATTCTATTTAGTCTTAAAGAGAAAATAAGAAAGCTCAAGGCATACTTTTATGATTGAATTTCTTTAAAAAAAAAGTTTTGAAAAAGTTTGTTTTAAAATATTTGAACCGGAATAGAATATAGAAGTCTGATGGAGAATCAGCATATGCTACACTTGTAAAATGCCCTACTATGTGAATGAATATCTGATTTTATGTTGGAAACTATGCATGAATCATTATGAGTCTCTGATTATGATAATTATTTTTTTCAGTTGAATTCCTTTGGGTAAAACTTCCATTTGCTTTACTTCAGTGTTCTTGAATGCTTGTAGCCATAAGAATCACCTGGAGACTGTGTTCAGGATGCAGATTCCTGGGCCATATCTTCAGCCTGCGTAGGTGTGGATGGCCCCAGAAATTAAACATAAGCTTTCCTGGTGATTCTAGTGCTGGGGCTTGTGGAGATGGAGATCCTTTAGCCAATCCTTAAGCCACCCCCTGAATGTTGAGAGGAAGCAGATACAATAAGGATGCGGCAGTTAGGCTTCACGAACACACCTGCCTTGGAAAGGAAGGTCATGAGCTCTTTTTACTCCAACATCCAGCACCCTACAAAGATACATAGTTTCAAAAGAGGGGGAAAAAAAACCTGCCTAATGACTTCTTTTTAGTGCTTTGTACACTGTCTAGAAATTTTGGAAGTTACCTCAATTAAAAAAAAAATATCCTGCCTAGAATTTGTTGGAAACAAGTCTATGATGTGCAGCCTGGGATTTGCATTCCAACTGACTGTATCTGACCTGGAGTGCTTCACTGGTCTGCTCTATGTCTCTGTTATCCCATCTGAAAAAGAGGTGGGAGGCAGCCTGTGGTGGTAGGCTATGGTGCTGGTCAGTGGGGTCAATGGGGACGGGGAAATGCCCTGGCAAGCTGGCTGCCCAGGCCTGAGCTACCTTGCCAAGCTCTATCTGGGTGCTGGGCCCCAGGTCAGATGTAAGAAGGGTGAACGTTAGCCTCCTCCTGTCTCATACAGTGTGATTTCCCTCAAATTTAAGAAAGCCCTATCTTTCTCTTTCAGGAAAATCAGGCCAAATAATTTATTTTTAAAATGCTGGGTAGAGACTCCGTGGCTAAATATAGAGGCAAGAAAATGCCAGCAATAAAGAGGGTCTTCTTCCTGCTGCTGTTTTGGAAGGCCATTTGATCATTGGAAGCTTCTTGGGAAGGCTGGAAAATGCTATGTCAAGATGACCAAGTCCATCCTCAGTGCCTTATGATTCCTAAATCAGTTGTCTACTGAACTTGGATATTCCACAGGGACCACAAATTCAATGTACACAAAAGTAGGTATACTATTGAAATCCCAGTGACAGTCTTTTATAATAAAATAGAAAAAAAAATCCTGAAATTAATGTGGAATCTCAGAGGACCTGAATACCCCAAACCATTTTGAAAACGAAAAGCAAAGTTGGAGGACTCACATCTCCTGATTTCAAAACATATTACAAAGCCACAGTAATCAAAACTGTGTGGTACTGGCATAGAGACAGAGAAATGACCAATGGAATAGAATGGACAGCTCAGAAATAAACCCTCTCATATATGGTCAAATGATCTTTGACAAGGCTGCCAACATCATTCAATGGGGAAAGGGTAGTTTCTTCAACATATGGTGTTGGGAAAACTGGATGCTCACATGCAAAAGAATGCAATTGTGCCCTCTTCTTACATTGATAAAAAAATTGATTCAAAATAGATTAAAGACCTAAATATATGACCCCAAACTGCGAGACTCCTAGAAGAAAACAGCAGAAAATTTTCATAAGGTTGGATTTAGTAATGATTTTTTTGATATGATACCCAAAGCATAGGAAACAAAAGAAAAAATAGACAAATGGGACTATGTCAGACTTGCAGACTTTTGTACATCAAAGGACACTATCATCAGAGTGAAAAGGGTACCTAAAGAATGGGAGAAAAGATTTGTGTTTTGTATTCTTTCACGAGATGGTCAGTCAGGTTTAGCCACAAAAGGGGACACAAGAGAGGTGGGAGAGGTGAAGGAAAACAAAATTTCTTATATACAAACATCCTACCAACAGAAGGCACGCCATGCCATGCAAGGCAGCATGGGGGGGGCACCAAACGAGCCAGCTCAACCTAGAAGATGGGGGGCTGAGATACACAAGTGATTTTACTGGGGGTCAAGGTGGAGTACACAAGCAAAAGGCATGAGGAGATTTCACTGGTGCCTTTGAGGGTCATTAAGTCACAGTCAGGGGAGGGCACGAATGTGACTTGTGGCAGGGACCAACCTTACCACAGTGGTGCACCGGTCACCTGGGTGGATTGTTCATAGTCTGTTTGTGGTGCTCTTGAGGCTGCAGGAAAGTATGAAGTTTAACAATGTTCTATACAGTTTGTAAATCATATATCTGATAAAGCATTAATATCCAGAATATATAAAGAACTACAACTCAATGACAACAAAAAAAATCAAATAACCCAATTAAAAAATGGGCGAAGGACTTGAATAGATATTTCTCCAAAGAATATGAGAATGGCCAACAAACACAAAAAGATGTTCAATGTCACTAATCATCACAGAAATGCAAATAAAAACCACATGACCCGTTACCTCACACCAATTAGGATGGCTACTATAAGAAAAACCAAAAATAAAAACAAGTATTGGCAAGGATATGGAGAAACTGGAACTCTTGCCACTGTCGGTGGGATTGTAAAATGGTGCAACCAGTATGGAAAATAGTGTGTCTGTCCCTCAAAATATTGAAAATAAAACTGCCATAACATCCAGCAATCTTATTTCTGGGTATATATCCAGAAGAATAGAAAGCATGGTCTCGAAGAGATAGTTACACACCCATGTTCACAGCAGCATTATTCACTATAGCTGAGAGGTGGAAGAAACCCAAATGTCCATCAACTGATGAATGGATAAATAAAATGTGAGGAAGAAAAGAAGGAAGAAAAAAAAGAAACTTTAGATTGCATTTGTAATAGCATATTAAGTGAGTTAAATTAGGCTCTTAGATAGTAAGGAAGTTAACCTTGAACCTTTGGTAACCACGAATCTAAAGCCTGCAATACCAGTAAGTACATACCTATCCATAATCACCCTAAATGTAATAGGACTTAATATATCAATTAAAAAGACATGGAGTCACTGAATGGATAAAAAACAAGACCCATCTATATGCTGTCTACAAGAGACTCACTTTAAACCCAAAGACATACACAGACTAAAAGTGAAGGGATGGAAAAAGATTCATACAACTGATAGGGAGAAAAAAGCAGGAGTTGCAGTACTAGTATCAGACAAAATAGACTTCAAAACAAAGAAAGTCACAAGAGACAAAGAAGGACATTACATAATGATAAAGGGTCAATCCAACAAGAGGATAAAACCATTATAAATATCTATGTGCCAAACACAGGAGCACCTACATTTGTGAAACAAATACTAACAGAATTAAAAGGAGAGATAGAATGCAATGCATTCATTCTAGGAGACTTCAACACTCCACTCACTCTGAAGGACACATCAACCAGACAGAAAATAATTAAGGAGACAGAGGCACTGAACAACACAATAGAACAGATGGACCTAACAGACATCTACAGAACTCTACACCCAAAAGCAGCAGAATACAAATTCTTCTCAAGTGCACATGGAACATTTTCAATAATAGATCATATAGTAGGCCACAAAAAGAACCTCAGTAAATTAAAAAAGATTAAAACAGTACCAACCAGTTTCTCAGACGACAGATGTGTGAAACTAGAAATAAATTATGCAAAGAAAATGAAAAATCCCACAAGCACATGGAGGCTTCACAACATGCTCCTAAATAACCAATGGATCAATGACCAAACAAAGACAGAGATGAAGCAACATATGGAGACAAATGACAACAATAATTAAACACTGCAAAATCTGTGGGATGCAGGGAAGGCCGTGCTAAGAGGGAAATATACTGCAATACAGACCTACCTCAGGAAAGAAGAACAATCCCATATGAGCAGTCTAAACTCACAATTAATGAAGCTAGAAAAAGAAGAACAAATGAGGCCCAAAGTCAGTAGAAGGAGGGACATAATAAAGATTAGAGCATAAATAAATAAAATTGAAAGGAATAAAACAATAGGAAGACTCAATGAAAGCAAGAGTTGGTTCTTTGAGAAAATAAACAAAATAGATAAACCCCTAGCCAGACTTATCAAGAAAAAAAGAGAGTCTACTCACATAAACAGAATCAGAAATGAGAAAGGAAAAATCACTATGGATACCACAGAAATACAAAGAATTATGAGAGAACTATGAAAATTTATATGCTAACAAAGTGGATGACCTAGAAGAAATGGACAACTTCCTAGAAAAATACAACCTTCCAAGGCTGACCCAGGCACAGATAATCTGAATAGACAAATTATCAGCAATGAAATTGAACTGGTAATCAAAAACCTACCTAAGAACAAAAACCCTGGACCAGATGGCTTCACCACTGAATTTTACCAAACATTTAGTGAAGATCTAATGCCCATCCTCCTTAAAGTTTTCCAAAGAATAGAAGAGAGAATACTTCCAAACTCATTCTATGAGGCCAGCATCACTCTAATACCAAAACCAGGCAAAGACACCACAAAAAAAGAAAATTACAGACCAATATCCCTGATGAACATAGATGCAAAAATACTCAATAAATTTTAGCAAGCCGAATTCAAAAATACATAAAAAAGATCATCCATCATGATGCAAGGATGGTACAACATTCGAAAATTCATCAACATCATCCACCACATCAACAAAAAGAAGGACAAAAACCACATGATCATCTCCATAGATGCTGAAAAAGCATTTGACAAAATTCAGCATCCATTCATGATTAAAACTCTCAACAAAATGGATATAGAGGGCAAATACCTCAACATAATAAATCCCATATATGACAAACCCACAGCCAACATTATACTTAACAGCGAGAAGCTGAAAGCTTTTCCTTTAAGACTGGGAACAAGACAAGGATGCCCACTCTCCCCACTTCTAATCAACATAGTACTGGAGGTCCTAGCCACGGCAATCAGACAACACAAAGAAATAAAAGGTATCCAGATTGCGAAGGAAGAAGTTAAACTGTCCCTGTTTGCAGATGACATGATTTTGTATATAAAAAACACTAAAGAATCCATTCCAAAACTACTAGAGTGGGATGCAAAATTAATACGCAGGAATCTGTGGCATTCCTATACACTAACAATGAACTAGCAGAGAGAGAAATCAGGAAAACAATTCCATTCACAGTTGCATCAAAAAGAATAATATACCTAGGAATAAACCTAACGAAGGAAGTGAAAGACTTATATTCTGAAAACTACAAGACACTTATGAGAGAAATTAAAGAAGATACCAATAAGGAAACACATCCCCTGCTCATGGATAGGAAGAATTAATATTGTCAAAATGGCCAACCTGCCTAAAGCAATCTACAGATTCAATGCAATTCCTATCAAAATACCAGCAGCATTCTTCAACAAACTAGAGAAAATCATTCTAAAATTCATATGGAACCACAAAAGACCCAGAATAGCCATAGCAATCCTGAGAAGGAAGAATAAAGCTGCGGGGATTATGCTCCACAACTTCAAGCTCTACTACAAAGCCACAGTAATCAAGACAATTTGGTACTCGCACAAGAACAGACCCATAGACCAATGGAACAGACTAGAGAGCCCTGGTATAAACCCAACCATATATGGTCAATTAATATATGATAAAGGAGCCATGGACATACAATGGGGAAATGATAGCCTCTTTAACAGCTGGTGTTGGCAAAACTGGACAGTTACATGCAAGAGAATGAAACTGGTTTATTGTTTAACCCGATACACAAAAGTAAACTAGAAATGGATCAAGGACCTGAATGTAAGTCATGAAACCATGAAACTCTTAGAAGACAACATAGGCAAAAATCTCCTGAATGAGCAACTTCTTCCTGAACACATCTCCTCGGGCAAGGGAATCAAAAGCAAAAATGAACTCATGGGACTACATCAAACTAAAAAGTTTCTGTACAGCAAAGGACATTATCAACAAAACAAAAAGACATCCTACAGTATGGGAGAATATATTTCTAAATGACATACCCGAGAAAGGGTTAACATCCAAAATATATAAAAAACTTACATGCCTCAACACCCAAAAAGCAAATAACCCGATTAAAAATGGGCAGAGGACATGAAGAGACAGTTCTCCAAAGAAGAAATTCAGATGGCCAATAGACACATGAAAAGATGCTCCACATCGGTAATCATCAGAGAAATGCAAATTAAAACCACAATGAGATATCACCTCACACCAGTAAGGATGGCCAGCATCAAAAAGACTAAGAACAACAAATGCTGGTGAGGATGTGGAGAAAGGGTAACCCTCCTACACTGCTGGTGGGAATGTAAACCAGTTCAACCATTGTGGAAAGCGTATGGAGGTTCCTCAAAAAACTAAAAATAGAAATACCATTTGACCCGGGTATCCCACTCTTTGGAATTTACCCAAAGAATACAACATCTCAGATTTTAAAAAGACATATGCACCCTATGTTTATTGCAGTCCTTTTTACAATAGCCAAGATATGGAAGCAACCTAAGTGTCCATCAGTAGATGAATGTATAAACAAGAGGTGGTACATGTACACGATAGAATAGTACTCAGCCATAAGAAAAGAACAAATCCTACCATTTGCTACAACATGGATGGAACTGGAGGATATTATGCTCAGTGAAATAAGCCAGGCAGAGAAAGACAAGTGCCAAATGGTTTCCCTCCTTTGTGGAGTATAACAGTGAAGCAAAACTGAAGGAACGAAATAGCAGCAGACTCAGAGACTCTAAGAAGGAACTAGTGGTTACCAAAGGGGAAAGGGTGTGGGAGGGCGGCTGGGGAGGGTGGGAGAAGGGGATTGAGGGGTATTATGTTTAGTACACATGGTGTGGGGATCATGGGGAAAACAGTGTAGCACAGAGAAGGCAAACAGTGAATCTGTGGCATCTTACTATATCCAAGGACAGTGACTTCATTGGGGTATGGTGAGGACCTGGTAATATGGGTAAATGTAGTAACCACATTGTTTTTTCATGTGAAACCTTCATAAGAGTGTATATCAATAATACCTTAATAAGACAAAAAGAAACTAGGAGTTAGCCAAGTGAGAGAGTGGGGGAGGGGGCAGGAACCAGCCAAACTGGGTTGTGGAGACTAGATCTTAGAAGGTCCTGGACACCATACTATTGAGTGTAGTCTTGGAGGAAAATAACAAGTAAATTTGGTTTTGGGAAAGATCTACCTGGTTGAGGAGTGGATGACAAGTGGGAGAGGACAAGCTTGGAAGCAGAGGGAACAGAATGAGGCCACACAGCCTGTGGGAGGTGGTGGTTGCAGGAGAGATGCTAAGGAGCCGGCATGGGCAGGGTCCTTACAGGGCAGGGAACTATCAGATTTGGTGACTGTAATGGCTGTGCAGATTACTGAAAAGGAAAGACTCTGGCTTGGGTACCAGTTTCAACAAGCCTGAGATGGGACGGATTGCACAGTACACCAGGATTTTATATGACATGGGCTCACAAAGTTGTTCCCAATCAAACTATCACCTACTTTGGGTTAGGAGACATTCCAATCTCAGATATGTCAAAAAATGACAAAATGAACCTATCAGAATTGAGAAAATGTAATCCTTGTCCTTCTGAGTCCATTTAAGCCATCTACTCTTGGATGTTTTCTTACATTCCTCAGATTGAGTTAGATGCCCCTCTGAGTACTTCTATAGTAACTGGTGTGCTTAGTCTTATTCCTTTTGTCCTGTTATCCTGGTAATGCTATTTTGAACTTCACGAACATATGTCTACAAAACCCTAACACATTCCTGGCTCTCTTCTAGGGTCAGAGATTGAGTAGATGGACTCAGTGGGAAAAATCCATTTGGATCTCCTATGCTTGTTTCATTGTGTCTGGCCCAGTCAACGCTGGGCTCTTTGGCAGGGCGACGCTGCTTTCCCAACAGCTGGTGCTGCAGCCGACAAATGCTGAGCCCAGTAACTGAGGTGAGAATGAATGAATGCATTAGAGAGCATTTCTTCTTGTAGTACCTGGTCCAGTGAGGCCGGTAGAACTTTATGCTTCAATGATTTCAAAGAGCTTTCCTCCAGTTTCTGTGCTCCCTCTGGTCATTTTGAGCTTTGCTGCTAAAATAATCTGCCCAAAATATTGCTGTTGTTTTATTAGGGTCAAAAAGTTTAGAAGCTGCTCATCACCCACTGAGAGAAGTCTGATACTCACAGACTCCTTCGGGTCTAGTTCCAGGTCATGTTTCTAAATCCACCTCTTACTATTCCCCCACAGGGGTTATGATCTGCTTTCGTCTTCAGTGACTATTATCCCAGCCTCGACTACTCCTTTTCTGTCCCCGAATCATAACCGTACACAATACCCACTTCCCACCCTAGTTTATCCTGGAGATTTTCTTAAGAGACATGGCTTATGGAGTTTTATTTCTTACCTTCTATAACAGTTATGACTTGTACCATCTAGCTTCTTATATCTTTTATGATTCAATCATTCATTTCTTGCCTCTGTAATTGCATGGGAAATTCCTCATGGCTGGAAATGTTCTAACATATTTGCATATTCCCTTGACTACACGTAGTTTATGGCAGCTAGAAAACGTTTAGAAATTGCTTGGTGAACAAATGAATGAATAATAATCTACTGGGAGGTATGGGATACATTCCTGAGGCTTTTTGAGTGGGGTATTGAGGGAAGGGGATGAGCAAAGTCATTCCCTGATTTTTAATTTTTATGAAAGCAATGATCTATATGCTTTCAAAGGGTGCTCAAAGGATCATACTGAAAAATACTCTCCTACCTTTCCTCAGCCCCAGTTCCACCCCCAATGGACTTCTTTCAACTTTTCCAGCTTTTTTTTTCCCTCTGAGAAACCTCCAAATTTCTACATAACGTGCTTCTATATTATCATTTCTTGATGGATCCATTTCGTACCTGTCTCTATTACAGCAGGATCCCATGTTCCCTTTTCCTTGGCTCATTCCCTTATGTTATGAAGCACATTCTCCAGGAACACCTAAAAAGATGTAGCTAAGGACTCTTTGGAATTTCTTAAATGAAGACTATTTTTTATAACAGTTTTAAGTTTACAGCAAAACTGAGGGGCAGGTACTGAGATTTCCCTTAGACCCTTTGCCCCCACACGTGTAGAGCCTCCCCCATTGCCCGTCTCCCCAACCAGAGTAGTACATTTGTTACAACTGATGAACCTACACTGATACATCCCCATCGCTCAGGTGCACAGTTTACATTAGGGCTCACTCTTAACGTTGTACATTCTATGGGTTTGACCAATGTGTCATGGCAAGGATTCACCATCATAACACCATACAGAGTAGTTTCACTGTCCTAAAAATCCTCTGTGTTCCACCTATTCATCCCTCCCTACCGACCCATCAGGCCCTGGCAACCAGTGATCTTTTCACTGTCTCCATAGTTTTGCCCTTCCCAGAATGTCTTAAAGTTGGAATCACACAGTATGCGGCCTTTGCACATTGGTTTCCCTCACTCAGTAATAATGCAAAGATTCCTCCACATCTTTCATAGCTTAATAGCTCATTTCTTTTAAAACAAAATAAAAAAAAAAGAATGTGGTACATTGTTAGCACTATCTATAAAGGACAATACAGCATATTTGGTTTCAAAATATTCTGTTAATAAAACAGTTGTGAGCAGTAGGACCTGGTATAGAGGTCTGATTCCTTATGCAGCCCCTCTGGAAGTTGGATATACGAGGAGCATGGAGGAGAGAGGCCAGGGTGGTCCTGCAGGAGAGGAAAGGAGGGGTATTGGCAGTGTGGAGCCTCCTCTGGGCTACAGGTACTCTCATTCTGCTGGGCTAGGCCCAGGCCGGAATACGCAGTTTAGGCAGCATTGCAACCTAGAAGGCTAGGAATCTGCCCGGAATGCTCTAGAAGAATGCATCAAGAGACCAACTGTAGGAATAGGAAGTAACTATGCACTTGAAGATCTACTGCTTCAAGCATTACTGTAAAAAACACAGAAAAAGGATTTCAAGAAAGGTGATCAATATATGTTTAGGCTGTGCTGAGCACCTGAAATAAATCAGAGATTTTCCAAATAGTAGAAGACAGAACCAACGGAGTCTGACCTAGAATCCTCAGAGCAACAAACATGGCTGGATTTAACATCAAAATTCTGGCCTGTCCAATTGTCTTACTTATTTGTCCCAGTGCCAACTATATGAAGGACAGAGTGATAATGTTATAAAGAAAAATCAAGCATCATCCTTTTTCCCCAGGGATTTTCTACCTAAATAAGGCATTTGCAAAAATCGCTAAGTCAAGGTAACGATGATGAGCAGTGAAGCTAATGGATGTTATAGAAGTTAAATGGAAGAAGAAATTAACTGTATAACTTGCTGATCAATAAAAATGTGGGAGAGATAGGATATGACCTAGGGTTTTGTCCTTTTGCCTATTCAGCCTGGCCACTGGTGCGTCCTCGCCTCAGACTCTAGGCCCAGCAGTGCTGAAGTGTGCAGTTCCTCGTGCAGGCCTCCCATCTCTTATTCCAGGCCTTGCCATGACTAGTCCTTCTTGGGACTGCCCTTCCTCCAGCCCTCGCCTTTGGTGGTTAACAGCTGGTTGCTATCTAACTGGCCTTGAGGTCTCAGCCTTGACGCCAGCTTCTCTGGGGCCCTCTCTGACCACCTGTGGCTTGATAAGGGACAATTTCCCCCTTCATATAAACATTTAATATATGCCAGAAGAACAAGCTATTTGTGTCTTTAGTCAATTCAATTCAAACACATTTGCATGGTGTATTATGTAACATTCACTATATACACAGGGTTTAGGCAATGCCAGATAATTCTAGATACACTGATTACTCAATTAGTAAGCCATCGGTAGTGCCAGCGATGCCTGCATAGATGAGAAGTCTCTAAATGTAAGGGGCAGCTTTGCATATCTTTCTAGCACCTGCTTACCACGTTGTGTTACTTAGCACACTGCACTACAAGCAGCCCTTACACACTGGATCTTGCTGGATAGACTCTGGGCTCCTTGGGGCAGGTTTTGTTGACAGCCTTGCTCCCAGCGTCTGGTACCTAACAGGAATACAAACTGAGGGCGCACTAGGGAAGAACAGCAAAAGGAAAATGCCTGTGTGGATGTTGTGCGGTCAGATGGGATGAGTTCACCTTTTGTTCACAGGGAGCGAGGCAGGCAGGGGTTCCCATGGGCAGACAGTGGAAAGTGGGTAGGGAGAGCTAGTCCCAGTGCAAATGAAGGTGGTGGTCCTTGGCTTTAAAATTTCTCTTTACCTCCATCCTTGCTGAGCGAAGCATGGTCTGAGGACCGGCGGCAGCAGTGTCTCCAGGGAGCTTATTAGGCAGACCCTCAGGATGCACCCCAAATGCCCTGGATCACGACAGGCATGTCCACCAGCTCTGGGGTGATTTGCATTCATCTTAAACTGTAAGAAGCATGCCCAGGATGATGCCAAAGTTTCCCCAATTCCACTAACTTCACTTTAAAGTTTGTCCAATCACTCCTTACTTTGACACTACCAACATTTTCATGCTGAATTTCTCATAGCATGAAAATGTTTGAAATTATTGAAAAAGAAAATGTTTAAAACAAGAAAATAATCTCCATGCTGAGGGCACAGAGCATTCCCAGCACACTCTGTACTTTGTGTTCTTGAAATGGACTGAGTGGTGTAACCACATCAAGGCCAAGGCCACTTTTAAGGTCTGGGCATGCATGGAGTGGTGGCACAGGACCTTGTTTTGAGCTCATTTCCAGCCCCATGAATGTTTTGCATTAGCCTTGGTGCACGTCAGAATATCTCCTCATGAGAATGAAATGGTATTTCTTTAGTAGCAAAATGGTGTTTTATTTCTTTAATAACTTTTTAAATTTTAGAATAGTTTTTAGATTTACAGAAATGTGGAAATAGCACAAGGAGTTGCTAGACCCAGTCTTCCCTATTGTTAACATTTTAACATTAGTGTGCATTCGTCTCAATGAAGGAACCAGTATTGATACATTGTCATCAACTAAAGTCTGCATTGAATTCAGGCCTCCTTCCTCTTTATCCGATGTCCTTCTGCTGTGCCAGGATCCCATTCAGGACACATTATAATCACCTCTCCTTAGGCTTTTCTTGGCTGTGACAGTTTTTCAGACTTTCCTTATTTTTATTTTGTTGTTAATTTTTAACAATTCTTATTTTGGAGATGCTCCTTCTTCCTCTAGCAGAGCAGAATCCTTGTAAATCAGTTCATATTAACACTTTAAATCAGGTTTAGAAGATAAATACCCCATTATGAGCTTCTGGAGGGTGTGACAGGGGTAGTGAAATCCATGTGCGGTTCCCGAATCTAGCCCTGTCCCTGCTCCTGGGCACGAGCAGATGCTCAGTAAATGATGTAGTCAATTTCTTGGCTTATTTTTTATTATGTCCCTCCTAGGTATGTGTGGGCCGGAGTTATTATGAGCAATGGGATAAGGTCCCTGCTCTTAAAGATCTTAGAGACAGCAGCAGAAACAATGAAGTAGAATGAAGTATTTTTCTTATTCGGGAGCCTTGCTGGACCCATGTGCAGAGTTAGGTGAAGGAGACAGTGATCATTTCCCCGGAGGCCCTTGGGGGCTGTGCTGAGTCAGGAAAGCCTTTCTAAGAGGGCTGAATCTTAAAATATGACTTGGGGTTCAACCAGTAGAAAAGGTTGGATTAAGTCCTGCACTGATTTCTTGTTCTCATTTACTTTGGTAACTGATATTTGGAATTATTTTGGTTTCAACTGAGACTGAATTTGCAGTTTCAAACTAGCTGGTAACCTCTAGCTTTTTGAAAATCCATTTACTTTATGCCAGAATGTAACTTCTTGATTAAAAGAACATGGAAAAATAAAAAATTGCCTTCCAGGTAGTGCTGCTTAATAGAACATTCTGTGATGATGGACGTCCGTGCTGTATAATATGATAGCCACCAGCCTTGTGATGTGGCCTGCATGACTAAGGAACAGGATTTTTAATTTTATTACATTTTAATTCATTTGCATTTAAATAGCTGCCCATGGCTGGTATCTTTCTTACTGGACAACAAGGCCTTAGAACACTAACATAGATGTACTGGTATCACAGCTTAATAAGACAACTCATTTAGGGGAAAAATGTATTAACAGATGAGATACATGTTCCTTGAAATACTGAAGGTAGGTTTTTATAATTGAGGGGAATATGACTGAGAAATATATATTAAAAATTTTTTATTGATGTATAGTCAGCATATAGTATTATATTTGTTTCAGGTGTACAATATAATGATTCAACAGTTAATATATATTACAAAATGCTCACTGCAATAAGTGTAGTTGCCAACTGGCACCATACAAAGTTATTACAATATTATTGGCTATATTCCCTATGCTGTATTTTTGTTCCTGTGACTTACTTATTTTATAACTGGAGGGTTGTAGCTCTTAATCCCCTTCATCTCTTTCAGTTATTGCCCCATCTCCCTCCCTTCTGGCAAACACTATTTTCTGTATTTATGAAACTGTTTCTGGGTTGTTTTTTTTTGTCTGTTTCTTTTGTCGTTTAGATTCCACATGTAAATGAAATCATTTGGAATTTGTCTTTCTCTGTCTGATTTATTTCACTTAGCATAATACCCTATAGACTCATCCATGGTTGTTGAAAATAGCAAAATTTCATTCTTTCTTATGGCTGAGTAATATCCCATTGTGTGTATGTACCACATCTTCTTTATCCATTCACCTACCAATGGACAGTTAGGTTGCTTCTTTATCTTGGCTATTGTAAATTATGCTGCAGTGGACATAGGGGTGTAGATATCCTTTCAAATTAGTTTTTTTTATTTTCCTATTGTAAATACCCAGAAGTAGTCTTACAGGATTCTGTGATATTTCTGTTTTTCATTTTTTGAGGAAACTCCATATTATTTTCCATAATGGCTGCACCAATTTGCATTCCCATCAACAGTGTAGGAGGGTTCCCTTTTCTCCACATCCTTTCCAACACTTGTTTTTTCTTGCTTTTTATTTATTTATTTTTAAATTTGCTATTATTAATATACAATTACATGAGCAACATTATGGTCACTAGACTCCCCCTATTATCAAGTCCCCACCACATACCCCATTGCAGTCACTGTCCATCAGTGCAGAAGGATGCTCTAGAATCACTACTTGTATTCTCTGTGTTATACTGCCTTCCCTGTATTCCCCCCACCCCATCCCCCCACACGCTACATTATATGTGCTAATTGTAATAGCCCTTTTTCCCCCCATATACCTCCCTTCCCACCCATCTTCCCCAGTCCCTTTCCCTTTGGTAACTTAGTCCATTCTTGGGTTCTGTGAGTCTGCTGCTGTTTTGTTCCTTCGGTTTTTTCTTTGTTCTTATACTCCACAGATGAGAAAATCATTTGATACTTGTCTTTCTCTGCCTGGCTTATTTCATTGAGCATAATACCCTCTAGCTCCATCCATGTTGTTGCAAATTTTCTTGCTTTTTAATACTAGCCATTCTGGCTGGTGTGAGGTGGTATCTCATTGTGGTTTTGATTTGCACTTCCCTGATGCTTGGTGATCTTGAGCACCTTTTCATGCGCCTGTTGGCTGACCCTGGAAAAGTATTATTTTCTATGTCTTTCAAGGTTTTTTGTTTCGGGGTGCCTGGAATACCTCCAGCTTGACCTCTTTGCACAGGCAGTTGCGTAAAAGATTGTTCTGCGAACAGACTTGGTGATCAGTTCGGGAGGTGTTGTTTACACTAGAGAATTTTATTTGTTTTCCACAGAGGCACATGTATGATACATCCCTAGAACTGGAATCCCAGGATTTTCCCTCCTGTGAATTTTTGTCTTGCTTCTTTGTGGTCTGTGATGTCAGCTGCAATTCTCAGTACAATGAAACCAAACCAATGAGATGGGAGCAGGTTAATCTACCATTTTTCTAGATCTTTGAATTGCACATCAGATCGAGGGCTGATCACTCCACACTTGCTTGATCTGCCTGGGAGGTTCACGGCAAGTTCTGTGATGACTAACAGGTCCAACTTTGCTTCATCATCACAGTTAGAAAACAGACAGTGACTTTGCAGCACAGTGTAGTAAGAGTCTGGTGTTCGCCTTTCTTTCCAGCATCATGCAGGACATCCATGCATCCCATTATGGCAGCACAGAAAGACGGCAGAAAGAGCTGGACAGTTTTGATTATTTACCTGCACCAAAGATGTTCCAAATAATGAGACATTTGCAAATAGTAAATATTTTGCAATTTTAAAACATCGTAGAGATTAACACTGCCCAACGGTTATTTGTGAATAGCATTAGAACATACATCCATACTAGGGAATAAGGATAATGTCACAAATAGCTGCTTTTTGATGGCTTAAGGGGTTCAGAAGTCTCTTAACAAGAGACTATTCTCAAGTCTTTCAGGCCTTTTTATAGGGTTTACAATTTTCTGTCTCATTTTCCTTCCATGAGCAACCTGATTTTGGCCTAAATCTTAGCACCTGTGAAGAAATTAGTCATCTGGTATGTTATCAGGTGTTGTGTACATTATCCATAACCCCTTTCTTACTTCTACAAACAATGGCACCTTTTTCATTTAACCCAGCAGGCCCCACCTCCACGTTGTTTTAACCCAAGGGCCCTGGGGAGAAGCCAGGACCACTTCTCTTTAGGGGAGACACACACAGGTGGGCAGGTGTTGGGGTGAGTGGGGAGGGGAATGTGAGGGGGGAGGGGACCTTCAGGAGACAGTCTTAGAGGGAGGGAGAAGGAGAGGGACAGGATGTATATGGACAATTTCCTCAGCTTTGGAAAGGACTCACAAAGATGTATACATACTTTGATCTTTATGGCCACGTAGACTCCGGCTCTGGGAGGAACTATGTGGTTGGGTAGGTGGGAAAGGAAAAGAAATAGACTTTTCAGTTTATTTTGCTCTTTTCAAATTTTGTTTTAAGTGCAAATAGTATTTGAAAAATAACTACATTTAAAGTAATGACATTGAAACCAGATGAAACAATCCCACTCTTAGCTCCTCTGGAATGACTCCTGAATTATGAGGTTAGTATAGACTAACTTCATAAAATGAATTTCTGCTTGAACTGCTAAGAAACTTCTCTGTAGCTATCTCTCATTTCTCTCCCGAGCTAGAAAATGCCCTGAGAATCATCTCTCCTCCTCTCTGAAGTCCGACTCCCTGTGAACTTTTCCTATCTTCACAACCATTGTGCACTTGGTCTCATTTCCATAGCTATCTGATCCTACTGCTGGTTTTGTTGAACAATGGAACTGCCCAGAGTTGTTAGCATTGCATTTTCATACAATGTCTCCCTGTTACGACTGAACAACCTTTGGCTTGGTTTGCCTGGAGGTGTATGGTAAATCTTATAGTAGGATTCTTATCAGGTGTTCCCTTGACTGTAAGTACCACCATACCAACCAAGTCTAATAATAACGCACATACATTTCTAAACACGGTTTCTCACTTCTAAATTTTTTAATTTATTGTAACTATAGCTGATGCAACAATATTTCAATAAAGTAAAAGAATTTAAACAGTAGTCCCTGTGCCTCTAGTGAATACTCCAAGTCACCTTTTGATACATTTTTTTCACTTTACATTTATTAATTAAAAGTAAGCTAGCTGTATTGAATGAAGGATGTCAAGATTTTCTAATTTTGTAAAGAAAACGATCACGTTATTAGACATAATTATGACCAAGTAACATCAAAATAATAAGGTTCACCCTTGGCAAAGAAATACGTTATTTTCCCAAGTTGTGGGAAATTCTGATGAATAGCTTAGAAGAAAACAAAGCTATGAATCTATAATGACTCTATCTGAATCAATCTCAACCACATAAACATTGCCTTACTGACGTTTCACTCTTCACTAGAGACAGGAAAATAGGACAAGAGAAATGGCTTCTACATCCCTAACTGGAGACTCAGGAAAGCAAAACCAGTGGGTAGAATGTTGGGGT
Source organism: Phataginus tricuspis (assembly GCA_029783875.1). NCBI lineage: Eukaryota > Metazoa > Chordata > Mammalia > Pholidota > Manidae > Phataginus > Phataginus tricuspis. The sequence goes on from JAQQAC010004068.1 coordinate 9,467,716, forward strand.
TAAACAAATAAACCCAGGCATTAAGTCATGACAGTTTTTAAAGATTAATTTTGAAAACCATAAAAAAATTACCCAAAAGTCTTATGAATGATAAAACAAGCCCCACATACCCTTCATCCAGATTTGCCACTTGCTAAGATCCTGCCACACCTTCTTTCTCTCTTCCTCTCCCATACTCTTTTTTTCAAAAATTTTTTTTTATTTTGGTATCGTTAATGTACAATCACTTGAACAACATTATGGTTACTAGACCCCCTATTATCAAGTCCCCACCACATACCCCATTACAGTCACTGTCCATCAGTGTAGTAAGATGCTATAGAATCATTACTTGTCTTCTCTGTACATACTGCCTTTCCCATGCTGTGACAGGGTTTTCATTTTGTAAAATGTTTAGGTTGTATGCTTATATTTGAGATACTTGTGTTATATTTTGCCATAAAAGAGATTCACAAACAATTTAAAAAAAACCATTAGACTTGATAAGTAAAGGAAATCACCTAAAGGGAAAATGAGCAAAGTGTATTCATAAAATTCATAGGAGATTGCTCCAATGAATGGCCAAAACATATGAAAACATGCTCTAATTCAGGAAAACTGAAATTAAAGTAACAATGAAGTATCAATTTACATGAAGTAAACTGACAAGTTCAAATGAGTAGCAATACTTGTTCCTGGTGGGGATGAAGGGAAAGGTGTCTCTCTACACATGTAGAGTGTTACAGTTTCCTGTTTGAAAAACAATCTAGCAGTATCCATTAAAATAAAAAATGCATGACTCATTCAATTAAAAAACTCCTTAGTATAAAACAAACGTGTGTAAGAACTGCTATTGTAACACTAGGGTTAAAAGATTAATAGGATAATGGTTGAATAAAGTACAGTCTGCTACATGACAGAATATTATGCAGCACTTAAAAGAATGAATTAAAAACATACTGATTGACTAGAATTGACTGACTGACTCCATGAAATTGTTGAAAGAGAAAAGAACATGGAGATAAACACATAGATGTTTCCATTTGTATAAAATAGGAACACTATGTGTGTGTGCATATACATGGCTTGCAAGGAGAGAAATATGGGAGGATATGTTCTAGACTGTTAATATTGATTCTCAGATGACCACACAGGCTGATGTAGGCTAAAAATTTGAACAGAAAACTTTATTAAAACCTTTATTTACAAATTAAGAAAAAGGACTCTAGGGGAAAGAGGTTATTTTTAAAAATGAAATTCAGGCTGTATGATTGCAAATTCAAAGAAGAAAACTGTTCCCATTAAACATTTCGAGTTTGTACATATAAGAAGCTAGATTTTGAAGTTTTCTTTCTGTTCTCCAAGTTTCTGAGATTCAGGCTAATTATTATTGTTGGTCAACCTTTATAGAGTATAGCTTTCCTCTCACTACTTACTCTTCTTGAGTAAAAGTTCCAGTGGAACTTTGCCATGCCCGAGCAGAAAGCAGAATGGTCTCTGGCTTTCTCTAAAGATTCTGTATGCTCTGGCCCTCCTGCCAAGGAAACCAAGTTTTCCCAACGACTCCCTACCTACCAGTCTCTGTGCTTCAGTTGGGTCATTTGTCACTGTCCCCGTCGCATGTAATCTGATTCTCCATAGTATAAACTACTGCAATCCTAGACTGGAATTCTTCCCTGTGTCCAACCAGTGTCCGTTCTTAAAGAGCAGCTCAAGGGCTCCCTCTTCCAAAGAGACTTTTCTAACTGCAGCACCTCATACTCACCTTTGGCCTTTGGAACTTCTGTAATATATATGACCTGCTCAGCAGTGTGGCTTTGGATTGTACAGTGTCATAGAATACTTCTGTATTGTCTCTGGTATTTTCGTTTTTTCCCTTCTAAGAAGGCTGCACACATATATATATATATATATATATATATATATATATATATATTTTTTTTACAATTTATTTTGGTATCATTAACCTACAATTACATGTGCAATATTATGGTGATTAAACTACCCCCTTCATCAGGTTCCCCCCACCAACCCCATTACAGTCACGGTCCATCAGCGTAGTGAGATGAGAATCACTACTTGTCTTCTCTGAGTTGTACAGCCCTCCCCATGCCCCCCCCACCTTACGTCTGCTAATCGTAATGCCCCTTTTACCCTCTTATCCCTCCCTTCCCACCCTTCTTCCCCAGTCCTTTTCCCTTTGGTAACTATTAGTCCATTCTTGGGTTCTGTGAGTCTGCTGCTGTTTTCTTCCTTCAGTTTTTTTATTTGTTCTTATACTCCACATATGAGTGAAATCATTTGACACTTGTCTTTTTCGGCTTGGCTTATTTCACTGAGCATAATACCCTCTAGCTCCATCCATGTTGTTGCAAATGGTAGGATTTGTTTTCTTCTTATGGCTGAATAATATTCCATTGTGTATATATACCACATCTTCTTAATCCATTCATCTACTGATGGACACTTAGGTTGCTTCCATTTCTTGGCTATTGTAAATAGTGGCTGCACATATTTTGTGGGTAGACACAATTGTTAGATTTTGGCTATTTTCCCTATTACTTCTTGAATATACTGACTACATTGTAGAACTCAGTGATTTTATTTTTTGGTATATGTATTTTTTCTTATTTAATAAAGTAATAGCACACCCTTAAAACAAATTCCTTAGCGTGGTTTACTGCATCAAATCATATAAACATGTTACTGCTTCCAAAAAGTCAAATGGATCAAAAGCATGAATAGACAAGACTCACACACACAAATAAAATTCACAAAGAAGCATATTATGCAGATGTCTCTTCACCAGCAATCAAAGAAATGCAAATAAAACCCAATGCTATATAATATATAAGTAAATATAACTTATGTGTGTATATGTGTGTGTACACATGCACACACATATATACACACATCTAGTTGGCATGAATTTTAAAAATTCAAATAAAGTCTACATAAAGCACATTATTGGTGCCACTGAGAGCTCTTTGCCAATATGATCAAGAACTTTAGTGGGTTTTTTTTTTCATTTTGTTTTGTAATCTTTAGTAATAAGTGAAAGATATTATCCCTTTCTCTTAGAATTTTTGGTTATATTTTGGGAAAGAAAAGATAAAAGTGTATACTTCCTACTAATCCCTCCCCTGTAAGGGAACATTAGAGAACATTATGTAAAACCAAAAAGAAAAACACCCATATATCTATAATCGTGCTATCATTTTGTTTGGCTTCTTTAGCATCTTTTTCAAAAGTATATTTTTATATTCTTGTAAGCAAGTACACATATACCATTTTGTCTTGCTTTTCCATATAATATTTAACTGAAGGAGTACTTTTTGATTGTAATAACTGTTTTAGTAAAACACTGGCTGATCACTTACTGTGTACAAGGCATAAGATGAGGAGGATAATGAATGTTAGGAAGGAAGAGTTCTAATAATACATCACTGGGATAATGGGGCAGCAAAGAAGACTTTTAACAGTGAGCAGGGCTGTTACACTGACGCAGTTGAACAACACGTGCTGATTGAGTAGCTGCCGTGTGCTGGGCCCTCTTCCAAGCGCCGAGGTCTAGCGAGGAACATGCCAAAGGTGTGCTCTCAGACGCCAAGGCTCCCCTGGGGAAAACAGGTGAGATACAGTGGGACGGGCACAACCTGCTGCAAAAACGACAGCAGAAGGAGGAGTTTGGATGATAGGGCTGCTCCTTGAGCAGACATCCGAATGAGCTGAGGACGGTGGCTGATGACCAGAGAGGAGAGACCCCCAGGCAGATGAAGGGGCCAGCCGCCAGTGTAGAGACCTCCAGCCCAAGTTCTGCCGATGGACATTTCATTTTGTTTAGTTTCGAGTAGATATTTTATAGACAATAATATTTATAGAACATGTTGAATATTTAATATGCAAGAGGCTTTACAATATTCTAATTGTTGAAACAACTATGAAGGATAGATGTTTCATTCTGGCATTTACAGTATAATATATATTATGTATTACATATATATCATACTATATAAATGTGTATATATGTAAAATATATATACATTAAAAATATACTTCAAATATTTCAAAATACTCCATATTTTTATGGATAGAAACAATAATTAAAGTGCTAAAACAGAACGGGGAATATACACAATTACAAAATTCAGGTTAGTTACCTCTGGGGAGGGAGCGAGGGACTGTGATGGAGGTGGGTGGATGGGGAAAAAGAGAAGGTTTCATATGGGTCTGTTAACACTCTATTTCTTTTTTTTTTTACATTTTTGATACTTAAATATTATAGGACATTTGATTTTTGTTATTACTTTTGTCTGTTATGTATGTGTGTGTGCAACACAAAGTTGGACCCAATGTAATTCAGTCGAACTTCAAACCAGGGCTCATTTTAGTTACTTCCCTCAAAATGAATAGCCCCCATCAAAGGACAGCTCACAGTAAAAACTGCCACCCGACCAGTACCCGCCCAGGACTCAGTGCAGTACACAGTGGGAATGGCCTCCCTGACTCCTTTTCAGGGAATTCCCTTCCACCTGACGAGTCCTGACGTTCCAGACCCTAGGTACCATCACTGTTCTCCTTTTAGATAGATGGGGAGCTGTGGCAAAGAGCGACAGAGTGACGTGTCACCCACAGCTCAAAAGCTGCAGAACTGGACTTAAACCCGGTGGTCTGCGAGCTGCTCTCCACCACTGCACTCCAGTGCATCTAGAAGGGAAACTCGGGGGTTTGTAAAATTTCCATGATTTCAGATTATTCTCTTATAATCATTTTCAAGCTTTTGCATCGCTTCATCATTTGGCCAACATTGGCCAGTTTGGGGAGGACTGGGCCTTTGGGCCGCCGTAGTGAGAAGCACACTTGAGCACCTGCATTAGACAATGCTTATTCTCCTTGCTCTCCTAGTAAGTGAGTGCTTTTTAACCCCTTGCTTATTTTCATTCACTCACAAAGTCATGAAGTCAAGATGAAAAGAGTGTGTTTGGAAGGTTTCAAAAGTCAGCCTGAGGCTCCTGTGAATGTGCAAATGCCACCCCCACCAACCAACTCCTCAAAATTTGGAAAGCATCCCCACCTGGCAGCTGCTCCCAGAGCAGATGCAAATTTCTGGGTTTTTTGTTTTTTGTTTTTGTATCATCTGTCACCCAGCCTTGAGCTCTCTGGGGGGACCCTCCACCTCAAAGAGAAGGCACTTCATTTTCATATTCACAGGCTAGTGATGGAGGCAGGATAAGAGGCCCTTTAGGGATCAAATATTACTTGACAGACCTTCAGAACAAACAAACATTTACGGAGGCCCAATTTTGTATAAGGCAACTGCAAAAGACAGTCTCCTCCCAATAAAGAGTGGTAGACTTCTTAAATCCTGCTAATGACATCTCACAATGAGGATTACGTCTGGAGCTGGGGAGGGGGAAGGGCTGACTAGAGGACACTCAGTTTGCCCTCATTCCAACCAGATTTAGAAAGCTTAAAAAGAAACACCCTTTGACTTCCTCAGCCAAGACGCCTCCAGCCTGGCTCACTACATCCAGACTGCTGTTAACAGTTTGAGACTTCTGTTCAAAGCCTGCAACTTCACTTAGCTCTGTTCTTCTAAAGAAGTTTCAATTCTCAGCCTGGCTTCACGGCAGAAAGCACTTAACAACATGGTGAGAACTCCTCAGATATAAAAAATCTCGTGGTTGATCTGACCCTGGCTTTTAAGAGGTCTTTATTCATCATTCTTTCTTAGGAACTTTGGCACCACATCCAGGAAGACAATCCACAGGGGGCCTGCTTTTTCCCATTGCCACTCCTCAATGCCTGGCAGACTGGTTAACTCCTTAAAATGTTAGGAAATGTAAGCTATTACAAATAGAGCCCCGGAGAAATGGTCCCAGGAAATGTGACTCACTCTTGGTGACTTGTTTCAAAGACTGTTTCGGTGGAAACCTGTTACACCTGTTCCAGATACACTGACTATTCTGTCCTGCCCCACTTGCCTGCCCCGAGCCCAGCGCTGGGTGAGGGAATGACCAGCACCACGGGCTGGAATGAGAAACTCAGGCCCCTACCTGCACACAGAGCGCATGTCCGGGGTTTTGGAAGTTGGATGTTTGCTTTTAGGCTGGACTTTATTTTGCCTCAGTGAGATGTTTCTCAGTTGTGTAGGGATTTGGGTATTTGCTATAAAAGAACTGCTGTCACTTTGAGTGAAATAGTTGGTGCATGCGGTGGGGATAGAGTTTTATTTTTCATAGCACTTACAGTTCCCACCAACTTCATCTTATACACAATCGTGTTGTTTGTTGTTTTGTGAGTTGAGGACCATTTATTTCTTTATTTTTCCTCCTAAGCTCAGTGGTGCGGCAGAATCGGTATTTTGAAGTTGAGTAAATCCTGAAAGTGCTCTTAAAGAGAAAGTATTTCATCTGTACCACAAATGTTCATAGCATTGCGTTAAGAAGAAAAGAAATGCAAGGTGTAGTTGGCCAAATAAAATCATGGGAATCACGAAAGAGTGGAATTTTCTTTTTTTCTCCCTTTCTATTATTATTTAGTAAAAATAAGAAGAACACTTTTGCTGGCCACTGCCAGTAAAATATTTTTGAAACATCCCTCCCACTTTTGAATAAACGAATCTCAAGTTTGATGTTTCTTTTAGGAGACACTCCTTGTCTTCTTGGGAGGCAGTACGGGAGCCTCAAAAGAATGCAACATATTTCTGCCACTTTCTTTAAAATCAACATTAAATCTCCTAGAAAATGCTCTCGTAACCAGGGCCATAAGTTATGAAAGTAGTAGGTTTAAAAAACTGTAGTTATGGATTCACAGAGATAGAAGCGAATGCCAACCTGCGCAGGTGGCCGTGTCGGTGTTTGGCTCACAGAGCCGGTCGCTGTGCTCTGCTGCCCACCGCCGCGGCCCCTTCCTCCTCGGCCTCTCCAGCCTTTTTGTCTTTGCTAATTCAAGTCCTCCTTGCTGGATTCTCCTAGTTTGTATTTTTTTACATGCCCAGCATCTTCACGTCACTTTTGGAGTCTCCTTCGGGAGACTCGCTAAAAACACCCTCTCCTGGATCCTGGGCTTTTCTTCTGAGGTCTGCCCTCTCTAGCTATGATGTCCCAGGGCCTGGACCCTGGGTCAACATGTTAAAATACAGCTAACAAACCCTTTGTTTATTTTTTCTGTGGTTGGCCGGTTTCAAAGTTTCTGAAACAAAAGACATGTTAGTTACTTCAGTAAACAAACAACATCCCCTCTCATCTCTTGCTTTTTAATATTTGTTTCAGTGCTTAGTAATATGTCTCCTCAACAATTGGAACATTCCTTCCATTTCCTCACTTTAAAGGAAGGGTAGAGATGTTTAAATTAGCCTTGGGAAAAAATTTTGACGTGACAGACAACTTGCCCTCAAGCCTCTACATTTTTCTTCTGGAAAAAAAACAACAACATGTTATTTCACTTTTTTTTTTTTT
>JAQQAC010004068.1:9475654-9496367 GCA_029783875.1 Phataginus tricuspis
TTTTTTTTTTTTTGCATTGTCTAGTACTGTTTGACTTTTATAAAAGAAATTTTCTTTTTGGGGAACAGTTTTAGATTTACAGAAAAATAGTACAGAGAGTTCCCATTTACCCTGCATCCAGTTTCTCCTATTGACTGACACTAGTGCTCACATTTGTTATAATTAAGGAACCAACTCATTATTTATTACCTCAAGTTCATACGTCATACAGATTTCCTTAGTTTCTACCTAATGCCCTGTTTTCCAATTCCAGGGTCCCACGCCAGACAACACAGCACATGTCGCTCTCCCATCTCCAGCTCCTCTTGGTTGTGGCCGTTTTTCAGTCCTTGCCTGGTTTTGATGGCCTCTGCGGTTTTGAGGAGTACCTGTCAGGTGTTTTATAGGCTGCCCCTCAGTTGGTTTTCTTTCCGACGCTTTTCTCATCATCTGCTCAGCACGGGGCTGTGGCTTTTAGAGGGAGACCGCACAGGTCAAGCGCTCTTCTCGTCGTGGCATAGCAAGGGTACAGGCGATCAACACGACCTCACTGCTGGTGCTGAGTCTGGTCACCAGGCTGAAGAGGTGTTGTTAGGTCTGTCCTCTGTAAAGGGACCTCCTCCCATTTGCCACACAGAACTCTTTGGAATTAGGTGACTATGTGGAGTGAACACTTCAGGAGTGTAGAGCTATGCTTCCTCTCCTGAATGGTGGATATCCACGTACATTATTTGGAATTCTGCACAGAAGACTGGTCTTTTCTCCACCATTTATTTATGTATTCAATCACTTATTTGTATCAGTATGGATACGTTCACACTTATGGATATTATACACCACGGGTTATAATGTAATACTAACTTATTTATTATGTAGCTCAAAGTGTTCCAGCTTTTGCTAGTAGGAGCTCTTTCATCAGGCCCCTTTGGCACGTTCCCATCAATATTGGGTGGTCACTGTTTGTTTGTTTTTAGCATTTTAAAATTTCCTGGTACTTCAAAATGCTCCAGTCTTATATTGTGTATTCCCTGCCGCAGTCCTAGAATTGTCCATTTCTGCAAGAAGCCCTGGTTCCTTTTATTGGGGGATTGTATTAGAAATGAAGATAGGAGTGCTAAGTTTGCTTATTGCTACCAGGATGTCATTGCTTCCAGGACCATTTAGCTGACAGAGTAAGGAAATATGTGTGCATATATTAACTTATGTATCTACGTATATCTATACATATTTCTCTTTCTGACAATCTCTACGTATAAGTAAACTAAATGTGAGTTCATACTTACATCTCCAACTGCATCATTACCACATCAATTACAGGTGGCTTTCTCTTGCTTCTCTGCAAATCCCACTCCCGCAGTGAGAAATGCGACTCTGCTCATCTGCCATCCACTTGCTCCTCTGTACAATTCCAGTGTACATGTATCAGAAGTGCTGAGAGAACTCCCACAGGGAAAAATGTTATCAACTAGAGTGCAGTGCTCATATATAGTTGTATTTGCCTTTAGTCTTATAGACTCCGCTCATTTCCAAAGTCACTTAGGCCACTGTCTTTCCTCCCACCCTTCAGTAAAGTTGTTCCATACATTTGTAATACAGTTGGATTCGCTTGTCACTGTCAGTTTCCCATTCTCGGATACCCCACCTCCTACTGATTAAAAAAAATTACATGTATAAAGTCTCTCTATGCTGCAAAGTTCTGTGGGTTTTGACAAATGCATAGTACTATGCATACACAATTATGGTATCTTACAGAGTACTTAATCACTAAAAAATGTCCTTGCTTCACCTAACCCCCACCCGACCCTTGTAAACACCCACCTTCACTGTTGTTACAGTTTTGACTTTTCCAGAATGTCATATAATTGGAAGCATACAATATGTAGCATCTTCAGACTGGATTCTTTCACTTAGTAAGTGTGTATTAAGATTCACTCATGCCTTTTTGTGGCTTGATAACTCATTTCTTTTTATCTCTGAATAATATTCCATTGTATGGATGTGTCACCATTAGTTTATCCATTCACCCATTGAAGCTTATTTTTTGGATGCTTCCAGTATTTGGCAATTATGAATAAAGATGCAATAAACATTCACATGCAGCCAGCAATTGGTATTGTCATTTGGGAGATTTTAGCTGTTCTCATGAATATGTTGCAGCATCTCATTGTGGATATTCTACTTTTAACTCTCCCTTGAGTGAATAGCTAAATTACTTCACAGAGTGAGTTGAAAGCTGATATATGGCTGCCTTTTTGTTAGGATTTGGAAGTGTTATATTGAAGGTTCTGAAATAAAAATCTATTATGTTACATAAGTGTATATGGTTTGGTAAGTCAAATCTTAACAGTATACGTGTGTTTAGCTGGTACATGACCTCTTAATGATCTGAAAATTCTAAAGAATAAATTACTAGAGAGGGAACAAGTGATTAGTTTACCATATATTGGGCATTTTCTATGGAAATAGAAAAAAATAACATGAGTTTTATCATCCAAGTTTATAATCTAATAGGTATATATATTACTTTTATTATAAACTGAAATAACCTTGAAATAAAGATATGAAATAAATTTGATGGAGAAGATACATTTTTGTTAGAAATTTGGGGGAAAAACTTTTTATTTAACCATGCATTACTTAAAAAAAAAATACAACTGGCATGAAAGGATATCAATTTTTATATTCCATTTTATATTCTATCTTAAAATAAGGAAATAACAAATTTAACAAAACCTTTCAATGGGACATTTTGGGTGGCTCTGGGCCCCTGCCCTCTCTGCCCTTTATCATTGCCTGAATTTCTGTGGTAAGCCCAGGTTAATCTTTTGCTGCTCTGCAAAGAGCCGGGGGAACTCATCTATCTTTGTACAAGTAGGTAATTCCTTAATCCTCCCTGGGATTTGGGTTGGGTAAGAATGATTTATGCTAGTAGGTAATTTTATTCACATTTCTTCATTGTTTTAGAAGGCCGAAGTTGAGTAATGATGTAACCTTTAACATCAGCAGGCCTATTTAACCCTACATTTAGTTTATTTAAGTTAATACCATCCGGTAGTTGCCTATTTTGATTTTCCCGAATCTTTGAACTTTGCTCCCTCTTTATTCCTGATAAACGTAGGGTCTGCCCTTACTATCCTGCTTGGTCTCTTGGGATTTGCAAATTACAAGTCTGATTTGGATAAGGAAAGACATTCTTGTGCATTTTTCAAAAACCTCCGCCCAGCAATTACAATCACAGCATAGACTTGAAATCGCCAGTTCCAGGATAAAGGAGAGATAAATCAGTGGGAGCTGTGTCTCCCTGTCACAAAATCTAGCTTTTGACCCTGAGAGTTAGGAAGCCTTACAGTCAGCTGCTGCTCTGTACTTGGTCTTTCATTCCTTGTGTTGGGTATTGGGGCCTGATCAGTTCCATTTCAGTGGCCCTCTCACTTTGGCCCAGAGGATAACCACAGAAATGCTGAGCCTCCAGGGATTCATGTGGGTGGGTGGTGTGAAGAACTGGAAATGTTCCCAAGCTTTCCCAGTGTTCATAATCACCTCATATCTGATTCATCTGGGGCTGTCATGGGGTGAGGCAAGGGCTGCAGATTGTGGCCAAAATCCATCAGCTGCCAGAAGTCAAGTTGTCATTTCTGTCTGTCTGGAAGCCAGTGTAATCTCAGAGCCCATTTCAACTTTCAATCCTCAGGGGAGAGAAAAGTGAGCTCATTTACACTGGGACAATCCACAATAATAACTTTTTATTTCAATAGAAACAGCATGTGATCATTGCAGAAAATTAGAAAGTAAAGCAAAAATAAAAATTAAAGCCCACTACATGCCCTTCACCTAAGCTCACTACTGTAGCTCTTGTGCACATCCTTCTGGACAGTTTCCTATGTGTACATGTAAGTTCATCATTGTTACTACCACCAGAATGATGCCATATTGTAAACTCTTTGTGACCTGCTTTGTTAGCCAACCACTGCCCTGTCAATAGTACCTTTCCCTCTCATGTACTATCCAAAACTTATTCAGAATAAGTATCCATTCTGATGTTCCACATTGTAGGTGGTTGTTATAACCAATGTACAAGGACATCTTTCCATTTTTAGCAGCATTTGCCTACCAGACACCAAAAGTGAACATTGTGTTTCAGAATCAATTCTAACCACTGACACTGCTGAACTCTGAGGGACCCTTGTCTGGCAGATCCAAGTTGGGCCTCATGGGAGACTTTTTCTTGACCAACACGCAATGGGCTTGTAGTAACTAGTCTTTATCTGTGGACTTTGCCCTATTCAGAGTTCTAGTTTTCATCCCTTAATTAACAAAACCACCCCACCACCTTCAACCCCTGAATCCAACTACTGAGTGAACTTCTCAGTGAGTGAACTACTCACTGAATTTCTTTTTTGGTAAAATAATAACCCGACTTTATATTTTCTTTTTCTTTGATCTCTCGTGTACTTTGCTTTATTCTTTGAAACCTGTAATATTAATCAGATTTATTAGTAAGGTCTTGATGGCAGTATCAGAATTAGGCATGTTGAGTTGATCACCACAAAGGAAATTAAGTTGGGCCATTCGGAGAAGGTGGCTCAGGCCATGAGCCTGACGTCCACATTCCAGGGCTCACTGGCACTGGCTGACCTGTTGGTTCCTCCCTCAGGGCTGCATGTTCCCAGGGGTCAATTTTATCACGTTTTCAATTGGGGATTCTAAATCTGTTTCCTTCTGTGTATGCTTGGGGCTGGATAGAGTTGTAGTAGGAACGACTGTTCTGAAGTGTGTTTATTTCTCCATCTGCAGGCTTGCCTGGATTTCTTAGGCAGAGAGCCGGCCTTCTGACCCATCCACCACAATAAGTAGGATTCACGAGGCTTCTCAGATGGGGCTTATGTGATACACCATTTTTTAACTCATTGAACTCCAGGGTCTGAAGTTTCATCTTACAAGCACTTCATTCTAGTTTGACAAATCAATGTCTCTATTTCTTTTTAGCTTTGATGTAAAAAAAAAAAAGATTTATTTCTAATTTTTGAGGTACATATCACAAATAGTAGACCATGAGTCAGGGGCATTGGTGTTCTCTATTTCTTTGTGGGACACTGTGTACGGCACAAACTGTTTACCTACTCTGAGGTTTACTTTCTTTACCATAAAGTGGACATAACACTCCTGTGACAGAATTATTCCTAGAATTGGAAAACAGAACTGCCTGAAAGCATTTTTCTGTGGGTAATGAATGCACGTTTAGGGACTGAAAACAATTTATTTTAACCTTCATTTTCTGTTATCTTTTTTTAAAATAATTAATTTTGGTATTAATCTACAATTACATGTGCAATATTATGGTTATTAAACTACCCCCTTCATCAGGTCCCGCCACCAACCCCATTACAGTCACTGTTCATCAGGGTAGTGAGATGCTATAAAATCACTGTTTGTCTTCTGTGCATTGAACAGCCCTCCCCGTGGCCCCCAACATTACATCTGCTAATCGTAAGCCCCTTTTCCCCCCTTATCCCTCCCTCCCCACCCATCTTCCCCAGTCGCTTTCCCTTTGGTAACTGTTAGTCCGTTCTTGGGTTCTGTGAGTCTGCTGCTGTTTTGTTCCTTCAGTTTTTTTCTTTGTTCTTATACTCCACAGATGAGTGAAATCATTTGATACTTGTCTTTTTTGGCTTGGCTTATTTCACTGAGCATAATACCCTTTAGCTCCAACCATGTTGTTGCAAATGGTAGGATTTGTTTTCTTCTTATGGCTGAATAATATTCCATTGTGTATATGTACCACATCTTCTTTATACATTCATCTACTGATGGACACTTAGGTTGCTTCCATTTCTTGGCTATTGTAAATAGTGCTGCGATAAACACAGGGGTGCATATATCTTTTTCAAACTGGGCTGCTGCATTCTTAGGGTAAATTCCTAGGAGTGGAATTCCTGGGTCAAATGGTATTTCTATTTTGAGTTTTTTTGAGAAACCTCCATACTGCTTTCCACAATGGTTGAACTAATTTGCATTCCCACCAGCAGTGCAGGAGGGTTCCCTTTTCTCCACATCCTCACCAATATTTGTTGTTGTTTGTGTTCTGGATGTTGGCCATCCTCACTGGTGTGAGGTGATATCTCATTGTGGTTTTAATCTGCATTTCTCTGATGATTAGCGATGTGGAGCATCTTTTCATATGCCTGTTGGCCATCTGAATTTCTTCTTTGGAGAAGTGTCTATTCATGTCCTCTGCCCATTTCTGAATTGGATTATTTGCTTTTTGTTTGTTGAGGTGTGTGAGTTCTTTATATATTTTGGATGTCAACCCCTTATTGGATATGTCATTTATGAATATATTCACCCATGCTGTGGGATGTCTTTTTGTTCTACTGATGGTGTCCTTTGCTGTACAGAAGCTTTTCAACTTGATATAGTCCCAATTGTTCATTTTTGCTTTTGTTTCCCTTGCCCGGGGAGATATGTTCATGAAGAAGTTGCTCATGTTTATGTCCAAGAGATTTTTACGTATGTTTTTTTCTAAGAGTTTTATGGTTTCATGACTTACATTCAGGTCTTTGATCCACCTTGAGTTTACCTTTGTGTATGGGGCTAGACAGTAGTCCAGGTTCATTCTCTTACATGTAGCTGTCCAGTTTTTCCAACACCAGCTGCTGAAGAGGCTGTCATCTCCCCATTGTATATCAAAGGCTCTGTTATCAAATATTAATTGACTGTATATGTTTGGGTTAATGTTTGGATTTTCCATTCTGTTCCACTGGTCTGTGGGTCTGTTTTTGTGCCAATACCAAATTGTCTTGATACTGTGGCTTTGTAGTAGAGCTTGAAGTCAGGGAGTGTAATTCCCCCTGTTTTATTCCTCCTTCTCAGGATTTCTTTGGCTATTCGGGGTCTTTTCTGGTTCCATATGAATTTTAGAATTATTTGTTCCAGTTCATTGAAGAAAGCTGCTGGTAGTTTGATAGGGATTGCGTTGAATCTGTAGATTGCTTTAGGTAGTATAGCCATTTTGACAATATTTATTCTTCCTAGCCAAGAGCATCGGATGAATTTCCATTTGTTAGTGTCGTCTTTAATTTCTCTTACGAGTGTCTTGTAGAGTTCAGAGTACAGGTTTTTCACTTCCTTCATTAGGTTTATTCCTAGGTATTTTATACTTTTTGATGCAATTGTGAATGGAATTGTTTTTCTGATTCCTCTTTCTGTTAGTTCATCATTAGTGTATAGGAAAGCAACAGATTTCTGTGTGTTAATTTTCTATCCTGCAACTTTGCTGAATTCAGATATTAGTTCTAGTAGTTTTGGAGTGGAATCTTTAGGGTTTTTTATGTACAATATCATGTAATCTGCAAATAGTGACAATTTGACTTCTTTACCAATCTGGATGCCTTTTACTTCTTTGTTTTGTCTGATTCCTGTGGCTAGGACCTCCAGTACTATGTTGAATAACAGTGGAGAGAGTGGGCATCCCTGTCTTGTTCCCGATCTTAGATGAAAAGCTTTCAGTTTCTCGCTGTTAAGTATGATGTTAGCTGTGGGTTTGTCATATATGGCCTTTATGATGTTGAGGTACTTGCCCTCTATACTCATCTTGTTGAGAGTTTTAATCATGAATGGATGCTGAATTTTGTCAAATGCTTTTTCAGCATCTATGTAAATGATCATGTGGTTTTTGTTCTTCTTTTTGTTGATGTGGTGGATGATGTTGATGGATTTTCGAGTGTTGTACCATCCTTGCATCCCTGAGATGAATCCCACTTGATCATGGTGTATGATCCTCTTGATGTGTTTTTGAATTCGGTTTGCTAATATTTTGTTGAGTATTTTTGCATCTACGTTCATCCGGGATATTGGTCTGTAATTTTCTTTTTTGGTGAGGTCTTTGCCTGGTTTTGGTATTAGAGTGATGCTGGCTTCATAGAATGAGTTTGGAAGTATTCCCTCCTCTTCTATTTTTTGAAAAACTTTAAGGAGAATGGGTGTTATTTCTTCTCTATATGCCTGGTAGAATTCAGAGGTGAATCCATCAGGTCCGGGGGTTTTGTTCTTGGGTAGTTTTTTGATTACCGATTCAATTTCGTTGCTGGTGATTGGTCTGTTTAGTTTTTCTGTTTCTTGCTTGGTCAGTCATGGAAGGTTGTATTTTTCTAAGAAGTTGTCCATTAGATTCTCATAATATTCTCTTAAAATTCTTTGTATTTCTGTGGGGTCCGTCGTTATTTTTCCTTTCTAATTTCTGATTCTGTTTATGTGTGTAGATTCTCTTAATGAGTCTGGCTAGGGGTTTATCTATTTTGTTTATTTTTTCAAAGAACCAGCTCTTGGTTTCATTGATTTTTTCTATTGTTTTATTCTTCTCAATTCTATTTATTTCTTCTCTGATCTTTATTATGTCCCTCCTTCTGGTGACTTTGGGCCTCATTTGTTCTTCTTTTTCCAATTTCAGTAATTGTGTCTTTAGACTATTCATTCTGGGACTGTTCTTCCTTCTTTAAATAGGCCTGGATTGCAATATACTTTCCTCTTGAACTGCCTTTGCTGTGTCCCACAGAAGTTGTGGCTTTGTGTTGTTGTTGTCATTAGTCTCCATATATTCTTTGATTTGGTTGTTAACCCATTGATTAATTAGGAGAATGTTGTTAAGTCTCCATGTATTTGTGAGCCTTTTTGTTTTATTTCTAAAATTTATCTCTAGTTTTATACCTTTGTGATCTGAGAAGTTGGTTGGTAGGATTTCAATATTTTTGAATTTACTGAGGTTCTTTTTGTGGCCTAGTATGTGGTCTATTCTGGAAAATGTTCCATGTGCACTTGAGAAGAATGTGTATCCTGCTGTTTTTGGGTGTATAGTTCTGTAGATGTCTCTTAGATCCATCTGTTCTAGTGTGTTGTTCAGTGCCTCTGTGTCTTCACTTATTTTCTGTCTGATTGATCTGCCTTTGGAGTGAGTGGTGTGTTGAAGTCTCCTAAAATGAATGCATTGCTTTCTATTTCCTCCTTCAATTCTGTTAGTATTTGTTTCACATATGCTGATGCTCCTGTGTTGGGTGCATATATATTTGTAATGGTTATATCTTCTTGTTGGACTGACCCCTTTATCATTATGTAATGTCCTTCTTTATCTCTTGCTACTTTCTTCGTTTTGAAGTCCATTTTATCTGATTCAAGTACTGCAACACCTGCTTTTTTCTCCTTGTTGTGTGCATGAAATATCTTTTTCCATCCCTTCACTTTTAGTCTGTGTATATCTTTGGGTTTGAGGTGAGTCTCTTGTAAGCAGCATGTAGATGGGTCTTGCTTTTTTATCCATTCGATTACTCTGTGTCTTTTGATTGATGCATTCAGTCCGTTTACATTTAGGGTAATTATTGATAGATATGTACTTATTGCCATTGCTGGCTTTAGATTCGTGGTCATCAAAGGTTCAAGGGTTGCTTCTTTACTATCTAACAATCTAACTTAACTTTCTAGTTACGTTATTGTAAACACAGTCTGATGATTCTTTATTTGTCTCCCTTCTTATTCTTCCTACTCGATTCTTTATATATTAGGTGTTTTATTCTTTGCCTTTAGTTAGTATTTGGATGGTCTTCTCTCTTTGCTATGATTTTATTTTCTCTGGTGACATCTTTTTAGCCTTAGGAGTGCTTCCCTCTAGAGCAGTCCGTTTACGATATCCTGTAGAGGTGGTTTATGAGAGGCACTCTCTTACCTTTCGCTTGTCTGGAAATTGTTTAATCCCTCCATCATATTTAAATGATAATCATGCTGGATACAATATTCTTGGTTCGAGGCCCTTCTCTTTCATTACATTAAATATATCATGCCATTCTCTTCTGGTCCGTAAGGTTTCTGTTGAGAAGTCTGATGATAGTCTGATGGGTTTTCCTTTTTAGGTGATCTTTTTTCTCTCTCTAGCTGCTTTTAAAACTCTGTCCTTATCTTTGATCTTTGCCATTTTAATTATTATGTGTCTTGGTGTTGTCTTCCTTGGGTCCCTTGTGTTGGGAGATCTGTGGGCTTCCATGAATGCGAGACTGTTTCCTTCTCCAGCATGGGAAAGTTTTCAGCAATTATTTCTTTTTTTTTTTTTTTTTAAATATTTTATTTTATTTTAGTATCATTAACCTACAATTACATAAGCAATACCGTGATGATTGAACTCCCCCCATCACCAGGTCCCCCCCACCAACCCCACCACAGTCCCTGTCCATCAGCGTAGTGAGATGAGAATCACTACTTGTCTTCTCTGAGCTGTACAGTACCCCCCGTGCCCCCCAACCTATGTCTGCCAATCGTAATACCCCTTTTACCCTCTTATCCCTCCCTTCCCACCCATCTCCCCAGTCCCTTTCCCTTTGGTAACTGTTAGTCCATTCGTGGGTTCTGTGAGTCTGCTGCTGTTTTGTTCCTTCATTTATTTATTTATTTGTTTATTTATTATTATTTTTTTTCTTTGTTCTTATACTCCACATATGAGTGAGATCATTTGGTACTTGTCTTTTTCGGCCTGGCTTATTTCACTGAGCATAATACCCTCTAGCTCCATCCATGTTGTTGCAAATGGTAGGATTTGTTTCTTTCTTATTGCTGCGTAATATTCCATTGTGTATATGTACCACATCTTCTTAATCCATTCATCTACTGATGGGCACTTAGGTTGCTTCCATTTCTTGGCTATTGTAAATAGTGCTGCAATAAACATAGGGGTGCATGTGTCTTTCTCAAACTGGGCTGCTGCATTCTTGGGGTAAATTCCTAGGAGTGGGATTCCTGGGTCAAATGGTATTTCTATTTTGAGTTTTTTGAGGAACTTCCATACTGCTTTCCACAATGGTTGAACTAATTTGCATTCCCACCAGCAATGTAGGAGGGTTCCCCTCTCTCCACATCCTCGCCAACATTTGTTGTTGTTTGTGTTTTGGATGTTGGCCATCCTCACTGGTGTGAGGTGATATCTCATTGTGGTTTTAATCTGCATTTCTCTGATGATTAGCGATGTGGAGCATTTTTTCATGTGCCTGTTGGCCATCTGAATTTCTTCTTTAGAGAAGTGTCTATTCATGTCCTGTGCCCATTTCTTAATTGGGTTATTTGCTTTTTGTTTGTTAAGGTGCGTGAGTTCTTTGTATATTTTGGATGTCAACCCCTTATCAGATACATCATTTATGAATATATTTTCCCATATTGTAGGATGTCTTTTTGTTCTACTAATGGTGTCCTTTGCTGTACAGAAGCTTTTCAACTTGATATAGTCCCATTTGTTCATTTTTGCTTTTGTTTCCCTCAGCAATTATTTCTTCAAAGACACTTTCTATCCCTTTTTCTCTCTCTTCTTCCTCTGGTACTCCTATAATGTGAATATTGTTCCGTTTGGATTGGTCACACAGTTCTCTTAATATCCTTTCCTTCCTAGAAATCCTTTTATCTCTGTCTGCCTCAGCTTCTCTCTATTCCTGTTCTTTGATTTCTATTCTATTAACAGTCTCTTGCATCTCATCCAGTCTGCTGCTAAGCCCGTCTATTGCTTGTCTCATTTCTGCTTTGTCTTTCCTCATTGCCCTCACTTCCTCCCTCAGCTCTTGCACATTTCTCTGTAGATCCATCAGTATGGTTATGACTTTTCTTTTGAATTCTTTTTCAGGGAGGCTGTGCATTTCCATCCCTTCAGGTTCCCTCTCCGGTGTTGTCTGGGTCTGGGTAAGTTTTGTTTGTACCATATTCCTGTGTCTTTTCATGGTGATAAAAGTGGTCACTGGTAGGTGCCACATATGTCAGCTGGGCTCTTTAAGACTTAAAAAAAAAAGAAAAAAGAAAAAAAAAACGCCCACCGGGACTATATTCTGTGGGGATGCTGTACGTCGTGCTATTGCTCCACTATTCCTTTGTAGCTCTGGCTGGGGTGGGGATGAATGGGAGGCTGTTAATCTCTGTGGGACGTCTCAGTGCGGCTACTTTTTTCCAGTCACAGTCCAAGGCGTCCTAAATTCCCCAGGACTCCCAGCCTGCTGGACCGGTGTGCTGGATCGATCCCGGGCCCTTGTCTCTTTAAGACCACTAAAAAAAGGGTGCGCTTTTCTTTTTCCCCTGGGAGCCAGCTGCAAGGACCCCAGCACGTTCCCAGCTCAAAACCTGCACCTTCTGCCTCTCCAATCTCTGATACACCGCGTGATGTGTGTCAGTGCTCCCGGCACAGATCACCAGGGCTGGTTATTTCGTGGGCCTGTACTTCCACTCCCTCCCGGCTCTGAATCCTCTCCTCCCACCAGTGCGCTGCGGTGGGGGAGTGCTCGGGTCCCGCCAGGTCGCGGCTCGGTATCTTACTCACCTCGTGGGGTGCCGAGTCCTCTCAGGTGCAGATGCAGCCTGTGCGCTGTCCTGTATATTCTGGTCTCTCTTTTAGGAATAGTTGTATTTGTTTTATTTTCATAAATACATATGGTTTTGGGAGGAGATTTCCGCCACCCTGCTCAAGCCGCCATCTTCCCGGAAGTCCCTTCTGTTACCTTTTAAAGTGAGTTATTATAAAAGATCCCAAGAAACAGCTGGCTGGCTCAGTCATGGGGAGATGAAAAGTTGATGGAGAACTTGCTCCAGTTCAGGGCTTTTCACCAGCTTTGGGGTCTGCCCTCTAACAGGGTAGCCAAGTTTCCCTCAAGAAAAGTAAAACTACCATTTTTTAGAAAGAGTCATTTGTTGAGGTCACTTCTCATTACACCAGGAAAATACTGTTTTGTAATAGCAAAAATGGGATCAAGCATGTTGGTAGGAGATAATAATATTAATACGAGATATAAAGATGATGATGGTGTTGGCTAATTTCTTTTGTGTGTACTTAGTATCAGGCACTGTTCCAAGGGCTTTACCTATATTAATTCTTACACCAGCCTCATTAGGATAACACTATTGTAACCATCGAGACAGGTGCTTCTTTTTTCTATATTTATCTTTTTTTATTGTGATAAAATACACATAACATAAAATTTACCATTTTAATCCTTTTTAAGCATACAGTTCAGTAGCTCTAACTACAATCACATTGTTGTACAATCATCCGTGCCATCCATTTCCAGAGCTGTTTCATCACCACATACTCGAATTCTTCCCCATTAAACACTAGCATCTCTTTCTCCCTCCCCCAACCACTGGAAACTACCATTCTACTCTCTCTCTCTGAATTCGACTACTCTGGGTGCCTCATGTAAGTGGAATGATACAATATGTGTCCTTTTGTTTCCAGCTTGTTTCACTGAGCAAAATGTCCTCAAGGTTCAACCATGTTGTATCAGGCATCAGAATCTCCTTCCTTTCTAGCTGAATAATATTCCATTGTATGTATATACCACATTTCGTTTATGTACTTATCTGTTGAACCCTTGAGTTGTTTCCATCCTTTGGTAATTGCCAATAATGCTGCTGTGAACAAGGATGTACAAATATCTGTTCAGGTCCTACTTTCAATTATTTTGCGTATATGCTGAGGAGTGGAGGTGCTGGGTTGTGTGGCAATTCTGTTTAATTTTTTGAGGAACCACCATTCTGTTTCCGTAATGGCTGCTCTCTTTTACATTCCCATAAGCAGGGCACGAGGGTTCCAGTTTCTCCACATTCTCACCAACACTTGTCTTTTCCTTGGCTGGTAAGTCTTGATAAACGCCTAGAAATGTGATGGAAATGAAACAGATCTGAAGCAATTTATGATACTTATAAATAAAAATCCCCACAGGGCTGCACCTCGCATTGTGCACTTTGATGGCTGATTCTTATGAGAAATTAAATTTCTCTAAGCATCTGACTATCTTATGAACACTATTTTTAACTAAAAAACTTTGGTATGCTTGGTGAAAATGTCTGAAGCTTTTATGCTAAAAATGGCTTAGATTAAATTATTACTCCTATACAGGGCTGAGGAGAGCTCGGTCACCTCAGGCAGGGAGCTGACCTCATTGGTGTGAGAAACTATTTTGAAGTCTGAGCTGAACATCATTTTGCAAAATGAAAAGAAAAAGACATGGAGAGGTTTGAAAAAAGACTCAAAAGGCTGCGCAGACATCAAGTCACTCTAAACAAGTCAGTCGACCTACATGGACCGACCACACAGGTTGTGTTCATTCGAACTGTTCACGGATCCAGTGGGCAGGCGGATGGGGAGGGAGAGTGTGCAGAGAGTTTGTCTGAATGATATTTGCTCACATGGGCACTCTGTATATATTTTTAAGGTTTTTGATTTTACTTTATTTTATCTATGATGTTGAATCTCTTCTGGGATGGTGATCTCTATTGTTGAATTACTGTAAATCATTCTGCAAAATAAAAGTATTTACCATATCAGCAACCTTTTCTTTTTCAAGGAAGAAGGTGAGGATCACGTGTCATGCCTTAAATCGGACCATTAAAAGCTGACCGTGAAGCTTTTCAGTGACCTGCCGTCTTCCTGGATTGTGACAGTAACCGTCCCTTCTTACAGCGGACGGTGCACTTGGCCGGCCAGCTTGCTCAGCTTTCTTTGCCTGTTCAGAACACAGACACGTGTTCGCTCTTCACCTGTGCCAGCTAAACTTACTGAGAAAGAGACACCTATATTCTCTCCTCCCTTCCTGTTGCCATCATCCATGTGTGCTGAGAAGAGTCATTTTTTTTTTTGAGCATTATGGACCAGTGATGGAAAAGCATCACACATTAAAAAAAAGTGTGAAAATTTTGTCACCAAATTCAGGTGTGAATCAAGAATAATCCTAATCTGTGGGTGACAAGAACATAGAGAATTTAAAGGTAATAGGACTAAGGTTCAGACTGTAAAGTTCATCCCTAAGCTGGAAATGAATAGAAGCAATAGAATGGAAATTAATATTTATTGTAAAATTGGCAAGTGTGCTTTTTATATAATCACCTTTGTATATATCTGGATTTTTGTATAATCACCTTTAAAAACCACCCATAAAGTAGGCAGTGTTTTCTGCATTTCATGTATTAAGACATCTTAGCTCATTTAGAGAATTGAGGCATCTGAAGGTTAAAATATGACACTTCCTGTACCAAACAGAGTTCTTTTCTTTGGAGCTGTTAACATTTATATCTCAGCAAGACCATTGTCTTCCTTAGTTTGATCCCCTAGTCATTGTTCTGTCCATGAGTCCTTGCTCAAGAGACATTTTTGTAATTTAATATATTAGGGATTTGCCTTCAGAGACATTTTATCACAGGAACTTGAGTCTCTCTGTGCTGTTGACAGTTTTGTTATTTGTTTCTTTGCTCATTTTTCCATTTTACTGCTGTTTTTCTTTCTCTGAGTTAGAGGAAATATGTTTTTCATGATGTAAATTGTAAAATGCCTTTTTCTGTTTATCACCTATCTTTATAGTTTTCTACTGTGCAAAAATTTTAGAAGTCACACAATCATTTTAATAAGTTTTTGCCTGTTTTTATGGCTCTGGGTTTTATGATAATTAAATTTAATTGGATTATCATATTTAAAATGATCATCTCCATTCAATTATCCCACATGCTCTTCTTGTACTGTCATAGTTTCTTTTCTCTTTTTTTCAGAATTTTAATCTGGAATTTATTTTGGTATAAAACCTAAGGTAGAGATATGTTATGGGCGGCATTGCATTCCTCTAAATCTGTATTTTAGTCATAACCCTCATACCTCAGCATCTGACCTAATTTGGAAATAGGGTCACTTCAGATGAAATTAGTTAAGGCGAGGTAATACTGGGGTAGGGGGCCCCTAATCCTACGTGACTGGTGCCCTTATCAAAAGAGGAAACAGGGACACAGACACACACAAGGAGGATGGCCTATGAAGATGATTGGAACTACACTGCCACAAGCTGAGGAACTCCCGGGTGCAAGGACAGAGGCTGGAACAGACCCTGGCGGGGAGCAGAGCAGGGCCCCGCCAACCTTGAGTCTGGACTTGCAGCCTCCAGAATGTGAGCAAATAAGTGTCTGTTCGAGCCACTCAGTTTGTGGTTCTTTGTTACAGCAGCCCCAGCGCACTAATCCAGGATACAAACGAATTTTCCCGCTTGGTTGTCCAGTTATCCCAGCACTAACAACCATCACGGGCCGTTGGTTTTAAACCCACTGGCGCGATGTACTGAATTCCTGTGTGTATCTGAGTTGGCTTCTGCGCTTCCTAGCCTGTGCCGTCGTCTGTTCGCACACAGGTGACGCAAGCTTTCGAAGGTGGCTGCTTTGCAAGGTGCTTTGGCATCTGGTAAGCAATCCCCCTCCACAGCTCTCTGTTTTTTAAAGTATGTTTCTGTTTCTTCTTGTTCATTTTTTTCATGTGAGTTCTTGAATCCTCGTTTTCTTCAATATTCTTAAACATTGTGGTAGTGTTTCTAGATGTGTTCTGTTTTTCCCCTTTACGTTTCCTCTTCGGCGAATTATGGGTGCTTAATCTACTCCTTTAATGTATGTTCTTAGTTGCCATTATTTTTTCCTCTCTATTAATATATTTTTGTCTTTTGGTGGTTCTTCTTGCCTGGATTCTGACACTTCTGCATCTTCCTGTGATAACTCTAAATTAAAAAAATATTTCCTCTTTCTTTCTTTTTTTTTTTTTTTTTACTGGGCGATTTCCCTATGCTGATCTTTCAAATACAATTTGGTCCTCATTTGTATCCATTTTACTTTTCATTCAGTCGACTATGTTTTTTAAAAAATATGCAACTATCACATTTCTTATACCCAATATATTTCTAATGAAGGACTGACTTCAGGGGCACAAAATTGGATCGATCATAATCTCTTTCACTGCACAGCCTCAAATTTAGCCCAAGTATCTCCTCTTTATTTACTTAGAGGTCATGATATGTAGGCCTTTGTGAACCCCCACTGAATGCAAAAGCTGGGATCTTTAGAATGACTGACATGTGACAATGAATCCTGCCCTCCTGTGCCTGTCTTCCCTCTGCCACAGGAAGTCATTACCCTTATCTTCCATTCTTCCTTTCCTTACTGTTTTGTTTTGTTCACACATTTCTAAAAAAATATATCTTTTAATTTAATTTTTTATTAACTTTTAAAAATGGTATTAAGATTCTTCCATATTAGAGTCTTCTGCTGTATTTCACTTGTTTTGGCTCCTGTATAATATTTCTTTGTGTGAATATACTAAATTGTTTTCCATGCATTTTTCCCTTTGATGGACAGTTGGGCTAGTTCCAAGTTTTTGCTGCTGGGAGCAATGCTACTATGAACATTCCTGCTCTGATGTACCTGTGTAAAGATTTCCCTTGACATATATCCAGATATGTGAATGTTCAGCTTCTAAAGACCATATTGAACTGTTTTTCAATGTGGCTACTCCAATTTGCACCCCTTTTAGCAATGTGCAAGAGATCCTGTGGATTCACTCCAACACGTTATTGCCACACCTTTTAAATTTTTGCTAAACAATGGATTTACAATGACATTGTACCATGGTCTTGATTTATAGGTTAATTTTGCCTGCCTTGAAAAATTTATGTGCATGGAATCACACATTACATGTTCTTTTATGGCAGACCTTTTTTCTTTCAATCTTACGGTTCTTACTTTATCCATATTGTTGCATATACCCCTGCAACATTTATTCATTTTTATTGCTTTACAGTATTCGTTGTATGGTTATTCCAGAGTTTACTTATCTATTACATTTTTACTTACATTTAAGTTGTTCCACTTTTGCCTATTATGAATGGTACTTCTATAAACATTCTTGTACGTTTCTTGGTGCACCCTCATTGCATCAAGGTACGCTTGTGGGGTAAACACCTAGGAATGCACTAACTGGGTCAAAGGCTGTGCTCAAATTTGGTAGCTCACTAGTAGTTCTTAAAGAATGGTACGTAGATCCTGTGGGTTCCTAGAACTTTCAGGGAGTCCATGATGTGAAAACCATTTCATAATAATACTAAGACATTACTCATCCCTTTTCACTGTGATGACATTCACACGAGTATTGTAAAAGTCATGGTGGGGAGAGCTACTATTTCCTTAGCCTGGTTCCAGACAGAGGCACGAAACTTTAATGATAGTCATTGTTTACTACTCCATTGCTATTCACTGGCTGAAAAAATAAATGTCTGCGAGGAAGCCGTAGAAACTATTAAATTTATGAAATATCAATTGTTGGGCACATGTCTTTTTTAACATTATGTGTGATGCAATGAAAAGTATACAAATGGCTGAACACCAAAGTATGGTGGTTCTCTCAAGGAAGAGTTTGTTAACATTTTGGAAACTTGCATTCACCACTGTGAACTTAGTTTCCCCCAGATTAAAGACTTTTTGGTGGGATCCAGCAATGATAATGACAAACACAATTTTTTTAAACAACATATGATGGGATGTGTTAATATTTGGAAGATCTATTTAAGTTGGCAAACCAATATTTTCCTAATGATTAATGCATGATATTACAAAATCATGCACAGTTAGATGATCCATTAAAGTGCAAACTAGACCAGTGGATTTTAATGTAACAGTACAAAAATTTCATTGGTATGATTTTAGATTACACATTACAACTAACACTTAAGAAACTACCATTTGTTGCGTTTCTGTGTCGTGTCAAAAAAGAATATCCCAACTCTCTGAAAAAGCCAATAAAATACTCTTCACTCTTTCAATTACATATCTATGTGAAAACGGATTTTCTTCATTAACTTCAATCAAAACAAGGTGGTGTTATGTGTGCAAGACAGAGGCTTAAGGTGCCCTGTGATCCCCGCCTCCTGGCATTCCAGCCCTTGTGTAATCCTCCACCCTCGAGTGTGGGCAGGACCCATGACTTGCTTTTAACCAATAGACCCTGAAGGCCGAAGGGTCCCCATGATTATCTACCTGATGATGTGATTACTTTGCATAAGATTATAGTGACATCTTGCTGGGATTGCTCTCCCTTGTTGGCTATGAGGAAGCAAGTGGCCATGTTAGGGGGGCCCCACTTGATGAGGCACTGCAGGCACCTTCCAGATGCTGAGGATGGTCTGTGACCAATGGCCAGTAAAAACGGAAGCTCTGAGTCCTACAGCCCCACAAGGAACTGTATGCTGCCAACAGCCATGGGAGCTTGGAAGCAGGTCCTTAATAAATAAGTATTGTGAAAATGTCTCAGTTTTCATTTCTAATATGGTAAATGTTAATTGATGTAACCATCATGCTATGCGGGCTCAGTTGTGCCTCCCTCAAAGTTGTGATGTTGAAGCCCTAACTCCCAGTGCCTCAGGGCGGGACTGTACTTGGAGGCAGGGCCTTCGAAGAGGTGATCAGGTTGAAATGAGGCTATTAGAGTGAGTTCTAATCTGATCTGAGAGGTGCCCTTATCAGAAGAAATCTGGGCACATAAAGATACTCCAGACGCATATGCTCAAAAAGAAAAGATCAGGCAAGGACCTAGAATGAAGGTGGCCATTTGCAAGTCAAGATGACAGAGGCCTCAGAAGAAACAAGCTCTGCGGGCTCCTTGAAGCCGGACTTCCACCTTGCAGAACTGTAGGAACATAAATTTCTCTTGTTTAAGCTACCCAGTCTGTGATATTTTGTTATGGTAGCTGTTACAAACTAATATGAAAACATAAAAAATGTTCTTTTGAGTCATTAATACTTCTTAGGAGAGTAAGGGGGTCCCGAGAGCAAAACATTTGAGAAACACTGTAATAGATACTTGCGAAACTGTTTTCTAAAATGTGCCAATTGATACACCACCAGGAGTGTGTGAGTATTCCATCATTCTATATACCCAGCAAAAAATTGGTATTGGCAGTCATCTGAGTTTAGACCATTCTGATTTTAATTTGCATTTCCCTAATATCTTAGGAGGTTGAGTACATTTTCTTCTACTTATTGGCCATCTAATTCATAAGTGCCCACCAAATACCTCACCCGTTTTCCTATTGAGTTACATATTTTTTGTTACCGACTTGGAATTCTTATTCTTGACACAAGCCCTTTGTTGTTTGTATATATTGCGAGTATCTTCTTCCACTCTCTGGCTTATATTTCCATTCACTGATTCATGTCTTTGGATAAGCAGAAATTCTTAGTTTTAATGTAGTCCAATATATAAAGTCTTTTTACTTCATCATTTGTGCTCTTAGTTTATTTAGACCATGTTTCCTTACCACAGGCCATGAAGCTATTCTCTTGTGCTATCTTCTAGAAATGTATCGTTTTTCCTTTCACATTTTGTTCTAAAGTCTTCCTGGCATTTAGTTTTGTGTTTGGTGTGAGATGGGTTTGGGTATAATTTTCTCCCATGTGGCTATACCGTGGCCCCAGCACAATTCAGGGGAGGACAGTTTTTCCCTCACCATCCTGCAGTGCGCTCCTCAAATATCAGAGCCTGGGTCTAAGAGCATCTGTCTTCAGCTGTTGATTCTGTTCTATTGATCTATCTGCCTCTTTGGGCCAACAGTACACTGTCTTGATTATTGTAGTTTCAAAATAAATCTTCATATCTGGAAGAAGTTTTTCCAACTTGTACTTATTCAAGATCTTGGCTTTTCTAAGTCCTTAGCCTTCTATTTTAATTAGTTTTTCAAGTTATACCTGCTACCCGCCCTTCCCATGCCTTTGGGATTTTGATAAGCATTATATTTAATCAGTGGATGATTTGGGGGAATAATTTACATTTTTACAACATTGATTTTTCCAGTCCTTGAACATAATATACCCCTCCATTTATTTATATCTATTCCAATTTCTCTGAATAATATTTACAATCTCCTGTGTGGAAGTC
>JAQQAC010004068.1:9496867-9705284 GCA_029783875.1 Phataginus tricuspis
CTCTTGCCTAAGGACGCCGGGCATTGTGAAGGCCAGATCACAAGTGAGGAGGGAGCGCATGAATTCCAGGGAGGCTTCATTGGGCAAAATTGGACATAAAAAAAAATATAAACAGCAACATTTCTAAAGTACATTCTGATGTTCTGAATAACAAAGGCTTCCTCAATCCAGCACCATATATGAGGGGAGCAGTGTTAACTTTGAGTGTATTCAGCCCCTCAAAGCGTCAGTTTTCTCATCTGTAAAATGACTAATGTTGGGATTACTCTTCATAGTTTTGAACGGAGTCAGAGGGACCATGCTTAGCATAATTCCTAACACCGGGTAGTCTTCCCTCAAGGGAAGCTGGTTTGATGACTCCTAGAAGCTCTTCGCTCTTTTTGTTGTTGTTCATACAGACTCCAGGTTTATTGCGATTCTTACTGTCTATTATCTGGGTGACCCCAGTTATCTCAAACCATATCATCTAAACCCCTGGGGGTCTTTTTCTTTTAATTGAAGTATAGTTGATATACGACCTTATATTGGTTTCAAGTATGCAACAACAGTTACCATATTATTAAATCCTCACCCCCACTACTGCAGTTACTGTCAACATAGGAAGATGTCACAGAATTATCGGTGATATTCTCTATGCTGTACTCCCACCTCTGTGACCTACTTATATTATGATTGAGAATTTTTGTGCCCTTTTATCCTTCTCACCCTCCCACCCACCCACCCTAACCCCTCTGCTATGGTAACTAACAGTCACTTCTCAATGTCTATGCGTCTACTGCTGTTTTGTTCTTTTTTTTTCAATTCCACAAATAAGTGAAATCATATGGTATTTGTCTTTCTCCACCTGGCTTATTTTACTTACCATAATACCCTCTAGGTCCATCCATGTTGTCACAAAGGGCAGGATTTCTTTCTTCTTATGGCTGAATAATAGTCCATGTGTATATGCACCACACCTTCTTATCCAGGCATCTACTGTTGGACACTTAGGTTGCTTCCATACCTTGGCTATTGTAAATAATATGGCAATGAACATAGGGGTGCATATGTCTTTTTGAATCAGGGATTTTGTTTGCTTCAGGAAAATTCCTAGAAGTGGAATTACTGGGTTCTATGGTATTTCTATTTCTAGTTTTTTGAGGAATCTTCATACTACTTTCCACAATGGCTATACCAATTTACATTCCAACCAACAGTGTAGGAGGGTTCTGTTTTCTCCACATCCTTGTCAACGCTTGTTATTTCTGGTCTTTTGGATAGTGGCCATTCTCACTGGTGTGAGGTGATCTCTCATTGTGGTTTTGATTTGCATTTCCTGGATGATTTATCATGTGAAGCATCTTTTCATGTGTCTCTTGGCCATCTGATCTCTTTTTGGAAAAATGTCTGGTCAGGTCTTCTGCCCATTTTTTAGTCAGGTCATTAGATTTTCTTGGTGTTGAGGCATGAGTTCTTTACATGTTTTGGACATTAACCCCTCATCATTTTTTTAAAGGTATTATTGATATACACTCTTGTGAAGGTTTCACATGAAAAACAATGTGGTTATTACAGTCACGCATATTATCAAGTCCCCCAATAACCCCACAGCAGTCACTGCCCATTAGTGTAGTAAGATGCCACAGATTCACTATTTGCCTTCTCTGTGCTACACTGTCTTCCCCGTGATCCCCCCACACCACGTGAACTAATCATAATACCCCTCAATCCCCTTCTCCCTCCCTCCCCACCCGCTCTACCACACCCCTCCCCTTTGGTAACCACTAGCTCCTTCTTGGAGTTTCTGAGTCTGCTGCTATTTTGTTCCTTCAGTTTAGCTTCATTGTTATACTCCACAAATGAGGGAAATCATTTGGTACTTGTCTTTCTCCGCCTGGCTTATTTCACTGAGCATAATATCCTCCAGCTCCATCCATGTTGTTGCCCCCTCATCAGTTTTATCATTTATGAATATATTCTCCCGTACAACAGGTCGCTTTTTTGTTCTGTGGTGGTGTCCTTGCTGTACAGAAGCTTTTTAGTTTGACATGGCCCTGCTTGTTAGGTTTTGCTTTTGTTTCCCTTGCCCAAGGATGCTTATCACTTTAAAAAAATTATGGTGGTTGTAATTGGAAAAGATGGATCTGTCTTTGGGAAATTACACTTTACCTTGTGGTATAAGATTAGCACATTAAACATTCAAAAAATATTAGTTCAATTTTATAGTTGTCCTTTTTTTGTGTGTATTTTCATCTTCCAAGTACACAGTAAGGTGGACACCTGATTTTCCATTTCCTGGAGGTGAAATGTATTTGTGTAAGGCTTTTGTTTGGTCAAAGTCTCTTCTGAGATGGATCCACATGATCCATGCTATCCTTTAACATATTTCCCCTGCTCATCAAGCCCTTCACCAATCGTATGCCAGACGTAGTAGCAGTCTCTCCCTTCCCATAGGCTCCTGTGCAACGTCACCTTGTCACTCCTCACGAAGGGACGACGCCTCTTTCTTATCCCCTTGAATCTGGGCTGGCATGGCGACAGCTTTGACCAGTATGTGGAAGTGGAAGTCGTGTTCTGGATTGTAGGCCTAGACACGAAGAAGGACTGACAGTTTCTGTCTTTCTGTTCTTGGAAGTCTTGGTGGAAGCCCAGCAGGTAAACAGTGTGGTCACTGGGGACCCTGGAGAGGGACCACAAGGAGAGGCAGAGGTCATGAAACTGGAGGTAAAGAAGCTCAGCTGTTCCATGTTGCAGCTGAGCCCAGACCCTAGCTCATCTGTGAGGAAAATGAATTCACACGCATGACCACAGCCAAGATTGGCAGAGGAACTGCCCAGCCTAGGTTACAGAATCATGAGCAAATAAATGATGCTCATTTTAAGCTACTAAGTTTTGGGAGTGTTTTGTTATCCATAATAGATGTCAAAGTGCCAGATGAATTAATGTTGAATCTTGGTCGAATTATTTTCAAATGTTTAGTAAGAATAGTGTGCAGTAATCTCTTTTTTGATTCATACAGATTTAATTTACAAGTAAGATCTTGTGAAGATAGTATACTTGACATACTTAAAAGTATTGTGTTTTCCTAGATATGCCAGTTAGATTTCTCTTTCTTGTGTTTTAGTTCTCCATTTCTTTTTCCTGGTCATTTTACATTAAATACAAGGTATTTTCAAATTGTTGGTCCCAAGTAATCACAGTAAATATTGGCCATTTGGGTTTTTTTAATGATAGTTTCCTCTATTTAAATTATTTATTCTCCTTAAACTTCCTTGAAGTAGAAGATGAAATTGCTTCCTAATTTTTCCACAGAAGTTAGAAATGAATTTGACCTTTTAATTTAGTAAATGTTCCATTTTAAATTTTGATGAAAATGTTCACATTAAAAAGGAAAATAAATGTTAAGAGACACATGAAAGTGTTTTGAACTCCCCAAAAGCAAAATAAATATAAATGGAGGATAAAATAGAATTAGCATTGTTATTCTTTTTTTTAATTTTGTTTTTGTGATCGTGGTAAAATATACATACATATAATTACCATCTTAACCATTTTAAAGTGTGCAGTTCAGTGGAATTAAATATCTTCATATTTTTGGGCAACCATCCTACCATCCATCTCCAGAACCTTTTCATCTTCCCAAACTGGAACTCAGGGCCCATTAAACACTAACTCCCCATTCTCTCTTCCCAGGCCCTTGTAGCCATCATTCTACTTTGTATCTCTCTGAATCTGTCTCCTCTACTCTAGGTACCTCTCGTCAGGGGAGCACACCCTATCTGTCCTTTTGTGACCGGCTTAATTCACTTGGCGTAAAGTCCTCAAGCTTCACCCTTGTTGTAGCAGGTGTCAGGATTTCCTTCCATTTGTTTGTTGGTTTGTTTGTTTATTAAGGAATTTGTTAATTGAGGGCAAGAGGATGCAAGTAATAGGAAAATCAAAAGCTTATCTGGCTTTCATTCACTTTTCTTTCTTGGCTTCAAACAGAGGTTGGATTTTATGTGTGCATTTTCTAAGTGTTCTGATCTACTCCTGAAATCCTTATATAAGGAAAGCTGGGGGACAGATTCCTTGAGTGTCCCCATGGGGGATCTCTTCTGAGAATGGGGGTATTGCTCAGTGCCGCCTACTTTCCCGTCTGCTCCATCTGTACCACAAGACGGGTCTTGCACGTAGCGGCAAACCCAGCAGTTAGTGAAGACAAGCCCCGGAAGCCCACTTCGCCATATCGGTACTCATAGCCAGAGGGTCTTTTTGATTTTTCCAGGAATCCGGAGAACTACCTTTCCATGGGTATGCTCAGATTCTCCTGTGTTAAGTAGCCTTTATCCCAGGCAAATATGTGAACGCTGCACGTCATGGTTTCCACAGCATGGAACATTTGAGGCGGCATTTTGGTGAGGTATGGTGACACCTTGGCTGGAGGTTTGGCTGGCTGTCGTGCATGGCCAGTCAGAATTTCCTTCCTTTTAAAGGCTGAATAATATTCCATTTTGTGTATTGGCCCCATTTTGTTTATCATTCATCCACTGATGGACACCGTTGCTTCCACCTTTTGGTTAATGTGAATATTTCTGCTATGAACATGAGGGTACAAATATCTCTTTTGAGTCCCTGCTTTCAATTCTTTTTTTTCTCTTAAAAAAAATTTTTTTTTATTGAGCTATAACTGACAAAATTGCATATATTTCTTGTTTTTCTCACTTAAGAGAAAGTATTTTATATTCGGTTTCTTTTTTCATTGAACTCTCATTGTAGTTTTTTTTTGGTATCAGCACATAGTTTATTTTAGCACTTTACAAAGGTAAGATGTTTGTCATCAGGGGTTAAATTCAAATAATTTCATTAGAAAAACATTTTTTTTTAATTACTAGGTTGCTGTGTGACCCTGGTCTGGTTACTTTACTTCTCGGTGTTCAATTGCCTCATATGTAACACTGGAGAACAATACGTGGGTGCGGTTGGTAAGGACTGAATGAGGTGATGTGTGAAAAGGGCACACAGCAATGGTGGTCAGTCAGGGTTTGGTCACCTGTCATTCCCCCACCCCCCAGCTTTATTGAGATATAATTGACAAATAAAAATTGTGCATTTTAAAGGTGTACACTTGATATTTTCATGTATGTGTGCACTGTGAAATAATCACCACAATCAAAGTAATTAACATATCCATCTCCTCACATGGTTACCTGTGTGTGTCTGTGTGTGGTGAGAACTCTTAAGGTCTACCTTCTAAAGTGTGATACAGTACTGTTAACTATTGTCATCACGCTGTAGTTTAGAGCTCCAGAACTTACTCATCTTGTATAACTGAAACTTGTATTCTTTGACTAACTTCTCCCATTTTTCTCACTCCTCAGTCTCTGGCAACCTCCATTTTCCTCTCTGCTTCTGTGAGTTTATTTTAGATTCCACATATAAGTTGGATCAGGCAATCTTTGTCTTTCTGTGTCTGCTTATTTTACTTAGTTAGCATAATGTCCTCCAGGTTCATAGATGGTGTGACAAATGGCAGGATTTCCTTCTTTTTTTAAGACTGAATAATATTCTATTGTGTATGCATATATATATGTATATTATGTGTATCTATCATCTATCTATCTATCTATCATCTATCTTTATCCATTCATCTGTCAACTAATGTTTAAGTTGTTTCCATATCTTGGTCTTTGTGAATAATGCTGCAATAAATATAGGAGTACATATATCCCTTTGAGATACTGATTTCATTTCCTTTGGATATATATGCAAAAGTGGGATTGCTGGATGCAATGGTAGTTTTTTAATTTTTGGAGGAACCTCCATGTTATTTTCCAAAATGGCCATGCCAATCTACATTCCCATTAACAATGTACAAACATTCTCTTGTCTCCACATCCTTGCCAGCACTTGTATATTTTGTCTTTTGGATAATAGACAATTCTTCTTGATGTTAAACACCTTCTCATTCTATCGGTCATTAGTATGTCTTTTGAGAAATGTCTATTCAGGTCCTTTGTCCATATTTTAATCAGGCTAATTGGGTGGTTTTTTTTTGGCTATTGTGTTATATGAGTTCCTTATATATTTTGGATATTAATTGCTTGTCATATATATGCTTTGCAAATATTTACTTCCATTCTGTTCCCTTTACAGTCTGTTGTTTCCTTTGCTGTGCAGAAATTTCCTTCTACTTTAATGCAATTCCACTTGTCTATTTTTGGTTTTGTTGCCTATGCTTTTGGTGTCAGATCCAAAATATCATTGCCTAGACCAATGTCAAGAAACTTTTTCCTTATGTTTCTTTTAGTAGTTTTACAGTTTCAGGTCCTATGTGTAAGTATTTAATCCATTTTTTGTACATAGTGTGAAATAAGGATCCAACTTCAATATTTGCCTGTGGATATACAATTTTCCCAACATCATGTATTAAAGAGACTGTCCATTCTTTTGTGTGTCTATTCTCTATTTGTTCAATTCTGGGCTCCTTATTCTGTTCCATTGGTCTATGTGTCTGTTTTCAGTCCAGTACCAGACTGTTTTGATTATGGTAGCTTTGCATTATATTTTGAAATCAGGCCATGTGATGCCTCCAGTTTTGCTCTTCTTTCTCAAAATTGTTTTGGCAATTCAAAACCTTTTGTGTTCCATGTGAATTTAAGGATTGATTTTTATATTTCTGTAAAGAATGCCACTGGAATTTTGACAGGGATTGCATTGAATTTGTAGATCACTTTGGTAGTATGGACATTTTGACAATTCATGAACACAGGATAATTTTCCATATATCTGTGTCTTCTTCAATTTTCTTTATCAGCATTTTATAATTTTCAGTGTACAAACCTTTTACCTTTTTGGTAACATTTACTCTTAATTATTTTATTCATTTTGTTACTATTGTGAATGGGATTGTTTTCTTAATTTCCTTTTTGGACGGCTCACTGTGTACAGAAATGTGATTGATTTTTGTATGCTGATTTTGTATCTTGCAACTTTACTGAATTTGTTTACTAGTTCTAAGAACTATTTTATTGCATCTTTGGAATTTTTTGCGTAGATGATCATTTATCTGTAAACAGATACTTTTACTTCCTTTCCAATTTGGGTGCCTTTTATTTAAATTTTTTTATTGTCCTTTTCTCTGACTAGGACTTCCAGTACTATGTTGAATGAATAAAAGTCTCAAGAGTGGGCATTCTTTTTTTTTTATTAGGGTATCATTGATATATAACCTTATGCACAGATTTCATATGAGCAACATTGTGGTTACTACATTCCCCCTATTATCAAGTCCCCACCACATACCCCATTACAGTCACTGTCCATCAGCATAGTAAGATGCTACAGAGTCACAACTTGTCTTCTCTGTGCTATACTGCCTTCCCTGTGCCCTCCCTATATTGTGTATAATCCTCTTATACCTCCCTTCCCACCCACCCTTCCCAGTCCCTTTCCTTTTGGTAACTGTTACTCCTTCTTGGGTTCTGTGAGTCTGCTGCTGTTTTGTTCCTTCAGTTTTCTCTTTATTCTTATACTCCGCAGATGAGTGAAATCATTTGGTGCTTGTCTTTCTCCACCTGGCTTATTTCACTGAGCGTAATACCCTCTAGCTCCATCCGTGTTGTTGCAAATGGAAGGATTTGTTTTCTTCTTATGGCTGAATAATATTCCATTGTGTATATGTACCACACCTTCTCTATCCATTCTTCTACTAATGGACACTTAGGTTGCTTCCATTTCTTGCCTATTGTAAATAGTGCTGTGATAAACATAGGGGTGCATATGTCTTTTTCAAACTGGGCTGCTGCATTCTTAGGGTAAATTCCTAGGAGTGGAATTCCTGGGTCAAAGGATATTTCTATTTTGAGTTTTTTGAGGAACCTCCATACTGCTTTCCACAATGGTTGAACTAATTTGCATTCCCACCAGCAGTGTAGGAGGGTTTCCCTTTCTCCACATCCTCGCCAGAATTTGTTGTTACTTGTCTTTCAGATGTTGACCTTCTAACTGATGTGAGGTGATATCTCATTGTGGTTTTAATTTGCATTTCTCTGATGATTACCGATGTGGAGCATCTTTTCATGTGCCTGTTGGCCATCTGAATTTAGTCTTTGGAGAAGTTTCTGTTCAGCTCCTCTTTTTGCTTTTTGGGTGTTGAGGCATGTGAGCTCCTTATATATTTTGGATATTAACCCCTTATCGTATATGTCATTTATGAATATATTCTCCCATACTGTAGGATGCCTTTTTGTCCGACTCATGGTGTCCTTTGCTGTACAGAAGCTTTTTAGTTTGATATTGTCCCACTTGTTCATTTCTGCTTTTGTTTCCCTTGCCCAAGGAGATATGTTCATGAAAAAGTTGCTCATGTTTATATTCAAGGGAGTTTTGCCTATGTTTTCTTCTAATAGTTTTATGGTTTCATCTCTTATATTTAGGTCTTTAATCCATTTTGAGTTTACTTCTGTGTATGGGGTCAGACATAATCCAGTTTCATTCTATTGCATGTAGCTGCCCCATTTTGTCAACACCAGCTGTTGAAGAGGCTGTCCTTTCTCCATTGTATGTCCATGGCTCCTTTATCATATATCAACTGACCATAGATGTATGGGTTTATATCTGGCTCTCTATTTTGTTTCATTGATATTTTTTTGTTTTGAAGTCTATTTTGTCTGATATAAGTATGTTACTCTTGCTTTTTTCTCTCTATTATTTGCATGAAATATCTTTTCCATCCCTTCACTTACATACACTGTATGTCTTTGGATCTGAAATGAGTCTCTTGCAGGCAGCATATAGACGGGTCTTGTTTCTTTATCCATTCTGCAACCTATGTCTTTTGTTGGTGCATTCAGTCCATTTACATTTTAGATAGTCATTGATAGGCATGTACTTGTTGGCATTTTGTTTATTGTTTTCTGGTTGTTTTTGTCATTCTTCTCTGTTCCTTCTTCCTCTTATACTCTTCTCTTTTTACTTGATGCTTCTCTTTAGTGTTGTAATTGGATCTTTCTTTCAATTTTTGTGTATCATAGCTTTAGGATTGTGGTTACTTTAAGAATCATGGATATCTTCCTAATTGTATAATAGTCTATATTACGTTGATGATTTCTCTATTTCAAGTACAATCTTTAAGTACTTCTTTTTATTCTTCCTCCTCCACTCTTTATGTATTAGGTCATAATTTGCATTTTTTGTGTGTCCCTTGACTTATTTTGTATTTAATTGGTTTTACTACTTTTGTTTGGTTTTGTTTTAATTTCATACTTGCTTGGAAAGCTTGGTCCACTACTTTTACTGTGAGTTTATTTTCACTGGTGAAAACTATTTAGGCTTAAGAACATTTCCATGTATAGAAGTCTGTTTAACATATTCTGTAAGACCAGTTTAATGGTTATAAATTCCTTTAGCCTTCATTTATCTGGGAAATGTTTAATCTCATCTTCAAATATGAATGACAATCTTGCTTGTTAGAGGATTCTTGGGTGAAGGTCCTTCTGTTTCAATACTTTAAATATTTCTTGCAACTCCCTTTTGGCCTGTAAAGTTTCTGCTGAGAAGTCTGCTGATAGCCTGACGGGGTTTCCCTAATAAGTAATCTTTTTTCTCTCTCTGTCTGCTTTCAGTACCTTCTCCTTCTCCTTAATCTTTGTCATTTTAATTATTTTATGTCTTAGTGTTGTCTTCCTGTGGTTCCTTTTGTTAGGGGCTCTCTGAACCTCCAGGACCTCAGTATCTATTTCCTTCCCCATATTGGGGAAGTTTTCAACAATTTTATTTCCTCAAGAGACTTTCTATCCCTTTGTCTCTCTCTTGTTTCATTTGGAGTTGTCACAGCTCTCATACCATCCTTCATTTTAGAGATTCTTTTTTCTATCTGTTCCACAGCTTTGTTGTTTTCCTGTTCTCTAATTTCCATCTCATTGTCTCCTCTATTTGCAGGAATCTGTTATTTATTCCCTCCATTGTATATTTTATTTCAGTTACTGTATTTTTCAGCTCTGAGTGGCTCTTTTTCAACTGTTTAACCTCCTTGTTGAAGTCCTCCCTGAGATCGTCAATACTTTTCTGCAGATCAGTGAGCATATTTATGGCTGTTACTTTGTTTTTTTTTTTGTTTGTTTGTTTTTCTGATTCGACAAGCATTTATTGAATAACAATGATATGAAAAACATAGGACTGGCAGTACAGAGCTATACAACCTTAAAAAATATATGGTCCCTAAACTTTAAACTTCTTAACAGAGGGAACAGTATTACATTCATCATGTGGTGACTTGGTACTCAAAGTATGGTCCATGGACCAGCAGTACCGGCATTTCCTGGGACTTCTTGGTATGGCTGTTACTTTGAACCCTTTATCAAGAGGATTGGTGATCTCCATTTCATTTAGTTCTCTTTCTGGTGTCTCATCCTGTAATTTTGTTTGGAGCATATTCCTCTGCCTCCTCATTTTGTCAGGGTTTCTGTTTCTTCCTTTGTATTAGATGGATGTGCTGTTCTTTCTGGTATAGAGAGTAATGGCTTTATTAAGAAGGCATCTTGTGATGCCCAGAAGCTCAAGACTCTTTACTCTCCAGTGCCTGGTTTTCCTTTGTGGTGGAGCCCCAGTTGCTGTTGGTGGGCTATGGTCAAGGCAGCCTTTCTGTCTGTTGGCAGTGGTTTATCTCAGTCTACTGGGGATGGCAGTTCACTTCAGAAGGCCCTTTGTGAGCCAAGAGGTGCTTCTTCTGGTTATTGTGGGCTGTGGTCTGCCTTCCTGCAGCAATGGTGGTGCTTTTGGACTAAAGCAGTGCGTGTGCTGGTCATGTGACTCTACAGTGGTCATAGCAGCATAGTGTGAGATATGCAGCACTGGACTGGGTTACCCCTGAAGAGGAAGGAGCACTTAGAGCTGGCTCCTGCTGATGCCTCCCCTGTTGGGTTGAGATAGGGCTGAGAAAACTGGGAAAAATCAGCAAAGACTGATGCTGCTGGGCCAGGCAGGCTAGGTGGGTGGTGGGTATGCAGAAAAGCTCCTCAGACCTGAGCTGTCAGAGAGGTGGATGCAGCATTTGGGGCTTCTGCGAGTGCCTGACCTGTTGGGCCAAGGGAGGGCTAAGGAGGTGTCATCCACCTACCCTTTCTCCTGCAGAGAGAGCTCCATCCACCTCTCGCTCCTCTGGCACCCTTCCTGATGGTGGTAAATCTTTCAGTCTTCTGTCTCTGTGTTGGGTCTCAGTGAGACTGGAAGAGCATTCTTGTACTCC
Source organism: Phataginus tricuspis (assembly GCA_029783875.1). Lineage (NCBI taxonomy): Eukaryota > Metazoa > Chordata > Mammalia > Pholidota > Manidae > Phataginus > Phataginus tricuspis. Next base: position 9,508,074 of record JAQQAC010004068.1, read on the forward strand.
ACAAGCAGCAGGAATCTCAGCCTCCCAGAGTGCACTAACTCTCCCTGGTGTTCCAGCCCTGCTAATCACAAAGGCCTGGTGCAGTGTGCACTCATGTTCTAAGAACAGATCTCCAGGACCAGGTATGCACAATTCCTGAGCAATTATCTTCTCCCTGCTCCATTCCTCTTCCTTCCACCTGTGGGCTGGGATGGGGGAAGGGCTTGGGTCCCAACAGATAGCAGCTCTGCGACTTTACCTGTCTTTGTGTGGTCTTCTCTTCACCAGATGTAGGTAGTCTGTTCTGCAGTCTTCAAGTCGTTTTCAGGGTTAGTTGTATTTGTGTAGTTGCTTCCTTGATGCATATGTGGGAGGAGGTTTCCTCCTTGCCGTTCTACTCCACCATCTTTTGTCCCCCTCCCACTAGGGAATGTTCTTTACTCAGAAGCCATGGCCTTCTTGGGGTCTGAGGTGAAGGCTTGCAGTGCTCAGCAAAGTCTCTGTACTTGGAGTGCAGAGCAACCCCACATCTCCCAGCCCTGAGTGACCTGGGGGCTCCATGTAGCTCTACTCTGAAGAGCCTTCTAGAATTTGCTGTGTTTGTGCCATCCTGCCTTTCTCTCAGAACCATGGAGAGCACACATTCAGACTTCTTCCACCCCCTTCTCCTTAGTACCTTTATCCACAAATCACCTGCTTCCACTGCCCTGAGCTCCCATACCTGCTTCTGCACATCACAGAGATCAGAGCTTTCTGCTTGATTCTACCTTCCTTGCTGCGGTGTGGAGCATGTCTGTGGGCTGAAAACCAGGGTGAATTGGAGCTCATTTTGAGTATTTCTCTTCTCTCTAGGTTATCCCCTATACTTCTGTTGTCCAGTTGTTGAAAACATTTGCTTTATATATTGAATAGAGTTTGTAGTTGTCTACAATGGGAAGCTAGGTGATGCAAGTTACCCTGTCAAGGTTGGAAACTGCAGTCTGAATTTTGGGAAGTTTTTAGAATAGAACCACTTAAATTTTTTCTTGATTTCCTTTTTATTCATCTTTTTTCTCCCCCCTGAAACTCCAATTCATTTCAGGGACCACTTAAATTTAATTCATTCTTTGGTGTGTATGATTTTTACCATATTTTCTGTAGCTTTACAATATTCTGTTTACTTAGAATGATAGACTTTTACAGCCTGAAGGAATTAAAAAAATCTTTTTAGTTCTTACTTTTAGAGATGAGAAAACTGGGATCCCAAAGTGTTGGGATTTGTGAATGTCAAAAGCTAGGGAATAGCAGACTGGATGTTATTTGGTTCTTTGTTTCTGAATAGAGTACTTCCTACAGAGGTAGACTTTCATCTCTCTCTTTTTGCCTTCCATTTTTTGGTCTGACTCCCATTTGGAGAAAATAATGAAAAGCTCACTGGTGAGGGAGGTAGGGGAATATGGTTTTCAATGTCCCAGCCAGCCTCAGACTTACACAGCATTATGGCAGTTCCTCAGAAAATTCAATGTAGAAATACCATATGATCCAACAATTCCACTTTTGGATATATACCTACAAGAACTGAAAGTTGGCATTTGAACAGATACTTGTATATCCATGTTCACAGCAGCATTATTCACAATATCCAAATGGTCCAGCAACCCAAGTGTCCATCAGTAGTGAATTGGTAGACAAAATGTGATATGTATATACAATGGAATGCTATTCAGCCTTAAAAATGAAGAGAATCCTGTCATGCTACAACACAGATGAACCTTGAGAACTTTATGTTAAGTGAAATAAGCCAGTCACAAAAGGGTAAATACTGTATGATTCTACTTGTAAGAGGTACCTAGAGTTGTTATATTCACAGAGATAGAAAGTGGAATCATAGTTTCCAGGGCCTGGGAAGGAGGGAATGGGGAGTTAGTGTTGGTACTGAGTTCCAGTTTGGGAAAATGAAAAAGTTTTGGAGATGGACAGTGGTGATAGTTGTGCAATAATGTGGATGTACTTAATGTCACTGAACTGCACACTTATAAATGGCTATGATGGAAAATTTATATTATGTGTATTTCACCACAATTAAAAGAAGAAATACAGAGTAGAGTATTAGGGGAGGGGGCTTGGAGCTGACAGATATTTATCAATAACCAGCATAGTTGTTAATTAATTCTTGCAAAACCTGCTGCAGCTTAGGGTGCAATTACTTTTTGCAAATACAGTAATATTAATTTTCTATAGTTTCCTTGTTCTAAAGCTTTTTGCATTTGAAACATTGTATTAAGCTGTGGGGCTTTAGAGAATCAGGACAGATCTTCATACAGGAGTTAGGGTCCCAAATCATAAGGAAGGAAGTACATGTCACCACGTGAAAACGTGCCAGGCCCTAGACACATTCTGCAGAAATGGCCCTGCTGTCTAGGAGATTTATAATGCCAAACTCCATTTAAATACACATAGCCCACTAATGGCTGTGGATTTAAGTTGGGGTGGCGTCCGATCCTTCCTTCCTTGTATTGGGATATTTATCTTGGGGCTACCCAAGGCAGTGCCTGTGAGGGTAAAGGAAGGAACTCTGGACTCATACAGAGCTTGGTTCAGCTCCAGGATCCTTTCTCTTTAGTTTCTGGTTGTTTTTATTGTTCCCCATGGAAAGTGTCATTGTGCTTCTTTGACAATGTCAGACTCCCCCCAAGACTGTTTGCTGGGCTCTCCCTTTCTGGAGTTTCTGTTTACTCATTGTCTGTTCTCAGATCCTACCTTGTGGTGGGTGGTACTCACGTGACCTACTCTTTGTGGCATAGGATAAATCACAAAACTTTGAAATCTCAATGTCCTCATCTGTAAAATAGAATAATTACCATACGTATACCTCTTAGATGTGCTATGATGATTAGATAATATTTATGTGAAAGTGGTTTGTAAATTGCAGAGGGATAGCATCATATATCATCCTTCGGTATCCTTCTATTAATGACTAAGTCTGGTCGAGTAGTTCTGTCTCACTCTCTCTATCTGCCTCCCTTCCTGGCTGTTTGTATTTTTTATAAGTACAGACATATACATACATGTAAAAGAGACATGCAAGACACATAACTAAGTCAATCTATTTACATCTGTGTTCAATGAGAACAGGAGAGAGTATGTTTATCCCTCAAGGGGCCATAAAAATTCCTGAGCTTTGCACTGATTGTGTTATCCCAGACCAATCCCGTGGCTAGAGGAATGCTATGTATTGGACTTAGGACTGGGTTACCTGAATCTTCCTTTGTGGTGAGAATGGACAATCATGGTCTAATTTTTGGTCAATCAAGGTTCACTTTGAAGTCAGTGCAACCCAAACTCCATTAAGGTGTCACTGTGGAGGAGAAAGGGATGGGTGTTGTACAGACACCTGCAACATCCACAGTGGGTACTCACTGAGCGCATGTCTCTATATATTTATATTTATTTTATTGACACCACTTCTCATTCCATAAGGAACTGAGCCCTTAAAGGGGAATTTTAATGTTTGTGTTGATCTTTTCTTTGGTCATTGATTTCATGAATATTCACTGGTTATAGGCTGAGCTGTAGAGGTTTAGTATGAATTCAGTTTGTAATCTTGAATCCATACTACTTTAAGACTCAGACTTGATAGAAATAGACTCCTAACAGATTAGAAATATTCCCATGGAGTATGAGTGAACACAATAATCTAACAGAGAATAGGTATTATGAAAAGAAAAGCAAATACACAGTTAGGGTTATGCAAATCTATCATCAACAAATGTTTATTGAACACTTGCCATGCTGCAGGGACGTCCAGGGAAGCAGTGAACGAGCGAGCAAAGCAGTCAGCAGCCCCTGTCCCTGAGCACTCTCCTTCCCCTGTGTGGGGAAAGTGAACCATCTAGCAGAGCAGAGGGCAACGGTGCTGTGTAGGGAGAGAAGGCAGGGGAGGGGAGGGGAGAGGGAGGAGCAATGCATTTGTGAGGGAAGCAGGTGGGAATCTCAGCAAAGACCAGGAAGGTGACAGGGCATCTGAGTGCAAAGTTCCCAGTGCCCTTGTGAGTTCCAGCAATAGCAGGGAGGCTGGTGGCACTATGGCTTGGGAGGTAGGGCTAGAAATGAGGTCCCAGTGTATGTGGGGCTGCTTCTGGAGCCAGTGGAAGAATTCTGGCTTTTGAGCATGTGAGATGGGAGCAGTTAGGGGGCTGTGCAGAGCACAGACTGGGGCTGGAGAGGCGGCAGAGGGGCAGCTGGGTAGCGGAGATGGGAGGCGTCAGGAGCTGGGTGTGCTCCGAAGGTAGAAACAGGATTCCTTCCTCAGATCAGAGGTAGGAGAGGAATTGGAGCTGAGATTGGGAGCTCCTGCTAACTGTCTGCAGAGAAGGGAAGGGCCTAGGCCTGGATCCAGGACTTCAGTGAGCACGAAGCATCTCAGTGGCTAGTGTGGACAGTGAGAGAGCAGATGAACTTAGAGGGTCACCTCTGGATGGCATAGGATGCAGTCTTGGAGGTAATATGGGGAGGTGCAGGAAAGACAAAGCCTGAGGCCTGAGAGCGCTTCTCACCGACTCCCAGGAGGCAGGCAGAGGGGTTCTTGGGTGACTCTCTAGGAATCTATTTCCATTTAGGAGATAAGGGTAGCAGCGCCCCCTCAGGGCTTTCAGGGTGAATAAGGTGACTAGTGCCCCAGCCTGCTAACTATGCCTGGTTCCACTTACTTCTCCCAGTGGGAGACATACAACAGGGCCCAGGACCGGGCTGGCTGATTGGGAGCCACATGTGTAAGAAGCCTGGGAAATGATGGGGAAATGTTTTCCCCCTGGCTTCGTGGTCCCCTTTCTGTGCCCTGCATCTGGTGCTCAGGAGGCCCACCATCTTTCAGAGACCCTTTCCCTTACCTGATTGCCTACCCCCGCCCCGTACCCCTGAGTTTCTGGTCCAGCTTTGCAAACACCGTTCTCACCTAGGTGCAGAGATAAGCTGGCCAGAGGGTTAATGTGTTAATGGTGCCAGTGGGTATTTGGTTAACGTTCTCAATCCTTCTGCAATGGGAAGCCACCAGGACCCTCTCCCTGCAGTAGCTGCTGCGTAAAAACCTATTCTTTTCCACCATGGAGCGGGAGGAGGTGGGAAACCAGGAAGCTGAGATTTCTTCTGAGAAGATCTAGAAAAAGAGAAATGATCATCTATGTGCCGTGAAGTGGTTTTCACACACAACTGATGAAATCATGCTGTTCTTGAAATTAAGATATTGGCATTGAGCAAGCACAAATGTAGACTGAATACACGATTGTCTCGCCCTGATTAACGACCGAACGGCCCTAACAATAGGTCTCCCAGAGCAGGACTGTACCGACTTGATCTTGCCTTGCTACAGTCGGGAATATTGTGAGACACAGTCAATTAGTGCAAGAAAAATAACTTGAAGGTGAAGTGCTTTCTGATAGTACTTAAAACGTTCTTCCAAAATACACAGATTTAATGAAAAGAGGAAAAATTTAGTGAAGATAACACCATCATTGAAAAACAAAGCCTGTTTCTAGGGAAGTAGCAATATTTTCCTTTTTCATGGAAGCAGAATGTAACAGTGAACTTTGAGAATTCTAATCCTTGAACTCAGGAGTCAGGAGTTGAGTAAATTCCATTATTTTTGTAGACTTGACAAATTAACTCAGAAGCCTGCTCTTGGCAAAGCTTGTATAATCTGAAATAATAGGTTTTTGCAGCTCGAATCTTGCATTTCCTAAATGACCTTTCTATAAGTCTTCTTGGTTTTTCATTACTATTAAAGCAAAAAAAAAAAAAAAAGCTCATGCCTCCCAAAATTTCAGGAAACACAGATAAACAAAACCAAAACCAAAAAGAATTGATGACCCACCCCTTTATTAAGTCCGTTGATCACGGACCTGAGACAATTTCAGTTATCATGTTGGTATTTGTCCTTTGATAATTTTTTTCCTGAGAACACTTTCCTCTAGAAAGTGAGATAATACATGAATATCATGTGGAAACCTCATTTCTCACTGCACAATTCATCTTGAGCAGGGGTCCAGGTCAGCAGTGCTTCTGGGTTGGTTTGCCAACATTAGCAAAAGGTATAAACTTCCAGTCATAAGGTAAATACTAGGGATGTAATATACAATATGATGACTGTAGCCAACATTGCTGTATGATATAAAGGAAAGTTGTGAAGAGAATAAATCCTAAAGGTTCTCATTACAAGAACCTTTTTTTTTCTGTTGTTCTTTCCTTTTCGTTGTACCTCTATGAAATGTTGGACGTTAGCTAAATGTATTGCAGTAATCATTTTACAATATATGCAAATCAAAACACCATGCTGTAACGCTTCAAACTTATACAGTGATGTATGTCAATGATTTCTCTATAACTTGTGGGGAAAATATTGACAGAGTCTGTGCCATTGTAGAGCTTATTATGTGGTAAGGGCTTAAGAAACAGGAAGCTGTAATACACCACATGGTGATGAGACAGGGACCGTGGGTTTAGACAGAGTAGGATGAGGGCCTCCAGAAAAAACAGCAAGATAAACCACTGTGAGATTTGCTTTGACCTGCTGGGGGGCCCAGCTTATTTTTCTGACTTTACCCAGGAGCTACTTTTCTTCCTCCAGCCCTAGTCAAGTGATTTGCAACCTGGGCAATTTAACAAGCAGCCCAAAACAATGTAGTATAAACAGGAAGGATTCCATCTTAAAAATAAGATTGCATTTTAAAACCCAATTAGTTAAAAAGTAAGTTTCTTAACATACTCTTTAACAAACAGGCGATAACACCCTACCTTGGGAGCAAAGCAGGCAGCCTTGAGTGATATGCTCCCAGACCAGGAAGCTGCTATCCTGGGAGGAAATCAGAACAGTCAATTTCTTGTAAATAACGAGGAAGACTAATAAGAAAAAGTCTCTTCAAAGATAAACATTTTGGGACCACTTAGCAGGTGTACATCCCTAGCCCTTTGTCTCTCAACCGCCTATAAAACCCCTAGACAATGCACCACCCCGGGACTCTCTCTCTCTCTCTCTTTTTTTTATTAAGTTATCACGGATATACACTCTTCTTTTTTCTGGGACTCTCTTGTTCCCTCTTGGCATGAGCCAGGAGTTCTGTCCTTTAGCTTTATCTCTAAATAAAAGCCTCTCACTTGCTCTCCTACCTTGAGCGTTTGCAAAGTTCATTCTTCAACTCTGCGAACAAGAACCCCAGCATCAGTGATGCAGAACAGGCTTATTATGGAATCATAACTTTTTAGAAGGGGGTGGGTACTTAAACTGAGATTGGAAAGATAAGTCAAAATTAATGAGATCAGGAGCAGAGGGAGGATGCCCCAAGATGAGGGCATGAAGGCCCTGTAAGTAAAAAAGCATCTGGGGCTCAGGAAACCATGCAGAGATCGGGATGGCACGGCCCGCACACTGACTTGAGGAGGTAGGTAGCCGCGGTAGTGTTAGCTGTGAGGTAAGCGCATAAGCTGGGAGTTCAGATTTTATTCTAAATATGTTGAGAAGCCCTGAAAGAGTTTAACAGGAGGATGACAATTGAATTTGGGTTTTGGAAAGACTACTCTGAAGTGTGGAGAGGGTCTTGGCAGGGAGCCAGAGTGTGACAGTGACACCAGGGAAGAGGCCTTTATAGAATTTGGAAGTGGAAACAGAGAGAAGATTGACTCAAGAAACATTTAGGAAGTAGCTAGGAGAGGATTGCTGAGTCTGTGATACACAGGGGTACGCTGCACATCCCCGGAAGGAGCGTCCTGTTCCCCTGCAGCCGGGGTTGCCGGCCTCCAGACCCCCTTTCCAAGGCTGGCTCTCTGCGGGCTCACGTCCAGCGACTGACAGAGGAGCTGCCCACGGCCCGAACTTGGACATCCACAGACCTGTCAGCTCCTGCCTGCCCTGTGGACCCTGGAGGCCTCCACGTGGCCCAGGTGCTGCCTCCCCACCCCCTCTATCCCTGGGAGCCCACCCTGAGGGCACTAGGAGAGGTGGAGACCGAGGAGCTGTGTGTGGCCCTGGGCTCTGGTGATATTATTCCTTTTGATCAGAACTCACAGGAGAGCCAGGTTGGAGGGAGGGATCAGATGGCGAGCTTAGCGGGGGTCACGCAAATGTGGGTGCTTGCGGCCTATTCCTGTGAGACACCCAGGAGGTGAGTCAGCTAGGTCCTTGGTTTGAGGGTGAGTCTGACTTGAAGTGATGTGGCTGCAGATGTATTTCTTGCCATCTTCTGACATCTCCCTGTTTATGCTCTTCGGGAATACTTTCAGTTTTTAAATGTACTCTGCTCTCTTTCACCCGTGAGGCCGTATGCTATTATCTCTGGAACATTCTTCTTTTTCTCTTAGGTCTTCCCGTACTTAATTTCTACTAATCCTGGTGATGTGACTTGCTCCAGGAAGTCATCTCAGATGCACCCTTACCTGGTTTAGGGGCCTGACCAACATGCACCCAGAGAATCCCACACCCCAGCATTTGTCACGTGGTGTTATGGCCCAATTTCTTCTTTGTATTCTCCCCAAAGTTTAAAAACTTCATGAGAAAAGGATGTTGAGCTGCAGAAAACTTTATCCCCAGGACCTCTTGTGGTCTTGACCCAGAGAAAGTGTCAAAAAGTAATTGAAAGAAGACAGAAAGATGCAGAGGCCCGCCCAGATTCAATACAAAGTTGGAGGAAGAATAAACAAAGATACTAGGAAGGTGTGGCCACAAGATGAAGGCCATTTATTTACTAAATTTACTAAAATTAAAAATTTACTAAAATTAAAATTTATTTTCTAAATTTACCAGAATTATTAAACTAATACTGTTGGACAATTAAATCCTCCCAACATTTTCTAAGCAATTTGTTATGACAAATAAAGCTATTACAAATGCTTTTCTACAGATAGATTTTGTGCACATTTTAAATTATCTCCTTAGGATAAGTTGATAAAAATTGACATTTTCTGTGTCAAAAATTTCATGTCACTAGATTTTTTACACCTATTAGTGACAATTTATCCACCAAAAACACTGTTTTACTTTTGCACTTATTTCCCAGGCCTGCATTAACATTTTTAATATGAATAGCTAGCTCTTGCTTATTTATTAAAATGTAAAATTGGTGGTAAAATACACATAACATAAAATTTACCATTTTACTCATTTTAAGTGTACAATCAGGGGCAGTAAGTACACTCATAATGTTATACGACCATTACCACTGTTTCCAGAGCTGTTTTTCATCATTCCAAGAAGAAAGTCTATACCTATTATTAAGCCATAACTCCTCTTTCCCTTCTTCTCGTTTATTTTGGAGTATTTGTTGCATGTTTAAGGAAGGAATTTTGGGTTTAACTGCATTTTCAACCAGCAATAGGAATGTCAGTTGACTCTTAAATAAAACTTCTGATTCTGCATGAGGCCAACTACTGGGAACATGGGTGAATAGTTATATCTTTAGGCCAAGGAATGGGGCTTGAGAAAATAATATTCAGGCTCACGATACCGTAGAATAGAGACCCAGCAAAATACCCGTTTGAAATACTCAAGAGCTCCTTGATCTGAGGGATTTTTTTCATCTAGTAATTTAAAATAAGCAAAGACCAACAGGTTTTGGAAGCTAAGCCTTCTTAGAAATAAAATGCAGGGGGTTCTCTCTGTTTATGCAGGTGTAATCTTAATCCTAAATATTGGTGAGGCATAGCTTATGTAAGTGGTAGCAATTTTGAGATTGTAAAGAATATTTAGTTTTTTCTTTGAAATGAGTTCCCAGAGAAGAGAGATTTATATGGAAGGTTGTGTTAGTTTTTATATCTCCAAAGCACCTTCTGGGGTACTTGCATGAAAAGTCAGAATTACCCAAGGATGAGGCCCTGTGGGTTGGAGAGGAGCGTGTATTTGAGACTTGATAGGGATCCTAAGGTGAAGGTCTGTCTGGAGATCCGCTTAAAACAATGGCAATTTGCAGCTCTGCTAATTACCTGCTCTTGCCTATCTTTTACTCTTAGCATCACTGAGCAAGAAGGTAATTGTATTGAAACTCTGGGCATAACAGGAGGGAGAATTTATGGAGGATTAACTTTCTTTCATCTTTTTACCTTTTAAATAGGGGAACAAATCTAACAAACTGAATTAAAGGGAGGTGCCCTCTTAAAGGCTTTGAAGTTTTCCTTTGCAAACAGAGTTGAATTTATTTGAACCTTTCCCTTCAAAGTAAAAGCCTTATAAACAACTGATTTTCTTTATGCGTTCCTTGCTTTTTGCAAATTAACAGAGGTTATGGAGCAAAAAAGGATTGGATAGGGACTGGGGTAAATCAACCTCTTTAGAATACTAATTAATTCCGATGAGCTCTTATAAACGGCAAACAATTCTTAAAAATGATTTGAAAGTTTTCCTCCTGAACTCTGGAAGCATTAAAACCTAAGGACTCTAAGGGAACAGAGAAAAAATATCCAGATAATAGTATGACCCTCAGCTGTGTCATGTCAGTGCTGTTTAAAATCAGCCAAATGCTGTCCAGTGGTGGGGCTTTCTATGTTTTAGTCTGAGAAAATAAACAACAAAATCAGGTGTAAAATGTTTCAAAATAGTCAAACTTGATGTCTTATGTAAGTCACCAGTTGTTTCTGTTTATTTTGTTACTTTTAAAAGTATAGTTGATGTTATGTTATATTGGTTTCAGGTGTACAGCATAGTTATTCAGCAATTATACACCTTATGAAATGCTTACCATGGTAAGTGTAGTTACCATCTGTCACCACACAAAGACATATAATATTATTGACTATATTCCCTATGCTGTACTTTTCATCCCTATGACTTACTTTGTAATTACAAGTTTGCACCTCTTTATCCCTTTCACTATTCCACCCATACCCCAACCCCGCTCCCTATGGCAACCATCAGTCTCTTCTCCATCTCATGAGGCTGTTTCGGTTTTGTTTGTTCGTCTGTTTTTTTAGATTCCACGTATAAGTGAAATCATATGGTACTTGTCTTTCTCTGTCTTAGAAGTCACAGTTTGGAGGCCACCCCGCCTTTGGGATGCTTCGCGGATGAACAGTGGTCCGAGCAGGCTCGTAGCTCTGGCCCTGCCCTCGCCAGCTGTGCACCTGCACCGCTTTCCCGGGACAATGCCTCCTCATCTGTGCCATGGGGTCTGGAATGGGGGGTAATTTGGGAAGCTGTTTCTCCAGGGTGGAGGATGTGAGATTACAGGAGACGTTATGTGGTGTGCTTTTGAAATGCTTAGCAATCAGTGTTATTTTACTGAGAAGAAAAGGAGACTATTTGGATGAAATGAAGCCATGTGTGCCCGCATCTGGCTAATGTTTGTAGGATGGCACTAGAAGTGCCCTTACTGGGGAGGTGGCTGGCTGGGGTCTGTTGTCTGCGTGATCTGGGCAAGTGACAAGGCCTGGCAGGGCTCACCTTCTCGTGGTAAAATGAGGGGTGTTGGCCATAGACCTCCGAGGACTCCAATAATCAAGTCTTGAAAAGCTAGCAGTTGCTTCACCTGGAGTAGGGCTCTGGAGAGCAGGAAAGGATTGGGAATTTATTGTGTTGGCTGGGATCAGAAAGGGGAACCCAGCACACTTGAGGCATGAGCATTTCCTACATGGCTGCCTGCAGCCACTGTGTCCTAGTGCACTCCCTGGCTTGTGTGCACACTCTGGTGCAGTCTGGGTAAACTGAGGCAGTCGGTAAGACTCTAGATTGTCTTCCCTTCCTTATCATCCCTCATGCCCCCCATATGTATGGATGCATGGAAAAAATTTAGCACTGTTTTTTTTCCGTCTCTAACATTATTTTTAAACATAAAGTCTTATATTTTGGTATAATTTTAGATTCACAGAAAAGTTGCAAAGATTGCGCAAAATGTTCGTGTCTATCGTTCACCCCGTTTTCTACACTGTGAATACTTCTGTCTCTCTGTATATATGTGTATATATATTTTTCTTTCTGCTTAGTTTACAGGTACTCAACAGTACTTTAACCCCAGATCCTCCCAGCTACGTATATCTCCCCTCAAGACGTTCAGACACACCAAGGTAATCTATTTATTAATATAAGGCTCCTGAGGAAGTCTCCCTGTATCCTACCACAACGTCAGCTCCTCCCCTTTCTTCTGTGCTAGATTTCTAGTTCCTAAAACCCCTATTTCCCTTTCCTTGGTTTACTCATTCACAAGTTTTTAAAATTGATTTTTGAGAAAAAATGCACAGCCAATAAAATTTTGCATGTTTAAAAATCTTGTGTTCTAGCTTCACACCTGATGGATAAGGTGGCCATGTATTGGATTTTCCTTTCGACCCCAGCACAGCTGCTGGGCTGTCTGAGGCCATCTGTTGTGGACCTTTTTATGGGAACTGTGTCTGTCTGGGTTTTTTTTTCTTTCTGGAAGTGTACAGGATGCTTTCTCTGTCCCCATCTCTTTTCCCATAGATAGTCTTTTTTCATACTACCTGTTCATGTTCCATGGTTGCAATACCTTAAACTGTTTTTTGGGGGAAATTTCCTTCCTCTGCCTAGTCTCTTGTTTCTTCCAAGGTACATTTTGCTGTTTGCTTTCGTCTTTCTCTCTCACTCTTTCTTTAATGACAAGCCATTTGTTCCAATATTGGGGAATTCCGGTTTGGTAATGAATGCCCATACATTTAGGGGGACTAAAAAAGAGGACAAGGAAAGACAGCTGCCTGGATGCTGTGATGTGTCAAGGCTTTGCTGTTGGGTGATGGGCGAGGCTGATGAATTGCCCAATTTCTAATAGAAATATTTTCAGGTGTTCCTCCTGAGCACATCATATTCTCTAGAGAAGACCATTTCCATCCTCTGCCTGAGGGGATGCCTGCCTGCCTGCCTGTATCTGGGAAGCTGAGTCAGGGAGAGGAATGGGCCTTAGTAGCCAGTTTCGTCTTCCCATGTTGTAAACCCACTTTAATGCCTGGGACTGCCCAGTCCAGACACTCAGTCCTCGCTCTCAGAAAATAAACCTCCAGTTTTGCTCTGGTGGGGAGGCAATGGGAGATCTGGTGGCTGCTTGTGCAGACTTTCCATCAGGCGTCGTTCTTTAGGGTGCCCTTGACCTTGGCTACCAGTGGCCCCTAATGGGGCAGTGCTGAAGGCTCTGAAAGACTCATCTTCATTAGTTCAATTCTTCACTCTCTTCCCAGGATTAGGTTGCCTTGGGTCTGCTGATTCACTGGTGACTCACCTTTCTGCCTTCTAGCATCCAGAATTTCTGCTGTTACCACCTCTGTTTTCTCTTTTCTTGGGCATTTCTGCCTTAACAGAATCTTGTTTCTGTCATTTCAGTGGGATTTCAATAGGAGCAGAAGTAGGTGTGTCCACCGCCCCCTGCTGTCTTTGCCATTGATTGTCTCTGCTTCTGCTGCCTTAATGACTATTTTCTTCTCTGCATGTCTTTTCCTTTCATCCCTTGTCTATCTTGTGATAAAGCACTTAGGAGTTTGCCCAACCTTTTAGGTCAACTGTCTTAGAATCGTAGATTTTGACAAAAAAAATTGAGTTTTAATGAGTTTCAAATTCTTCATTTTAATGAGACAAAGACCAAGGAAAAGAAAGACTAAATGACTTAGAGCACATTCAAGAAGGTGGCAGGTCACATGTCTTTTGCTATTCAACAAATTTCCATTCCAAGGGCAGATTTACTGCCCTGCACATATCCTAAAGGCTCGGTGCTTGCTGTCAGTATGGTCAAAGGCCTTTATAACAAAATACCTCCACAGCAAAAAATGCTTGCAGGCAATTGTTGGCCTAGTGGAATAATACAGCTTAAATCCTGTAAAGGCAAAAGTCTGCTGTAGTTGCTTGACTTGTATTTTCAAAAATACCCTGCTTCAGAGAATGGGAATAAGAGTAGTATTTAAAAACATTATAAAAGACAAGATCATTTCATAGTCTTACCTATTACGGTATTATCTTAGTATGATTATCAATGCTTCTCTAGAATACAAACTGAAACCTGTAAATGATTTTGTTTTCTTAGTTTTCTTTGACGTCTGAAACTGCTATTTGCTTTTTGGCAGCTAAAAAAAAAAAATCATTCAATTTACGTAAAGCTTAGGGCTTCCTTTATTTCCACCTGAAGCTTAGACCCCTTTTGCACACTCTGAGGAAAACTAAAGAAGGTCCCACCCCAAAATCAGAGGGATGTGTCTTCTGTGATGCGATAGCATCGTCATGTATTGGAATTGGAGGCCTTTGCGTTTATCCATATACTGGATAATTTAAGATACTGAAATGACAGAGAGTAAGAAACATAGGAAGGAACATGAATCAGGAAACAAAGCAATATTTTACATCAATTGGCTGTCGCATGCTTGGCATTTTCAGGAACCTCAGTGTAGGCTCAGGAGTGACATGCTGAGATGCAAATGTTTCCCTTTGGTTTTCCCTGTTGAACCAACACCCTAAAGGACCTATAATTGAGAACTTAACATAGGCATTGTCCTAAGGTAGGAGTTTTCTGTGAAGAGTACTATTAATATATGAGGTAGCAACTTTCTTCAAGGAACCCAGCTCTGTAATTTGCATTTACCGTGGCTGTGTGCTCTGTTGGGAGCTTTCTGGAAAGAAATACACATATATAATCCATCCTCATTATTCACAGATTCTGTATTTGTGAATATGCAGACGTCCTATAATTTATTTGTGATCTCAACAATTGCTGCACTTTCCCAGTCATGAGCAGACTTGCACAGAGCAGGGGAAAACTGGAGTCGCTGACCAGCATGTTCCCAAGTGGGGGCAAAGAAGGAAAACCCCTGCCTTCTTGTTCCAGTTCTCAAATCCTAAACAGGTACCCTTTTCTCAGGCTATGCAGTGTCACATTTTCCACATTTTTGTTGGTGATTCCACTGTTTGAAGTGGTCCCCAAGCATGGGGCTGCAGAGCTGTCCAGCTCTCTTAGTGCCAGGAAGGCTTGTGATGTGCCTTATGGTGAAAATAGGGGAGTTAGAGAAGCTTGTTCAGGCGTGAGTTATGGTATCGTCCATGAGTTCAAGTGAATGAGTCAACAACATATGTCAAATAAGGGGTCTCTTTGTTGAAAGAAAACAAGGTTATGTATCTATCAGAGGCTTGCAAGAACCAAACCCTGTATTTCCTGTATGAGCAGCTGCAGTATTTGCTAATTCCGTGTTCACAGTGACTTTACAGAACGCAACTATATAATATTGGGAACTGACACGTGTGTGTTTATGTGTACGCACAACACACATATACATAACACGCACCTAAAACTATCTTTGAGGAGAATAGACCTAATTTAAAAATAGAGGCGATACAAATGGATGCATTTGAGTGGCAACTTAAGGAACCTAAAACATTTGGCCGCTGAATAGAGAACGAGTTAATCCAGGGGACTAATTCTTAGTATCCAAGTAAAACTCTCTCCTGCCAGCAAAACGGAGCAATGACACCCACTGCTTGGCTGCTTTCTGCTGGTGTTCAGTACAAAGGTGTATTCAAAATAAAGATAAACATGTCACACTAATTTTATATAAGACTCTTCCTCATACAGTAACTTCCCTCATTTTCCTCACTAGCAAAGACCACGTGTCTTTGATCATTTCCTGCCATCTACATCCAGGCAGTGCTACTTAATGTCTTTTGTGCTGGTTCATGTTCCCTGAAAGTGACAGATCGTTCTGTTTATAATCTACATCGAATCTGTATTTCTGCCAAATTGCGATTCTTGTTTTTCCTAGTTAGAAGGGGACCAAAGCATTCAAGTGAAGAGTTTAAATCCAAAGGTTGTAATTATGAGATGACAAAGTTAACTAAAAAGGGCCATTCTCAGATAAGAGGGGCTTGCATTGGTGTGATTTTTTTCTATCATTTCACACAATGTCACATGCTTGGAGCAACTTTAGAAATTCTGGCTGAATTTCAGCCAAGGGCTGGTCCTGAGAAGAGGCAGCTCATAACCTAGATATAATGATACATCTGAGTCCATTAATTTAAGGTTCCTAGGATTTGACCAGTGACCGCAGGCTTTGTTTATGGGGGAAACACTAAGTGGTTTATTCTTTTTTCTTCCTTCCTTCTTCTTCTTCTTCCATCTCTGGTGCTCTTTGTTATTTCTCCAGAAGTACATCTTAGCTCCATTGGGTTGGCCCTCTCCTCTTTCCTTCCTCCCTGGCCTTCTCTCGCCTCCCGGTGGGTTGATTAATCCAGGACTTTGTGCTGGAACCGTTAATCCCAGGTTTCCTTCAGGTTTTCTCTGTGTCCCCAGTTTCTCTCCTCAGGCTCCTCAGCTCTTTCCAATGAATTCCCACAGTCGTTTTCCTGGGCGAGAATTCACGTCCCATCTAGTATCACCTGGTCTTAGCTTTTACCAGAGCACTTGCCCTGCCAGACCCACAGGTGGAGCAAAGATAATCAGAGCCGTTTATCTAAGCTTGGTTATTGTTGAATGTCCTTGAGCTCGGTGGGCATGACTGAGAAGAGGAAGTCCACCAGCCACCAAACAATGAGCAGGTGGCCTTGGCAAGAGCGACCTACATGAGAATCCATTTTCTTGCTGGTTGGCTGTCATTGTGTGAATTCAGTGTTATAACTACAGTTATAACCAATTCAGTTACTCTAAAAAGCACCAAAATCTATTAAAGTAGTCTATAGGAGAAAAAAAGAGAGGTCTTTGGGGGTATAAGGATTGAAAGCACTAAATCCAACTAATCACAACTTATGAATAAATTAAGTCATTTATGACTATTATACTAGAACCAGGACCATACCTCAGGCCACAGACTGCTAGTTTCCAACTAATTGGTGATTGGCAAATGTGTATTTGGGTTCTATTGTTAAGTTTAATCCTTTTCTTTCATGAATCAATATGGTGGATTAGTCTAATTACTTTTTTGTAATTTTTCAGTCTTCTTGCAAATAGATGTTTTTAACAGCTTATCAAGGTATAATTGACTTACAATAAATTGCACATATTTAAAGAGTAAATTTGGTACATTTTGGCATATGTGTACATTCATGAAACCATCACCATAAAACAAGACAGTGATGGCATCTGTCACCATCCCATGTTTCTGAGCCCTTTTGTAATCCTTCCTTCCCATCCCTTTTTGAGTCCTTCCTGACCCTGGTGTTTGGCACCACTGGTTTGTTTTTGTCACCATAGATTAGTTTGCATTCCCTAGAATTTTATCTAAAGTACTTGTTTTCGCCTTTCTTTTTTCATACAGCATAATGTTTTTGAGACTCACCCGTGCTGTTGCCGGCACCACTAGTTAGTTTCATTTCATTGCTGAGTAGTACTCCATGGTATGGATATACTACAATTGGTCTCTCCACCTATTAATGGATGTTTGGGTTGCTCCCTTTTGGGGTTATAAACATAGTTTCTCAACCTTGGCACTACTGACATTTTGGGCTGGATAATTCTTTGGTGTGGGGGACTATCCTGTGCACTGTTTAGCAAAATTTCTGGTTTCCACCCTTTATATGCCAAGAGCACCTCCCAGCTGTGACAGCAAAATGTCTCCAGAAATGAGCAAATATCTCCTGGGATGCAAAATCATCTCCAGCTGAGAATCACCAGGCAGCAAGCAGTGCTGTTGTGATTATTCAAGTACAAGACTTTGTATTCATCGTATGCTTTTCTTTCATGTGGATAAACATAGGAGTGGATGGCTAGGTCATATAAGTGTATGTTTAACTTTATAAAACACCTGCCAAATGGTTTTCAAAACTGGTTGAAGTTCCCACCAGCAGTGTTGAGAGTTGTTCAGTATCCTTGCCAACACTTGATATGGTCAGTCTTTTAAATTTTACATATTCTAATAGGAGTGAAGTGGTATCTCATCGTAGTTTTAATTAGCATTTTCCTAATGACTAACAATATCAAACATCATATGCTTATCTTCTTTGGGGGAGTCTCTCAAGGATCATTGCCCTTCATTGTGGATGACTGATATCTTGAGAACCATTGTTTCACATATTTTGTCCAGTTTTTTTAGTTGTTCTTGGTTGGAGGGAAGATCTGGTCCCTGTTACTGCATCTTGGCTGGAAGCAGGATTTTCAACACCCGCCCATACATGTTTTTCTAAGAGCTACTCACAGTCGCATAACCCCTGCTGTCATCAACTTCTTTTTTTCTTCAATTTCAGATCCTTAGAACTTGAGTCTCTTGCTTTTGGCTTTGCGAGTTAGTTTGCTTAATGGAGAGCTTATATTGTGTGTTTCCTTTTCTTATCCCATAGTAGCTACTGCATCTTAAAAAATTTCTATGGTACCTAAACAATGTTCACAAATTTTAGTTTAGCAAGTGGGATACCTAAAAGGATTAAAAGGACAAATGGAAGGGATGGGTAGACTTGAGAATATCATTTCATTCCAGGTAGAGTTTTACTTCTGATTTCCTCACAAGTTAACTGGCATAAAACAAAACAATTGATAAAATGGGCTTTATTGAAGGAAAAACTTTATTCTTCTAAAGGATAAGAAAAGAGAACAGTAAGGCAGACTACAGACTGGGAGAAAATATTTGCAACATATACAACTTTATATAATGAATGCAACTTAGTAATCATGGTCAAAAGAATTGAAAAGCACTCCACAAAAAGAGATACATGAATGGCCACTAAGCACAAAAAAGTTGCTCATCCTCCCTAGTCACCAGGGAAATGGAAATTAAAACTACAGTGACACCACTACACATAGTCTAGAATGGCCGTTATTAAAAGGACTGACAATGCCGCATGCGGGGTAAAATGTGGAGGTACTAGAACCCTCATACATTGTTGGTGGGAATGCAAAGTTGCATGGCCACTTTGGAAAACGTAATGTATGATTTCATGTATAGGAAATCCCAGAAATGGCAAAAATCTATAGAGACAGAAACCAGAGCCGTCTGTGTTCCTGGTTATACAACTGCATACAGTTGCCAGAATCCATCACACTTCATGCAAAAAAAAGGGCAATTTGATTGTATATGAATTATATCTCAAGCTTGGAAGGAAATGTAAGCTGATGATATTTACTTTGGAAAGACAAATGGTGGTGACTAGTTCCTGTAGCAAATGGTGCAACAATACAATTTCTGGCCCTCACTCTAGTTCAAGTTTTAGGCATCTTTGTACCCTGTTAGGCATTTGGTCAGCAATGTTTTGAAGAAAATAATATAAAACCCTAGAAGAACGTTCAATTTTTAAATGAAAACCTCAACATAAATCCTACATAAATCATGATGAACATGCTTTAAATCCAGACCAAACTCACGAATATGTGACTTACAATTTAGGCTGGGAACTGAAGCCAGACTACCGACTCCATACATCTCACTACCTTTGCTTTAAAAATGTGTGCTGTTAGACTGTGATTTTGTTGCTTGGGTAAAGCACTGAACACATGCTAAGAGAAAGAATTACTAAAAATATGTACTTTCCTTGAGAAGGAATATTAAAATCAAAGCCTAATTTGACAGCTTAAATACTGATCTAACAATAAGTAGAGGTGTGTGCAAGAGTGACCTTTTTTTTCCTCTTAATTCATTGAAACCTGAGACCCCGTCTGATTTTTTGAGCTAAAATGTCCAAGAATGGAAATATTGCCAGAATTATACTTTACAAATGTAGGCAGTGAGACCACAGAAGAATGCAGAGAAGGAAGGGCCCCAAATGTAAATCTCGGCGTGCAGAGGGTGTTTTAAAAACACTGTTTCTGGGAAATCCCTTGCATTTCTGATTTGCAATGTGGTGCATTGAGGAGGGCCCAGAAAGCTGACAACCAGTAATGGCAGCCCTCGGGAGACAGGGCCCGAGCCTGTGTTTAATGTCAGAACACTCTCCCTTCTTCTGCACTTTTTCTTCCTATGCTTCTTTTGGCTTCAGGGCCTCCTACCTCCTGATTTGAGTTTAGAACACATTTCTCTTTCTCCTTCTCTCTGTCTCTTTCATTTTTCAGTAGATAAATACATTGCCTCCAAAATTATATATATATATATGCTTCTCATAGGTGATAGGAAATTATTATTTGGGAAAAGTCCATTTTTTGACAAAAATATGGCATACTTGTGCCTTGAAGCATTTGCTAGTTATAGATATAAAGGGGCTCTAGGTAATAGGTTTTGGGAACATGGGGCTTGGAGGTCAGACTGGATTGAGTATTGACTCTGTTGGTGCTTCTGTTCTTACTAGGCACATGACTTTGAGGCAGTGTGTTAACCTTTCTGGGCCTCAGTTTCCTCATCTGTAAAATAGGATTAATACCTTCCTATATTGGTTAGAGTATTAAAGGAGATATTGCTCCTCATGCCCACATGTCCCTCAAGTTTGCCACTAAATCTGTAACCTTCTGGTGGCCCATCTGCCAAATGTAAAAAGCACCACCGTGTCTTCTTAGGGTTCCTGGAAACCCTGTTTCACATACAAGCTGAGCAGTGGACTGAATTGCTGCAGTCGGCTCTGCCAGGCTGTTGTTGGCCACCTGGTGATCCTGGTTGAGGCCAAGCTGCCCTGGATGCCCGGAAAGTGGTGCCTCTGCCTGTGTGGACTCTGGAGTGGCACCGGGGCTTCTGCTCCATGCTCTTCCATTTCTCTGCAGCTCTGCTTAGTCTGTGAGGTGAGCATCTCTTTTGCTTGTGTGTCCCACAACCCCAACAAATTGCCAGGAACAACACTTGTCCCCGGGGACTAAATCAGCCTTGCAGGGCTCAGCCGTTCTTTGTGGGCAATGAGACCTCCTGCTGTTCCCATTATTGCTCCCTCTTCTCCAGCTCCTCAGCTCCATGAAACTGACCTGTACATGCCAAGACCCAAAGTGTGGACAGTGTCTATGTGTGTGCATTGTCAAGGAGTTCCTCCAACGAATAGTAATCATCATCCAATGAATAGTAATCCCTACACAAAGCTGAGAAATCACTGTTGGACAAGATGGAGTTAATAAATATCCTTCCAGAATTTGCAGTCTTGTGGCAATAAATGCAATTCATATGTAATTTGACAGGCACGTAAAGTTGGGAAGGGAGGGTAAGTAGAGAGCTATGGTATTTGAATGGATTGGTAGGTGTGAGGGAGGGCTTCCTGCTGGGAGTGGTGTCTGCTCAGAACGCTAAGTAGGTGCTGTCCTGATGAAGTGAGGGTGGAGAGATCCAAGCAGAGGGAACAGCAGGTGTCGGGCCTGAGAGAACAGAAAAATCAATTGTTGCAACAAACTGGAAAAGAACTGGAGTAGGGGAGAGGGAAGCAGGGCTCACTTCCAGTTTATGCAAAGGGAATATTGCCCAAAGAGAAGAGCAGGGAGCAAAGAGGAGAGTGAAGGCCCACGCTGTGGGGTTGGTGGATGGGAAGCCCCAGGCATGAAGCCATAGCCCAGCCCCTGTCAGAGCTGGGGTTTCTGAGGCTGTCGATGGCTCAGCCTCTTCCGGGGCAGACGCTTTCAGCCGCAGCAAACTGCCCAATGCGGCAACCACCCAAACAGGAGGGCAGCAGCCCAGGCCAGGTTATGGGGACCCACAATACCTGTGCTTTCTGCAAGACCCCTGGCAAAGGCCGCATTCTTGTCCAAACCCAATGAGCCAGGTGTTCTTTTCACAATATTCTTACTAGCCCCAAATAACAAACACAGAGCCAATACTACGGAGCAAGTGAAACTTTCTATTATTGCTCAAATTTAGCAATCCTTTTCTTTTCTCCCTGAAAACATGGTGGAAGGTGGTTTTACTACCTTCACTAGCCCTTCTGCTGCACTTCCTGTCCTCTCAGATTTCTTTGCTGTAAAGTTATAAGAAAAGCATATGCGAAAGAAATGAGGAGAACATTCTGACACATTCCGCATCTCCTGTGGCCAACAGGATGCTTTTGGATGTAGAAATTATGACCTCAGACAGTAAAAGATGAGCAAATCTAAATGAAGAGACAAAGGACCTAACCTGCCCAGCTCTCTTGTTTCTTCAGGGACAGATGACATATGTCAGGAAAGATTCCAATGATATCTTTTTTGGTTTTTGACCTTTAGGGTGATTGTTTTTCATTTTGAATCCCACAGTGTTTAAAAACCAAATGCAGTTCTGTTTTTTAAAAATATTTCAATTACAAAATAAAAATAAATATTAAAAGTGCATGAACATCCATGTGCAGTTAGACAAGTAATTATACAACACCCGTAAAAACACACCCAGGCCACATGATAATTAGCATTCACAATATACGCAGGTCACGGGGAAGGCAGTACAGCATGGAGAAGACAAGTAATGACTCTATAGCATCTTACTATGCTGATAGTGATTGCAATGGGGGGGTGGGTGAGGACTCAATAATATGGGTGAATGTTGAAACCACAATGTTGTTCATGTGAAACCTTCATGAGATTGAATATCAGTGATGCCTTAATTAAAAATAACACCCAGGCAAAGATACATATCACTGTCAGTCCCCAGAATCCTCATACATTTCCTCTTCGCACCAGAGAGGTAAAGACTGGATTGTATGGAACTTGTTTTTCTTTATAATTTCTACTATTTAAGATTGTATCCCTAAACATTACAGTTTGGTTTGGCCTTCTTGAAATGTAAATAAATAGAATTATTGTGTATGTATTCATTTATGTCTCTGCTTACTATATTTAGTAGGATTCATCCACATTGTGAATATCTACGGCTCTGCATTTTTCTTGCTGTATACTGTTCTATTGTGTGACAATTCACAATTTGATCTTCTGCTCCAGAGCTGATGGTATTTGGCTTATTCCCAACATTTGATTGTTAGAAAGAAGGATGTAATGAACACTTACATGTGTCCTTGTGTGTGTGTGCAAGAGTTTCTCCAAGTTGTGTCCGTAGGAGTGTCATTGATGAGTCACCCTATATGTGTGTCTCATAATTTACAGTATAACATTTTTTTTCCAAAGAGGTTTTACCAACTTACACTCCCACTTAATCAATATTCAGTGATCACCTACTGTGTAAATTAGGTCTTGAGGGGGAAAACAATGGACAATAATGGTATGAATATCTTTACATATAAACAGATAAAATCCCTGACCTCATTATGTTCACATTCTAGTGGATGGTGACAAATAATAAATAATGACATAATATTTCAAGTGGTAAAAAAGAAAACAATAAAACACTGTAAGGGAGCAGAGGGTGAGACTGGGGCACACCTTTAAAACTGGTGTTTGGGGTGGAATTTTTGCCACTTTGAGGAGGGCAAGGTCAGACATTGTGCCTTTATATTGGTTTTAATTTACATTTTCCTGATGACTTTTCTTGGCTATCTGGATTTCCTCTTTTGCGAAGTGTCGGTTCAAGTCTTTTGTCCATTTTTGTGTCATCTTCCTTTATTTGCTTCTTGATTTGTTGGGAATGTTTTACTCTCTTAATGGTACCTTTTGATGAACAAAATTAAAATTATGTAGTCAGATTTGTCAATCTTTTTTTTGCACGAAGCTGCATTTATTGCTGAGTTTTTCCTCTGACTCGGTTTCCTTTTCTGTAATTGCCGCACGGCTGTACCAGTCCTCCCCAGCAGGGCTTCCAGGGATGGGCCCGGGCTGCTGAGCCGCTATTCTGGATTCTTCCTCACTTTCCCAGAGAAAATGCCGACTGATGCGTTCGTGCTCTTTGAGCCATTGTGTGAGGGTGCAGCACGCTCCACGCTGCCTCTGTCTTCTGTGCTACGGTGGGTGCTGCCCTTCACCTGGGAATACACTTCCCTTCTGCTTTATGGCTTTTCTTTCCACCTCGTTTGGGAAGTACCCACTCCCCTCAGGCTCTCTCTTGGTCACTATCTCCCCAACTTGAGCTTGGATTAGGACACCGCATCACCTTTCTGTTGCGCCCATTCTGTACCATTGTCACCACCCTCACCACAATGCCTGCAAAGTATTAATATCTTAAAAAAGGAGTAAGTGCGTTACGCTCTGTACTGCGCACTCCGTGACGATCAGGGCAGCTGACTGATCCTCAGCAGCCTAATGTCTGGCACCACACGTAGCGTCTGATGGGCACCCGGTGAATGCTTGTTGATCTGGAAATTAACTGAAAAGTGCAGTCATAGCCCTCAGCCTAATGAGCTCTGATGGGTGACTGCATTTCAGACATGCCATTAAATGAGGGCTTTCTCTTACTGCCATTACCTCCTACTCAGATTTCTTTCCTAGCATGGAGGGGCTGGTAGTGGGTTGAGGGTGGATGGGAGAAACAGGGACCCCAGGACATAGGCCTGATAACCAGAGGCCCTGAAAGCCAGCTGTGGATACTGGATAAAAGGCCACAAACAAACCCTCATAAGCAATCTCTGCCCATGTCCCAGAAAAGACAGTTACTTCGCATTTTGGGGAGACGTGCAAAGCCTGGCAAAGGCTGCGAGTGAGTTCCCTGTGTGGTTTGGATGGGTTTGAAACAGCCACCGTGTGGATTTTGTGCTACTCATGTTGTTTATCTTTTAAAAATAGGGCAGTGGTTACACAGCTGAAGCCCTGAGCCCGCCCAGCTCCCTGCACGATTCTGCCCGCTCCTAAGCTTGACAGCACTTCCTTCCTGACCTCGAGCAGCTTCCTGCTCTGGCCTTATCGCACACAAAACTTGACACTGCACTGGAATGCACTTAAGGTCCATACATGGAAATCTCTTGCTTTCTACATTTACAAACAACTGTCATCTACAAAACACCCTCTTTATTTCCAGACTTGGTTGGGTAGGGTTAAATCAACTCCAAAAGAGCAAGGAAAACAATCACTTTCTGTCTTCACCTCTTATTTTTACCTGAAATTTGAATCTTTTGCTTTATGAGCCAAGGAAATAAATAATAACTATGGCATATACGTGTATATATTAGCTGTGGTGGGAAGCTTCAGTGCCTACAAGGACTTCCCACACACAATGAATTGTACTTATGTTATTTCCTTCATTTTTTTTTTGCATAACCACCCCAAAGAAGGAGGGTGGATAGTTTGCTTGTGAATATTGCTATGTGAACAAATAAACTTTAGTACTGTCATCTTTTTTTTACTGGCTTCCCTTGCACACTGTAAGTGTTTTCATAATTACGAAGGCTTTTTTTTCTAGTTATCTGAGGTCCCTGATGTACTACTTTCTTCCATAAAATTTTGAAGTGGATATGAAGTAATCCTCACCTGAAAAATAAAATTGTGGATGCCAAGTCCATCAGAGATAAATGGGGCTCGCAATATTTTTAAGGCTTAATTTTTCTGAGCTATTTAATATTGATGAAGAAGATGGTGCAACAGAGTTTCAGGGAACTAGAACACGAACAGGTCTCTATTTTGCAATGCATTAAATCAAAGCTATTTTGAAAATAATTTAAAATTTAGTAGATGCTGACCTGGAAAATTCAAGGGTTAATACAGGAGAAAAGCAGCTAACAGAGGTTTCTGGGAGTGTCTTGCTTTCTAAATTCAATTGCTTTTCATGAGCTCATCAGCCTTCTAAAGATATTATGATCTTTTATCCAGGCTGGGGGAATTTCCTCAAATGTGATTGAAGAGGGCTGGGCTGTGTCCTCAGAAGTCAGAAGACTTAATATTGGAAACATGACCTCTCTTGGAGCCTTTCCTGATTTTATTTCAGAGGAATTCCCCCTTGAAGAACAACTCCCACGATGTAACGCAGGGGACAGAGGAAGCTTTTTGAAATGTATTTATTTTTTAATTTGGAAGTCGAAGAGTCCTTCCCTCCAACTCCCTTAGAAACGACTTAAGTAAGAGTCAGGGAAAACAGTTTGAAGTCTCTTTTTTAGGATAAGTGAATCGGACATATAAAAGGTACTCAAAAATATTCGTGAAGGTGCGCCATCATGCTGAGTTATTTCCAAGTGAACATAACTTCAGTCCTGTGAGGTGGACCCTGTGGGTGATGGGTGACAATAGGCTAGGGCTTTTACTGGTTCTTAAAGAACAAGGCAGCTTTAATTAAGCTTCTACCTGGGACTACACTAAAACTGTGGCAAGCCTTTTAGTAAGATAGATAATGATCTGATCACTATGTCGTACATCTGAAACCAATATAATATTGCACATCAATTGTATTCCAATAAACTAAACTAAACTAAAAAAACAAAAACAGACCCCCTTGTGATGTTTCGAAGGAGAAGAACATGCGAGAATAGGGGATTGATTGAGGGCTTCAGCCGGAGGGAAAGCCTCTTTGCAGAGATAGTATTTAAGCTTCAGCCACCTGGGTGAAAGGGAGGGAATGGCTGAGGTGCAAGGGCCTTCACGTCCCCAGCCAGGGTAGGAATGATGGGGGGGAAGTGAGGGAGGGAGAAGGGCCAATCATGCAGGGCCTCCTTGGTCACGGTAAGAGTTTTGGATTCTTTTAAATTGTAGAATATACATAACATATAATGCCAGCGTAACAATTTTTAAGTGTACAGCTCAGTGGCATGAAGTACAGTCACGTTGTTATGTACCCATCACCACCATCCACCTCCAGAACTTTCTTCATCTTTTGAAATTGAAACCCTAAGCCCATTAAGCACTAACTCCCATTCTCCCTCCCCAAGCTCCTGGCAACCACCCTTCTACTTTCTGTCTCTATGAATGCGACTACTTTAGGAACAAGTCCTTTAAGTGGATTCATACAGTATTTGTCCTTTTGTGACTGGCTTATTTCGCTTCGCATTAAGTCCTCAGGGGTCATCCATGTTGTAGCATGTGTCAGGATTTCCTTCCTTTGTAAAGCTGGATATTGTATTCCAGTGTACCTATATATCACATTTTGTTTATCCATTCATCTAGATACTTGGCTATTGTGAATAATGCTGCTATGAGCAGCATTACAGTATAATGCCATAAAACAGTATTTGACAGTGTACAAATATGTGTGTGAATCCCCAGAATGGCTATACCCCCAGAAGTGGAATTGCTGTTTTAAATTTTTTGAAAAGCTGAAATTTTGTGTTCTACAACAGCTGCACCATTTTGTGTTCCTGCCAGCAAAACAGAAGAGTTCCAGGTGCTCCACATCCTCGTCAACATTTGTTATTTCCTGGTTTTTGTTTTTGTATTTTAGTAACAGTCCTCTTAATGGGTGTGAAGTGTTTGGAGTTCTTAGGTTAGAAGACAGTGCATGATTTTAACAAGGGAATGATATAACCTTTCTTTTTAAAATGCTTACTTGGGTGCTTGATAGAGAATGGATTAAAGGGGAAGGAGAGAGCAACTGGGTAGACTAATTACAGAAGTATTTTGATGT
Source organism: Phataginus tricuspis (assembly GCA_029783875.1). Classification (NCBI taxonomy): domain Eukaryota; kingdom Metazoa; phylum Chordata; class Mammalia; order Pholidota; family Manidae; genus Phataginus; species Phataginus tricuspis. The sequence goes on from JAQQAC010004068.1 coordinate 9,535,212, forward strand.
CCAGGAAAGGGATGGTGGTGACACGGACCAGGGTGGTAGTTTGAAGAACAGAGATTCATAGATTCATGACACACTTTATAAGTACAGTTTATTGGTTTTGACTATAGATTGGATGTGGGGGTGGTCAAAGTCACACAGCACAGAATACACGTGACAGAGTCAAGATGCGAATCCAGGATCGTCTGACTGCAAAGCCTGGTCTTGCCCATTCTGGCATCTGCTTCCCAGTCAGAGCAGGTCAGCCACCAGGAATTGGGACCAATGACTCCATCTATCCACTCTGGAAAATCTGTAGTGATAATGGGAAGACACCACCTTTAGTAATAAATGTCAAGTTTAGAGTGCAAACCTTGAAAAGATTTGGAGAATCAATAAAACATCTGAAATGTAATAGAAAACAATTGAACAGAGAATCTCTTTTAGAAATCATATTAACAGAGTTAAATGGGGTCCAGTTGCCCATTGCTGGGAAGCACAGAACATATTTAATCTCCCCCAAAGACTTTGGAGGCAAAGATAGCATTTCAACCATGCTACACAAGAGCACCAGTCTGTAGCGTTGTACTCTGTATTTGGTCAGAGTTATTTGTAGAGGTGAGAGGATGTTAGCATGACACCAACTAGTCCAGATGCGACGAGTGAGTGGCGAGTGCAGCATAAAGGTTCAGAGCAGAGATTCTGAAATTAGACAGAAAAGACTTTGTGTCCTTGGTCAGGTTATATAACCTCTCTATAAAGGCTTCGTCATCTGTGAAAGGAAAAGCTGATGCCTTGATTGGAGGGGCATTGTGAGGGCTGGACCAGACAATGCCTGCAGAGGACTTAGCTTCATAAAGACTAGTTATTTTTTAGTTATTATTACAGGGACTGTTGAGTGCATGCTTCACTTCTGGAGAAGGGCTGAGTGCCCTGGAGAAAGGAGAGGCTGATAATTTAGTGTGGGGTGTCTGAGAATATAAGGGGCTGGTTTCATTTATATTTAGGAAATAAAATGGTGCTTTGCTCTTAAATGTCCAATTTTTTTGGCAATTTAGCAACTTTTCATCCATTGATATCTTATAGGGTTAAATACATAAACATTTAGAACAAATTAGGAGAACACTCTGAATGTTTTTCTGCATATGTTACCCACATTAGTGACTTCTCCAGCATTACCTACCACGTTTGTAGTTTTAAAGGCCTAGAATTCTTTAGTAAGGACAGATGGCGTGTTTTCTAGAGAGTTCTCTGAGGGTTGCAGAAGTATAGAATGAAAAGGCACTGGATTTGGCCCCTAGTAGACCTTGGTTTGAATCCTAGCTCTGCTTCTTAGCTGTGTGACTGTAGGGAAATCACTTAACCTCTCTGCACCTCTTTCTTCACTTGTTAAATGGTGATGGTACTATCTCTTTCATGGGGTTTTGTGAGGCTTAGTTGTAAAGTACTTAGTTACCCTTGAGTTCATTTTAGACTACCTCTAAAAGGCAGCTAATTTAACTTTTTGTCCTTCTTTTGTTTTGTAGTATACCATATGCTTTTCTACCCAGTGAAAGGATACAGAAAAAGACATTCTTGAACACAAGTCATCAAAGGTCCTATGGAATCTTTGAGAAATCAGGGACGTCTTTTGGCTATTGAGTCCACTTCCCAAAATAACTCCTTGAGCATCTGTAACTGTTCTGGATAGAAGTCCCCATGGAAAGCAGTGAGGAGTTCAGCTGGTTTCTTACCATCACTTGTGTGCTTGCTTTCTTGGTCCTTTGCAGCTTTTTAACTGGTTTGCTTTTGAAAGACTATCACAACCACGAGGTGGCCCACTGCTCCTCACAGAGGTCACTCCACATCCTAACGGACTTTTCCCCATGAAAAGCCTAAATATTCTCTTGTTCACTTGGAAGCAGTTTGGCCTTTCCCAACTCTCTCCTCTCTTGGGCCCAGTGTCTACCTGACTTTACAGATGAGAGAGCAGAGCAACACGAGCGGGAATTGCATGGTTTGGGTACTGACATCATGCAAGGTGATGTGGAGTGGCAGTCAATGCTGCCTTTGAGGGTCAGTGGCTAGAGGAGATAGGAACTGGTCTTTGGAATAAATGACAAGTTTGAAGTCACTGAGCAATCATCAGGTGGTTAGAAGTAGGGACTGGGGCTGTGCATGTTCTAGACTCTGCATGCATCACGGGGGTCATTTTCCAGGAGGTGGGATGCCCTTCTGGCTATGGGACAGGTGGATGGCGGGGATTGCTCGGGGGGAGGCAGCGTGTGGGCATGTGAGAGATGCTGTGGAGGAAGGATTTGGGAGTGATCACACCGTGGGGCTGGAGAAGAATAAGGGGCCAGTGACAGGGGTAGAAGGGAATTCTTAGGATGTGCGGTCCTCCCAGAAAGGGGTCCAGGGCCCCCGCATCCAAGAGAGGCAGCACGGGAGGACAAGGAACCAGGGATGGAGGGCAGGTTGTGGCAGGGGCAACTCCCAGGAGCTGGGGACTCTTGAAGTACCCATTTCAGAAACTGACTAATTAAATTAACCCCAAAGTTAAAGGGAGATGGGATGCTAACTTGAAGTGTTGGTGGAGTGAAGGAAACCTTTAGAATCGTCTTTCATTTTAGTCTTTCGAGAAGGATCTGCAGCAAATGAAGTTTGATCAAGTAATTTTTTGACAGTTGCCTCAGATTTAGTTACTCTCTTGAGCAGATCCTATAAATACAGAGTTTTTGTAAATTACAGAGATATGCAGAATACTGCTTATACCAAAAAGGTTTCAAGACGACTAAAATGTCTAAAATGTTCTCCTTATGTTTTAACTTGATGTAATACACCTAAATGATTTTCAAATAGTTTTGGGGATTTTTATATTTATTGTTTTAAGGCTTATTTTTAAACATACACTTTAAAATGCACTTACTGAGTTTGCAGCACTTCTTTATTGTGCTAAATCTGAAGACTCTTGACTTCCCTGCAAACTGGTAATTGACCCATCTTACACATGCTATGATGCTTGTGGAGACATACAACTAGACTGTCCTGGGTGGGATGGAGGCAAGTTCTATTAGTGTCAGTTTACTCTTTGATAGAACTCTCAACTTTTGGGGTAGTATATTAATACTAATAGTTATATGTATATTATATATTAAAAGTCTTAAATTAATATAGTGGTCTGAAAATTATTTTATCATTAACCTTTATTTTCTTGTTCTCAGACTCCGAAGTCCAATTTTCTGCCATGGAAGAACCATATACTCTAACCCACTGGCTCTCAGATTTTCAGATTTCATGAAATGTTAAAACTTTAAAAAATAACATACTGAGGTCTAGAATGGGTCTGGGTAGTGGGATGTATTGTGCACAGGCAGAAATAGGGTAGTCAAGTTTTAATTCTGCCAAGTGATAGCACTTGTTTTTTCAAAAGGTCCATTTTTTATTCCACCAATATTGGATCAGAGAAAGCATAATAATAAAAACCATGTGAATATTTGTCCTTATGGAATGAAGCAGCACTCTATCTATTGATAAAGATTGCCAGGATAAATTAAGTTTAATAAGAAAGGGCAAGGTACAGAACAATATGTAGAATGTATATGTAAAAATATGCTCATAAATTATACGTGGTACGTGAGAAATCAGTAATAATGGAGACTTGTCCGGAAGATTGGGAGAGAGGGAGACTTTCCTTTTCACTGAATGCCCTTTTATATGTTTTGAAGTTTGCTTCATGTGCATTCAGAAATAAAAATAATTTTTTAAATTGGCACTGTGAAAAATTTATTCCAGTGTTCTTTTTTTCATTTTGTCTTGGATTAATAAAAACTTTGTTCTGAGCCTGGAACTAGGCTGCCAATTGGTTTTTGAGAATCTCCATCCTCACACTTTCCAGTTACCTTGAAATGAGTAAGCTCCCAGGCAGGAAGGCTTAGAGTCTGGCTGGGCCTTAGTTCCCTCCCTTTGAGAAAATGACACATTACGGAAAGTATTAGTTCTTAAGACAGGAGTTGTTATTTCCAAGATTGAAGAAGAGATACACTATTTCAAAAGATTCACCTCTTTCCCTTTTATCTGTCCATGTTTATGTTGATGGTAAGGTTTGTGTAAGGAAACCTAGCCTGGCAGCACTTTCCTTTTGAAGGTGTTTGTAAGGTTAGTGAACTCAGAATGCAGAATTTATTAATATGCACTACGCATTGTGTTTATTTCTGTTTCATCAAGGTTTTGCCAGATGATGGCCTGTCTGTGCCTGATAGTGGCTGTGTTTGTGTATGAGCACAGGGTCATCTGATAACGAATTGTCACATCATGCGATTAAGCGATGTTTAAAATGGGTGTAAGCCAGAAGAGTTGGACTCCCAGCGCACTTTTAGAAGGTCCAATCAACAAAGGAAAGTTCAAGGTATCTTGGAAGAGGTCATTGATTACAACCAACGTCTTGATCATTCTGGACTTGTTCCTTCCTGCACAGACACAATTAAAATGATGTTGTACAGTAGAAATATATCACTGCTGGAGGAAGGACATATTTTCCAGAGGGGAATCAATGTAAAATCTATTTCCTTTTCAGGAAGACCCGAAATAATAGTTTCAGAAATTCATTCGAGGGGTTGTAGACGAGTTGGTGCATGATTCCCTGCAGCAATTCCCAAACGCTGTTTAAGGGGACTTTCCCTGCCGTTTACCACTTGGGGGGACCCTGGGCACTGGGAGGCAGAGGTTCTCTTTCCATTCGCTTTTGTATCCCTGGGACAGTTTTGTGACACACAATAAGTGCCTAGTAAATTTCTGTTGAAAGATGGGTGAGTGCCTCAAATAAGTCCCGCTGGTAGGCAGGAATATCAAATAAAGCTTAACCTTTGAGTTGTAATACTTATAATTTTTGTACTGATATCTCTACTCTGTCTGGTTTACCAACACTATAATCAACTATAAAGTTGAATCTGTCTAGAAAGAAGTATTGGAGGAAAGTTTTGTCTGAGGCTAATGCTCAGGAATGTCACTCTTATCAGTATTGGTTTTGTACTCCAGGAAAAATTCCAAAATTAAAGTTTTTCCCTTATTGTTTTTTGGCCTTGGGTACTTCTCTTCAATACTGTGGGCATATCATCTTGTTACAATTCCTTTGAAACTTAAGAAAATGTGCAAAAGAAATGAATTTGAGTTCTCTTCCGTGAAGACTGGTAATTTTAGTAATGCATTGCCCTGTGAGATACAGACAGGACTGCTTCCTCTCTGGTCTGTTTTTTCTTCCTTTCTTTCAAAATAACCTGCCATCTTTCCAAAATAAACATGAAGGGGAAATACATGAGTGGGTATGTAATCACCCAGATATCTGTAGTGGCATGCCTCTAAAAAAAATAGTAAAAATAAAACAGTCATCAGAAATTCATTCTGGTTTTACAAGATTTGTTAGTGTTCTTGTCTTTTCTTTCTAAGATTTTGAAAAGAAACATTTATATTCATATAAGAAGTTTGCCAAAGAGAAAATTAAATAGCTACCTGCTTAGGACTTATTTTCTCATGACCTTAGTTTTTCTAAGGTTACAATTTTTAGTGAACAAGATCAAAATAATCATTTTACAGATTTTTACCATTCTAGAATCACAGTATCATGTTCTAGTTCTACTCAATATTTGTGAAGTCGTATTCTGATGATCTTACTTGATAACTGTGTTAACCCTATAATTATGTTCTATGTCTTAATCATAAATTGCATATTTAATATTCATTTTTAGATATTTTGAATCAAAGATACTTTAAAGATTTCTTTTCATCCTGAAGGGTATGATACTTAAGGAACATTTAGAAAACTTACTGGCTCAAAAGACTTCATCCAATCCAGTGAGCCTGGTGAATAATTTGATGACTTTCCATTTATGGTTTGGAAATACAATGAGCACTTTCCTCTTCCTCCTTCTTTCTCCTGGTCTCTTTTTCCTTCTTCTTGTCTTCATCTGCATCCTTTTCATCATCAACACACATTTATTTAGCATCGGCTCTCAATACCGTGCAAAGGAAGTTCAAAGACTTCAACCACTGCCCTTAGATCTTGGAGCTAGAGACTGACCTAAGAGTCAAATCCTGACTCATTCTATACCATTACCACGGCCAGGAACAAGTTGTTAGAAGTACAGTGTATATGCATCAATTAAGATCCTGTTCCTTTGGAGTCGTGATGACAGAAATGTAGTATATATTTATCAATTAAGGTCCTGTTCTTCTGGAGTCTGTGATGACTGGTAAGGAGCTAAGCAAAACTACTTTTGTACAACCCACCTATCTAAAGAGAGAGGGTTTGCCAAACAATTTAACAGCATCAAAGGATAAGAATGTTTACTCCTCTGAGGCAAGTCAACTGCTTCTGCCCAGACACCTGTGAAAGAGGCCTGAGGATGCTAATTACAAATCATTCTTATCTTGTCAAATCAAAAGGAAGCTACTTGCAAGCAGACCTAGTAACCATGGGAATCTTAAAGCTAAAAAACCAGATTACCAAAAATTTCTTCAGTTTAGACCGGCTGTTACCCAAATTTCAAATTATTCTGATGAACCTGTGAATGTTGATTTATTACAACTCTATGTGCTAAAAAGGCCCACTTTTTACTCTTGTGTGAGTTAGCCCCCTGGCCAGGACTCTGGAGGAAGAGTCTGAAAGGAAGACCACAGCTGAGCCCCTCAGCCGGTGGCGATGGTCAGTTCTAGGTGTGAGCCATTGTTCCTAGGGGGTCTCTATCTGAAAGGGGCGACCCTCTCACTATGGGGCTAGAGTTGGGGTAGAGGGACAGATATCCCCTGCCCAGGACCCAGGGATTCCACGTCATAGTCCTTTCTCTGCATAGTTCTGATGGCTCACCTCGCCCAGCCAGTGGAGGGGGCACAAAAGCTGCCCAGTTCATAAAAGAGAAGGAAGGAAGAAAGGAGAGCAGCAGCATCTGTCTAGAGGGTTTGTTTCTGTGTGCGTCCCAGTGTTGACCCAGGCCTGGAGGGCTTCCTGTTGATGGCTGACCTACTGGCTTCCAGCTGGCTGTCCTGGGGCCCCTCGGGGGCTCCTGGAGCCATCAGACTCAAGTCTCAGAAAGCAAGCTCACCCACAATCACCAGAGCCTTAGCCCATGGATTATGCCTAAAGTCCTTGATGATAAGGAAGAAGAGTTCAAATCAAAATGTGTAGCCACACCCCAGGGCAGAGCTATGGCGCACCTCTGACTGTATCTTGGAACTGCGCAAACCAAAATGCCTAGTGTGAGTTAGAGAGAGGGGGATTGGTATCGATGTAGCTCATTCTTTTCCTCCTAAATTGCCAAGTAGGGAAAGTTCAGCGTTGGAATGGAAATCCCATGGGAAGGAGTCAGCCTGTCTGCACGTATGCCAGCTCTGAGACCTTGGGCTAAACATGGTTACTAAACCTGTGGCCTCAGTCTTGACACAAAAACAGGGATAAGAATAGTGATACTTCAAAGGGTTCTTAGGGGGTTCTTTTGTAGGATTCAGTGAGTTAATATCTGCAAAGTGCTTACAACAGGGCTTGTCACTGAGCACTAAGTGTAGGTTCATGTACGTAACCACAGGCTGTGATAGCACCATTTCAGGGTACAGCGCAGGAACTCTGAACCATCAAAATAATGAAGAGGAACAAAGAGGAAAGTGCAGGAAAGGATTTTGGCAAGAAATAAAGATAACTTTGTATACACTGCATAACAAAGCATTTCTTTTAATTTTCACAAGAATTTTGTGAAATAACTAAACAGCTACTATTTCATGAGAGCTGGAAACTAGCTTTATTTCCAGCTTTATTGTGGTATGATTGACAAAAAAGACTGTATACATTTAGGTTGTACACTGTGATTTTTTGAAGTTGTAAGATATGATGATTTAATATATGTGTATACTGTGAAGTGAATACCACAACCAAATTCATTAGCCTATTCATTTCCTTGCATAGTTACATTTTTGTGTGTGATATGAACTTAAGATCTACTCTTTTAACAAATTTCAAGTATCCAGTATGGTATTATTAACTAGAGTCTCCATGCTGTACATTAGCTCCCCAGAAATTATTTGTCTTATAACTGAAAGTTTGTTCCCTTTGACCGACATCTTCCCCACCCTCACCCTGGTAACCACTATTCTACTCTGCTTCTGTGAGTTCAACTATTTTAGAATCCATATATGAGGAGGTCATACAGTATTTGTCTTTCTGTTTCTGGCTCTTTTCACATAGTGTAATGCCCTCCAATTTCGTCCATGTTGTCACAAATGTCAAGATTTCCTTCTTTTTTTATGGCTGAATAATATTCTGTTGTATACATGTACCATATTTTGTTTATCTATTGACAGACATTCAGGTTGTTTCCACATCTTGGCTATTGTGAATCATGCGGCCATGAACGTGGGAATACAGATACCTTTGAGATCCTGATTTAATATCCTTTGGACATACACACAGATTGGGATTGCTGGGTATTTCTATTTTTTATTTTTTGAGGCGCCTCATACTGTTTCCAAAGTGGCTGTACCAGTTTGCAATCCCACCAACACTGTACGAGGGCTAATACTGAAAGTGAACTGGCATTTGCCGGGTACTATGCTAAATCCAGTACAGTTTTATCTGGTTAAACCTCTTAAAGACTTATTTCGTATATTTTTTATTATCTCATCAGAAAAAGTATTTGAGTGACTTACAGAGATTCATAACATAAAATTATAGAAGCAAATAAAGCAATTAGGCCTAAAGAAAGAAGAGCTCAGAGTCGGAAGACAGAACTAGGGAGGATGCGGTATCCGGGCAGCAGATGAGGATTTGGCAACTCGGGAAGCAAGTGCGCCCTCCAGGCTGGCGCACCCGTGAGGGATGGAGGCGGGGGCAGGCTTTTCTCCCTGAGTTCTGGTGCAATTTGGAGTAGCTTCAAGAGAAGGGGAAGGGGGTATAGACAAAAAGAAAAAAACGTGCAGCAAAGATGGAGAAGAGTAGGAAAATAAGTGGTAGGAGAGGGAATGGAGGGGAGGGAACAGTAGGTGAAACTCAAGTCCACTTGTGGTTGGTTTGGAACATGGCGGGTGAGGGGATGGGAGGCTCGGGTGAGAGAAGGCATGGTGGGGGCGTTTCTGTGTGTCACCGAGCCTTCCTTTCTGAGAGAGGGCATCACCAGGGTCCTGAGGTTTGCCCCCCAGCACTCACAGGACGATCAGCTCCCGAGTACTGGAAACGGAAATCTTGGCTCTCTTTGAAGATAGTATTTTGAAATAAAGGGATGATGAGACTGTACCAAAAGCACGTATATATCCCATAAACAACCATCCATCTGCTTCTGGATTCTGGATCTCAGACACACACGCTCATCTTCATTCAACAAACTCACTCGGCACTTACTGCGTGCCAAGACTGGCGTGAAGGGGGAGAAAGGTTAGTAAGGCATCATCTAGAAATTCACAGTTTGGTAGGGAAGACAGACGGGGAGCTTATATTTAACACTCAGTGTAGTAGGTGCTCTTTGGGTGATGTGCCCCTGGCTGTGGTGCTTTGGGGGCCCAGGGCTGGAGCACCTCACTGTGCCTGAGGCAGCAGGTTTCCATCAAGAGCAGTGTACTTATCTCACTCCTCAGGGACGAGGGGCACATGCCAGGCAAGGAAAGGGGAAGGAAGCTCTGGGCGGAGAGGACCACGAGCAAACGCAGGGGTCCCCAAAGTGAGAGGTGAGAAGCCAGTGCTGCCAGGTTCTGGGCCAGCACAGGAGGAGGCAGGACAGGTGAGAAAGAGGAGCCGTGGGGAGCAATGCTAGGATGGTTCCAGCCAGGCTGCTAAGGACACTGTGTGAAATTCTTACTTAAACCTTGCATGCTACAAAAATGATCCATAGCTAGCTGTGCAAGTGAATGGCTACTCCCTGAGGTGGTGGGACAGTGGAATCTGACAGCAGGGTGACATGGTCACCATCCCTGCAGCCTGGCCATGCAGCCCCTTGGTGGTGGTGTGAGCATGGGGTGCAGGGACAGAGACACCTGAGACAGCCTTGGAAGCAGTCCGCAGATTCAAGGGCCCAGAGTGGAAGAAGGATGTGGGGGTAGGGAAAGCACTCCGATTTGAGACACGTTTGTTAGGATTTGGCGACAGGAGGGTGGGAAGGGGGGTTGTCCAGAGAGAAAAGAAGGGCGGGCAGACACCAAGAGGTCCTGATCAGATAGCGACTCCCATACATTTCGTTTTAATTTGGGGGAATTTAAGCTAGTTATAGGCGTGAAAACCATTTCCCAAGAACTCCGATTCTGTTTTAAAGTAGTCCAACTTACCTTGTTTCTGCAGCGTCACATCACGCCTAGCAGCCAACGTCTCTTTGCTTCTGTCACTTATTAACTGTGTCATTTTGGGCAGATCATTCAGTTCCTGATCCCTGTTTCTCTGTCTATAAAATCCGGTAATACCTACTGCCATGGAATTGAGAATTCAGCTGATAGCTTGATGTGAGTGATCCAGTCATGGCCCAAGAGCTGGGGCTTGCTGTCCGTTCAGTGGAGGAGGAGCCCGACTAATGGAGAGAGAGATGCTGGTGGGTGGCTGGTGCCTGCTCCACCCCACCCATCCTCGCTGCTCTCCTTCCCCTCCCTGCTGCTCCTCCACTCCCCTCTCATCTTCCTCTTTTCCATAACCAGATTCTGCAATTCAAGAGCTGAATGTTTCTTTTCTTGTAAATAAAAAGAAACAAATAGACAATTTCTGGGCTTTTATTTGCGGATCCAGAATTTAGCTTTCTGAGAATATCAATATCTAAGTTTTAACCCTTAAAATCACTCTTTTATAAAAAAATTACTTTTAAGCTGGTCTGTTTGTCTGAAGGGATCTGAGTGTTTCCAGTTTCTATCTTCTCATTAGTTTCAGATCATCAGCTTTCACTGTTTGAGAAGCCATGGCCATGGGATGCTGTGAGGCCCTCTCCTGCCGACCACAGGAAGCCTTCTCCCCTGCCTCCAGCCTGCCAAGGTTCCAGCCCACAGGAGTGGAACCAGGGGTCCCACAAGCCTCTGTCCACCCTCCCGGCTTTGAGGGGCATAGACCAGCTCTCCTGGGCTCTTTGGGCCTCTGTGCACTTAGGATCACACCAATCATGCTGTCATTAAATACCTCTGTGCTTGTCTTTCTTCCATATTAATCTTGAACCTTAAAAGTAGAGACCTTGTTCTCTTCATTGTTTCATTCCAGCCCCTAACACAGGAGTGGGCACAAAGCAGTGAGTGAGTGACTGCAGGGAATGTGTGCGTGTGTGTGTGTGTGTGCCTGCGCGTGCACATGTGTGTGTGTGCGTGAGACAGAGAGAATGTGAGTGGATGGTGTGTGGGTGGGGATAAGGCTGCCACCACTGCTGCATCTCCTAGAGCAGCCTGTGGACTGTGGAGCTGAGGATATTCATCAGACACCTGTGCACAGGAGGCTTAGCTTTGGGGCAATGTGTCATAGCACTGCGCACAGGATGCAGGGGATACGCTGGGAGCCTTTGGTCTTAACAGCTCAGTTTCCCAAGTCTTTCTTAGTAAAACATCTTGGTCAGCTATTCCATTATCTTTTAAGGTGGAAGGAACGTCAAGCTACCAGATGGTTTCTCCTTGTCAACCTGCATGCAGCACTATTCTTTGCCCATTTGATGGAGTCTAAGGTGTTGGCACCCCTAAATGATTGTATTTTAACAGGTGCATACTGAAGAAATGTTTTGGGCTAGGTGGGGTAGAGCTCGCGTAACCTTCCACGGGGGCTGGAATTGGAATCCCTCCTGCCCCGTGGCCAAGGCTGAGCAATGCTTCGCTTTTATCGGTTGGCTTCCTTGTACCAAGTCTGCTCAGCTTGGACATTGCTTCAGGAGCAGGAGGAGAAAGGAGCGCATCTTCCAGCTAGCGCAGAGATGTCGCTCATCCTGGGAACAGCTTTATCTCTGTCCTTTCTAGCACGTAGGCTTTGTAAATAAACCGGGGCTCGACTTCCCTGCTTTGTTAGCGTACGCTATCGTCAGGACCTGGAGCCACTTGGTCTTTCTGTCAGACACTTGTTTATGTGTAGTCTAGAAAGCCAACCGCTGTCCGGGAGCAGCTTGCCTGGGGATGTGTGTCTGGAGTGCAGACTAGAGCCCTTCTTGTCTCCCTTTTTGCCTTTCTGGCCTGATGGGAACTTTTTGTTATAAAAATCGTGAATATTATAAGCCAAATACCCACAAATACATGCTAAGTTGCTCCCAGTCTTCTAGTAAATCACCGTGCTTCCCGCCACTCTTGGAATGATCTCCTAAACTATGTCCTAAAATTATCATTTAAATTGGTGTCACCCACCTCAGACCAGATGCCACTACCAGAAAAAAACAAAAAAGAAGGAAGATAAACATTAAAAAAAAAAAAGAGAGAGACTCTCAGGCTGCACAGGGTGTCCTCTGCAAGGAGGACAGAATAAAATACCCTCTTTTTATTTTTATTGTGGTAAAATATGCACAGCATAAAATTAATCATTTCACCCATTTCCAAGTGGCACTTAGTAGATTCACAATGATATGCGACCATCTCCACTGTCTAGTTCTAAAGCATTTTCATTACTTCATTTACCCTCTCCTTTTTTAAAAGCTAAGATTCTGTCTAATAGAGAAACCAAATTAACAAGCAATCAACCACCAATCATGGCAATCAGTTCATAAAATATCTGTATTGTATATTGACCATCCGCAAAGGTCTATGATCTGATTGAATGTCTTGCTATGGACCATTATGAAGAGATTTAGCAAAGTACAACCTGTATAAACATGGCTATGGGTAGATGTATAGATATTTTGTTAAGTTATTTGAGAAATGTGTATGGGGATTAAATATATTTGTAATAATATTTGTGAAAAGATGGGTAGGTTTTATTGACTATATTAAAATTTTCTCTAGTTGGAAGGTAAAATTTTTGACATGTAGAAAATATTGAAGAAACCTAATTTTATTGTTTTTATGCTCATAGAGTATTGGTACTAATAGGAAAGGGAAGGTAGGAACACATTTGATTATTTTACTCAATAAATTTGAAGATTTAGATAGCAGATGTAGATATACAGTAATATTTATTATTATCACACCATAATAAGAACATAGAAAATCACTAGTGATTATCACATTGATGGTTTAAGAGCAATATTTACATGTGATGATTTTCTAGGAGCTCTGCTTGCTTATTGGCTCCACTTTTAAGCAGGGTACACCTTTCCTTTGGTCACTGTAAGAAATTTCCCTGGCAAATTCTCTCATAGGAAACGCAAAGTTAAATTTCAGTGAATCATGACAAATTCCAAGTTTTAGAGCCCCAGAGTTTCACTTATCAGCAAATACTTGGCAACTCCTCTCATTCACAAATCGCTTTGTAGCAAGATAATCTCATTTGATAGAAATTTCAGGTTTGACTTATTTCCAGTTTCACAATTCTAGTTGTGACGTGAGTCAATATTTCCAACAAAGCGGCAAGTTAAGGGAATTTGTGTACATTAAATTCTGTTTTTTGCAGAGTGTTAGGTGTCTGGGATTCGGTCTGTCTTATCATACCCAATCAGCCTTGCATCCCTTAATGATCATCTTTTTCTGATTCACCGATCACTTCCTGTTTTCCTTCCATAGTCTTGCTTTTCTAACTATTCTTCTGGTAGGGTCCTTTCTTCAAATTCCCCTTATCTTATTTTTGGGACTCTAAATTCACCTCTTGTTCGTCACTTACAAGTTCTGATGCAATTGAACTGCAACATATTTGTCTACAAATATGCTCTCTACAAGGTTTGTCTACAAGATTGTATATTATATATATCTATATCTATTATTTATTTATAACTGAAACAAAGGAGAGAATTGACCAAATTAGGTAATGGATGCAAGCATGTTTCCTCCATTATTTTGTCTATATTTCTGCATGTTTATATTATTTCGTTATTTTTAAAACATGGAAAAATGCAACTAATTTGAGTCCATGAGTCAGAGGCTTTAGATTTTTGAAATCAGCGTTAGAACTCAGCTTCATTAATTCTGAAGTTGAAATTCTACCTGCTGTCATGTTTGTAGTTACGGGCAGTATTACCTCACAAAATGGTCTTCCCAGTGCACATAATTAGGTGAGGTTTTAACTTTTAAGTAGGTTTAACACACTCATTTCTTTTTGGAGATTATACCCCCCTCTCAGAATTCCCCCACCTCTAGAAAGACTTTCCCCACAGTCTGAGCATGTCCCACCTTTTGCTTTCCATTCTCTTTTAGCTTTAACAGTCACTTGTCCTGTGACCTTAGGCCACTTACTTAAACTTTCGTACATGGGCCTTGAGTATGTGAAAGGAGATAATAGTAGATCCTAGCTTCTAAAATCATGTTGAGGATTAAAGGAGCTAATGTTTAAAGTGGGAAGCACAGTTTCTGCCAAATGGCCCTGTCTCATTAATGCGGCTCTTATCACTCATTGCCTGCCTTAGAGTGTGTTTTCTGACTCATGCTATTAAACCACTCCAAGGCAGGGCATTATATTATTCTATGAAGATGCTCTTAAAGGAAGATTTTTTAATTAAATGGGTACACAGGCCCACAAACCAGATTACAATGAAAGTGAGAACGAGGGTGAATAGCAGATAAAATCTGTGATTATCAGTCTTCACACTGACACAGCCCTGCAAAGACAAAAGCCAGCTTCAGTGACTGGTGACTGTGAACTCTTCAACACACTGCAATGATTTGGGCAAGTCTTTTCTATTTTTAAATTGTAGTTAAATAAAACTTACCATTTTAATCACTTTTAAGCGTACAGTTCTGTGGCAATAAGTACATTCATGTTATGTAGCTATCAGCACTATTTGTCACCACAACTATTTCATCTTTCCAAACCGAAACTCTATACCCCTTAAAACGAACTCCCCACTACCCCTTGCCCCTTTCCCCTAGCTTCTGACAACCAGCACTGTGCTTTCTGTCCTTGTGAATTTGACTAATTTACTCTACATACCTCGTATAAGTGGAATCCTACAGTGTTTGTCTTTTTCATGATTGTCTTATGTGCATGTCCCCCATGTAGTATGTGTCGGCATTTCATGCTTTCTGAAGGCTGAACAGTAGTCCATTGTATGTATATGCCACATTTGGTTTATCCACGGATACACTGATGGACACTTGGGTTGCTTCCACCTATTGGCTATTATGAATATTTTGACTCTGACATTGATGTACCAGTATCTTTTCACGACCCTGCTTACGATTCTTCTGGGAATGTATATAGGCTGGAATTGCTGGATCATACAATAATTCTATTTTTAACCATTTCTATTTTAAGGAATCACCAAATTATTTTCCATAACAGCTGCTCCATTTTACATTCTCACCAGCAGTGCACAAGGGCTCCAGTTTCTCCATATCCTTGTCAACCCTGTTGGCAAGTCTTTTGACTTCCAAGGTTTGATAATTACCAAAGAAGCATCATAGGAATCAGTATGTTATAAATCGGTGGTTCTAAACCAAGCTTTACAATTGAAACGCACTGCTCCTTGAATTCTTGAATTCTAGCTTTTCATCTACTAGCTGTGTAACTATGGGTAGGTGATGGGCCTTGTCTGGGCTTCAGTCTGCTTTAGTATAAACCGACGACCACAGTACTTAGTTCATAGGTTTGTTACAGGCCCAATGTGAAAACCACTGTGAAGTACTTACCCAGGGCTGCTCGCGCAGAACAACTTAACAGGTGACTTGGTTACTATTATTGAAGGAGTGTTTCTTCGAAGAAAACGGTTATTTAAGAATGCCGTCTTTTGCTAGTTCAATTGGTGCACATTTTATTTCCATTTTTGAAATGTTCCTTCATTCTACAAATGTACACATATGCACAAATACTTCAAAGATCTACTTTTGATCTGATCGGGAAGATGAGAAGTCGCTTTAATATCAGAGTAGTTCCTGGAAACAAGCTACCTTGAGAGAAACTACTTGCCCTGTTTTGGATGGCGACAGATGCAGGGGAGCGCGCGGTCTGGCCGAGGAAGGCCTGGGGCTCGAGAAACCTAACGTACAGGCCGCTACTGCCTTTGGCGCTCACCTTCCTGGCCCTCGACTTAACTACTTTTAAAGTGGCTATGGAAACCTTTATTTCTCTTTCAAGTGACACTGCTCCCCGTTTAACAGTGGGTGCTGAGCGTGGCCACAGCACGGCTCAGAAGTCCTGCACATGCTCGGCGTCCAGTCCCGCGTTGCCCTGGTGGTGGGACATCAGTGGCCTGGGAAGGCCAAGGCAGAGAGAGAGGTCTAAAGGTCTAAAGGAGAGAGAACAAATATTCTTACAGTTCTTGGCAAATGGGAGCTCTGAGCTTTTTCTCCATCTTCTCTTCTTCCTTTTTAATTCCCCAGATATTTAAAAATAAGTCAGATACCATTAATGAGCACTTGAATTCGCGTCGGGTGGAGCCAGCTCCAGAGGACCGACCTTTGGCAGAGCCCTTATCAGGAAACTCTGGGCTGGTCTGTGTATTTCCAGAGGGAAATTCTGCCACTGCTTCTGGATTTTTGATTAGGGTCCTACTGGCGACTGAGATGGATGGTGGTGCCCCTGTTTCAACCTGTGAGGTTTTAATGTCCTTTTAGGGTTAGTGATGACAGGCGAGGGGCTTTGCCATTGATCACGCTGAAGCTAAACCTGAGACACTCCACTCTGAGACAAAATACTCCATCCCTTGCTTGGTGGGAGAAGTTAAGATGGTGTAAAGACAGAAAAGGTGGCACACTTTCCTGAGGTGTATAGGTAGAATATTGCTCAACAGTGATTTGGAAGCCCAGATCTAAATGTCGGATGACCCTGGGAAAGGACCCGGTTTCACACGGGAAGGAGATTTGAGCACGCAAGGCACAAGCAACTTGAGCCAGGGAAAGACACTTTATGATAAACTCCAGGGGACAGAAAACTCAGAATTCCTTAAAATTGAGAACAGAACGTTATTTCTTCCTTTCTTAGGACCATTGTTAGTGCTCCATATCTTAGAATAATCAATAGAGAACAGACATCTCCACAAGAAGAAATAGGGATAATGATCTGAATTATATCTCTAAGCAGTAAACTGTAAAAGCAATAAAAATAAAAATTTCAATGCCTCGTGTAAATCTGGTCTCATTTTTGCTCTTGCCTTTTGACGTGGAACAAACAGGTAATATTTCCCATTAATGTACGGTGTAATCGTTATTATATTTTATATAATACATGTGAATTTTTTAACGTATGTGTAACAAAATTCCATATTCTAAGTTAGATGATATGGAAAATGCCATGGTGTACTAACAGAAATTTTCTTAAAATCCTCTTCCAGTTAAGTATGCTGTTGATATACTCAAATACTCACATGCATTTGCACACATATGTATTAGTCTTCAGGAAAGAAACATATACAATAACATCTCTATAATGCCTGCTTTTCATCTTGGATTTTGGAAGTGATGTGTTTCAAAGAGCCATTGTTTTCTCCATCTTTCTGTTTGGAACAACAAAAGCACAAACACTTTTTACAAACATCTTTTAAGAAAACTGCAGGAGAATCTTACTCTGGAAAGGTAGAGAATGAAACTGATTTACTAGAGACAAAAAGGTTGTTTTGTTTGCTTGTTTTTAAAGCAGGGCTCCAGTTACAAAAGTTACCTGAACTTTGTTGAGAAAGATCCAGACATAGAATTTTTGCGAAATCCCTGAAAGGTACTGTAAGTGACCTCCGCGCCCAGCCTTTGATGACACGAAGCACACCTATGATAAAGTGAGGTCTCACTGACCCAATGGAAAAGCACAGATCGATAATTCCTTTGTTGAACAGTCTGCGATTTCATTAATTTCATTGACAGTAATTCTGAGTGAAATTTATGAAGGCTGCAAGGTAGAGTTAGTGAACCGCATGAAATGTCAGCACTCCCACTTTGGACTCTGCGATCTGTGTTTCTCGCCCCTACTCCCACCTGCACTGTTTGCTTTGGCAGGAGGTTTTTCTAATCTAATTTGTAAAGCTTCAACATTTAACCACGACCTCACTTGAGGTTCATTACCAACAGCCCTGGAAGGACTCTAATTCCACTGTACGCTGTGGATGTTTACTGTGGACACTGTGTTTTCCATGTAGGCACCACACACACACACACACACACACACACTCAAACACACACCACACTCACACACACACACCCCAAACCACAAACACAAGCAAAACAACATGCTCACACACACCACACACACAAACATATCACACACTCTCTACACACACTCCCTCCTCCCACAGTCATACTAAGAGATTGTTTTTTCTGCCCATGGTTGATTTCCTATCTTTAATAAAAACAGCATCCCATCTTGGTCCTGGCCCATTGGCTTGGTGCCTCTTTCTGTCCCAGGGCTGGGATATGGCAGGTTTTTCGAAGCTAAGGAGGACAAGCCCTGGGGCTGGGCTGGGCTGTTGAGAGAAAGCTACACTCACATTTTCAGCTGGGTTTGAAACTGTGAATCTTATCTTGGAGTTGCTGGAAGGGTCCTGCAGAACACCTTTTTGAGAATAGGACCCACACAGAGGGCAGCAGGGCTGGGACATGGAGTCTAGGCCTGGATCCCCTGCCAGGACCTGTCCCACACCTCCACCTATGACCATGAAGTTTCATTTCTGCTTAAACCAGTTTCGGTTGGATTTTCTGTCAGTTGCAGTCTGAGAAGTCCTAACTAATCAATGATCTTTAGAGAAAATTAGTTTGTTATCTTCTGAGATAGTTTGAGTACACAGTATTCCTCTAGGGCTGACACCGTAATTTGTGTGTTTAGTAAACACCTTTTTTCCACCAGGAAAATTTCTATTTACGAGGCAAGTGGCATAACTTAACATAAAAGTAACTGAGAGTATACTGTGATGCCCTGGTATTAATAATGAATAGAAATACTTTTGTTTTGATGAATGTAATTTTTGGTTAAGTATTTTAGATATTATGTCTAGAAATAAAGATAAGCATATAGCCATGAATGAAATTTGTTAAAGGAAATACTTAAATACTTTAAATTAGAAACACGACTCATTAAAGACAGAAAGAGACAAATGTTGTGTAAGTGTAAGATAACAAATTGAATCTGTTAACATCACAATGGGATAGCCAAAGTATGAGAAAAATGAGTATTTACTAAATTGAATCTCTCAGAATTTAAAAATAAAAGCAATTATTACAATAAAGGACTCCTGAGTATTTTAATCAATACCTAATGTGATTTATCTGGACTTTTAGTAGTATAACCCTATTTTGAATGATAAAAGAAGCACTATAAATTGCAAATTAAAAAAAGTTAACAATGCATCACAAAGAGATTGCCAAATCCAAAAACCCTCACCTAATTTAATAACTAATTGTTTGACATATCTTGATAACACATTTACCTATTTTTTTTTGGTGACATACTTTCGAAGTGCCTCTCCATATAAAACTGATTTTGTGATAGAATTTCCTATAGGGAGACTATAAAGATGAACCAATCTTTCCTTTGTCATGATGGAGAGTTGTTTTTTTTTAAGTTTGGATAGTATAGACAAATTTCTTTCGGTTTTACAACTTGTTATGGCAATATCATGTAAATCTTTACAATTATTGTCAAATTTGGGCAAACTTCATCAAGTTTCTTTCACATGTGACTGTAAGATTTGGGGGCATTTCAAGTTTTCTACAAAGTCACTACTTTTAAATGCTTCTAGAATCGATAACATTAAATTAGTTCTTCTACTGTGGTCTTATGAATTTTGAATGAATTATGATCTTCACTGACATCAGTATTTCGTATAACCCAGACGTAAAATGTGCAAGGCCATGCCACTATCTGATGGAATGTGATGGAAGAGAGGCGGGGTGGAAATACACAGGGGTAGCAACTGAGTGCTGTGAGGTATCTTATTTTTTCAGATTTTAGAAAATAGACCAATTGAACACAATAAGAAACTTCTTAGTGTCTTGGAAGGGGCCAGTGTTAAGTGGGGATCCTAAAACTGACTTCAACTCCAGCTAATTTACCTCTGGGCATCACTGAGAATTAGAGTAAGTTGGGCTAAATCTCAGTTCTAGTTTTCTGGTTAGAAAAATGAGACACACTTCATTGCTAAAGTATTCTTCTAGAAACCCGAGGAAAAACACTGTTATCCTAGTTCGCGTAAATACAATAATATAAATAAATTTCCTGGCCATTTGACTGAAATTTGGTCACTCCTTGAGGCCGAAATAGTATGGGTCTGCCTTGTTTTATTGCACTTCACTGTGCTTCGCAGCTATTGCATCTGTTATAAATTGAAGGTCTGTGGCATCCCTGCATCCAGCGTCTATGGTCACTATTTTTCCAATAGCATTTGCTCACTTCATGTCTCTGGGTCACATTTTGGTAATTCTTTCAGTACTTCAAGCTTTTTAATTGTTATATTTGTGGTGGTAATCTGTGATCAGTGATCTTTGATGTTACTATTGTAGTTGTTTTGGGGTGCTATGAACCATGCCCATATAATGTGGCCAACTTAATAAATGTATGTGTTCTGACTGCTCCGCTGACCAGCCATCCCCCATCTCTCTCCCGCTCCTCAGGCCTCCCTATTCCCTGAGACACAACAATATTGAAATTCAGCTAATTAATAACCATACAATGGCCCCTAAGTGTTCAAGGCAAAGGAGGAGTCGCATGTTTCTCACTTTCAATCAAAAGCTAGAAACGATTGAGCTTAGCGAGGAAGGTGTGCTGAAAGCCAAGGCAGGCTGAAAGCTGGGCCTCTTGTGCCAGCCAGGCAGCCAAGCTGCAAAGGCAAAGGAAAAGTTCTTGAAAGAAATTAAAAGTGCTGCTCCAGTGAACACATGAATGATAAGAAAGTGAAACAGTCTTATTGCTGAGATGGAGGAAGTTTCAGTGGTCTGGAGAGAAGATCAAACCAGCCACAACATTCCCTTAAACTAAAGCTTAACCCAGAACAGGGCCCTAATTCTCTTAAATTCTATAAAGGCTGAGAGAGAAGATAGCTGCAGAAGAAAAGTCTGAAACTAGCAAAGGTTGGTTCATGAAGTTTAAAGAAAGAAGCCATCTATATAATATAAAAGTACTGATGTAGAAGCTACAGTAAGTTATCCAGAAGATCTAAGATAATTAATGAAGGTGGCCACACTAACAAGAGGTTTTCAACGTGGACTAAGCAACCTTCCATTGGAAGAAGAGATGTCATCCGGGACTTTCACAGCTAGAAAGAAGTCAATGCCTGGCTTCCAAGGATGGGCTGACTCTCTTGTTAGAGGCTAATGCAGCTGGTGATTCTAAGGTGAAGCCAATGCCCACTTACCATTCCAAAAATCTTAAAGCCCTTAACAAGTATGCCAAATCTATCCTGCTTGTGTTCTATAAACAAAGCCTAGACGACAGAACGTCTGTTTAAGACACGGTTTACTGAATATTTTAAGCCTACTGCCGAGAACTACTACTCAGAAAAAAAGATTCCTTTCAAAATATGACTGCTCACTCACAATGCACCTGGATATCCAAGAGCTCTAGTGGAGAAGTACAGTGAGATTAATGTTTTCACACTGCTAATACATCATCCATTCTGTAGCCTATGGATCAAGGAATTATTTTGGCTTTCAAGTCTTATTACTTAAGACACACGTTTTGTAAGGCTATAGCTGCCATAGAAAGCAATTCCTCTGATGGATCTAGGCAAAGTAAATTGAAAGCCTTCTGGAAAGGACTCACCATTCTAGATGCCATTGAGAACATTGGTGATTTATGGAATGAGTTCAAGATGTTAACATTAACAGGAGTTTGGAAGGAGTTGACTCCAGCCCTCCTGGATGACTTTGAGGGGTTCAAGATGTCAGGGGAGAGAGTAATTGCAAATGTGGTGGAAATAGCAAGGGAACTAGAATTAGAGGTGGAGCCTGAAGATGTGGCTGAATTGCTACAATTTCATGATGAAATTTGAGGAGTAGCTTCTTATGAAGGAGCAAAGAAAGTGGTTTCTTGAGATGGAAACTACTCCTGCTGAAGATGTTATGAAGATCGTTGAAATGACAACAGAGGATTTAGAATATTACATAAACTTAGTTGATAAGCAGTGGCACAGTTTAAGAGATTGCCTTCATTTTTGGAAAAAGTTCTGTGCATAAAATGCTATCGAACAGCACTGCACGCTACAGAGAAATTGTTCATGAAAGGAAGAGTCTATTGACACAGCAAACTTCAGTGTTGTCTGATTTTAAGAAGTTGCCACAGCCACCCCACCCTTCAGCACCCACCACCCTGATCATCAACAGCCATCAACACAGAGGCAAGATCCTCTACCAGCAAAAAGATTATGACTCTTACTGAAGGCTCAGATGATGGTTAGTGTATTTTGGTAATGAAGTATTTTTAAATTAAGGAACGTATTTTTTTAGACATAATGCTATTGCACACTTAATAGACTACCATATGGTGTAAATGTAACTTCTATGTGCACTGGAAACCAGAAAATTCATTTGACTGGCTTCATTGTGGCATTTGCTTTATTGCAGTGGTTCTGGAACTGACCCAGCAGTGTCTCGGCAGTGTGCCTGTACTTATACCACGTTGGTTCCTTTGGTTCCATGAGTTGAAACTGGGAAACTAGCTTCCTCTTTGACTATTGTGAAAGCTGAACCCAATATCCCAAGTGTTCCTGGGAGCATCTGGTTTTCTAAAGCCTTTGTGAATACTCTAGGAACAGATCAGACCTCTCAGGGGTTCTCTAAAATCTGTCTCCTTCCTCTACCACCTAATTATCAATCTTTGGGAAGCTGTCAGCACTTGAAAAGTACAGCTAAGGGGTTTAGAGTATACCAGTCTGATCCCTATGTAGTCTTGTAATTTCTGTCATTTATTATTTTTTACTAAATCATTAAAATGCAAAAAAAAGTGAGGAGGTCTTAAATAGTCCTCTTAGGAATTCAAACACTGTGTTTTGAGGGGATTTGTTTGTTAGAGGGGGAAACTCAGGCTCTGTAGCCAGCCCAGTCTGCAAAGCTTGACGATGCTGTGAAGGATAGAAGGAAATCCCAGCTTGAGCTGAGTCTTTGACAGATCTTCCCCGTGTAACAAAAACCTTCTAGAGGTCTGTGGCCCTGTCGCCCATCCAACCTGGTGTGTTGTGGCAGTGAGGCCCTCATAGGGAACCAGGGAGGAGTTGCTGATGGAGGAAGTAATTGCCCTGTGGAGGCCTTGGGTGCAAGGTAGGAAAACCATGAGCTGGAGAATACAGCGACCCACCTTCTACAAGAGGTGAGCCGTCTGGTATCTGAGAACCATCAGATAGAGGCCGGGTGATAATGAGGGGCTAGAGCATTTTTGAGTCACTTTATTCTCTTTTGTCTTTGAATCAGACTTAAAAGATGGATTTGTTCAAAATGAATTTCCGTGTTTCTTGTTAGAAAAAGCATAACATACACTTATATGAAGGAAATTCTCTCATTAGGGCCCCCATTGTCAGATATGGAGAATATTTAAAGTGACTTTATTCCCCAGATATGGAGAATGTTGCAAGTGACATGCACTGTTGGATGGCAGGCAGAAGGGTCCCCACGAACCTCCCTGTGACCTTCCATTTTGGGGCAGCATGACGCTAGATGGGCCTTCAGTGTTTCTCTGTGGCTTGAGAGGACTCCTGAGCTGAGGAATGTGAGGACGTGTAAAAAGAAGGCCCTTGGGTGTGAGTAGCGTCTGAGTGCCAGTATTGGGAGAAAACACCTCAGTATTTATCTGTACAGTTAGAAGGACAAATTAGATCAATTCTACTGCTTTATCTGCTCTCATTCTGGTAAGTTTGGTTAATCAGGGCCAGGGCCCAGAATACAAGCCAAACCCAAACATGTTGTTTTTTGGATTTATCTCTTTCCCCTTCTCCTCTATCTTTGCCTTGGCCACTGTGGGGTAAACGACAGAATTTCCAGAATCTCCAGCCTAGCCTAGTTCACTTATGTATCAATAGGTGTTTACTACCTCAGAGGCTCCCCACAATCTGGGGCAAGGGGTAGAGAGAAAATGGCCATTCTCTCTTCCCCTCAGTTCCTGGTACATAGTTGGTCTGGTGTCTGTCAGTCATCAAGGACCCACCAATGAGTTCCTCCCAGAAGGGGCAGGTGGGAAGTAGAGAGCGCACCTTGGCAGCAGAGTGCTAGGCACAGATGGAGGAAACTGTCAGTGCAGAGCCTGGCCAGCGAATTTGAGCAATAAAAACAGTTTCCCCCAACCTACACTTTCCCTTGACTTATTTCAGTTTCACTGGTTTCATAGGGGATTCACCCCAGGCTGGCAGCACCTTTCACCCCAGGAGTACAGCCACTAACCTGTGAGCTTTGGAGACAAAGGATCATATCTCTTCTTTCTTGAAGACCCTGAAACTTGCACAGTTCATGGCATAAAATACATACTCAGTGAGCATTCTTTGAATTTCAGTTTTTGAACTATGATGGACTACATCTTCCAATTAAACACCAGGTCCCTAGAGTCAATTTTCTCTACCCTTATAATGCCCCTGAGGACCCCAGTCCCACAGATCAGAGATCAAATTCACCACCATCTCTCTCCAACCTGGCTTATTTTCTGACCTCACTTCAGGTGGCCCAACCTAAACTGAGGATCACCTTAGATCCCTACCTCCCTCATCATTTATTGCCCCATTATCCTCCACCCCATGCTTCAG
This sequence comes from Phataginus tricuspis, assembly GCA_029783875.1. NCBI lineage: Eukaryota > Metazoa > Chordata > Mammalia > Pholidota > Manidae > Phataginus > Phataginus tricuspis. The sequence continues at coordinate 9,559,862 of JAQQAC010004068.1, forward strand.
ACTGTTCCCAAAGTCCCTTTTGCTTGCCACTGGGTTCTCGATGCCTAATAGTGCAGCACCCGACAGAGTAGGTGCTCAAAGACATTATTTAGGGTGCCTGAGGATCTCATGTGCTAACTGTCCTCAGCTGTGCAATGAGTTATCCTCTGTTTGAAATGGCCTAAGTCTACAGCAGAAAGTAGGGAGAATGAACGATATGATTCTGCATATTTCTTCCTAGCGCTCTGACTTAATTTCTGGAAGAATAGTATTTACTCTGGAGTCCATGTTTCCCTCAAGTATATGAAGCCTGTCAGGAGGTGCTTGGCATGGATGGTCCCAAGGATCCAATTTCCTACTCTCAACTTGAGAATATGCTCTCATCTAAAGGCACTCAGTGTCCTTTCCCACCTCTGGGCTCACATGAACTGAGACCCCAGTTGTAAAGAGAAGGGCATTCCGCTGTGATCCATTACCTCCAGATGCAGTAATCTCCTAGGCATCAAAAAGAAACCACTTGAAATATTAGCTCTAACCAAGTTAACATCTCCATCTTTCCATTTCATGAAGAGATACTTCCAGCAAAGTTTTACCTTCATATTTAATAATCATTTGTCAAAATCAGGAAATGTGTTATTTTGCTCAGTTATATCCTAGCAAAAATTGTATTGATTATTCCATCCAGGATACATTATTTAGCACTTAGAACCATTTGGTCTCAAGACATATTAAAAATACAAGGTTTTAATTGATACACTTTTTTTCTAGAGACAGATAATGTATAATCAGTAAAACAGATTCTCAAGCATATAAATATTTACCTTAGGATAAAATACTGAAAGAGATGTGGAATGAAAATATGGCTTTTAAGGAGACAATGGATTCATATAAAATATGTTTCTGAAAACATTGTTCTAATATTTTAAACAGATAAGAGTAGTTGACAAATGAGTGGTACAGGTATTCCACTGGATGCATTTGAAAGTGAGATTAAAGAGTTATGAAATTAAATGTTTCCAATACACTGAAAATCACATCCTTTGCAAGTATTTAAATTTAAGATAAAAATTTTGGATGGCAGTGCACTAATTTGCAAGGGCAGGAGGTAGTTTTTTGTCTTTAAAATTCTTTAAGAGGCTGGTGTTTTAATCATTTTCTAGGTGAAGCCATAATAATAAGGGAACATCTCTTGACATTCGGCTTAACATAAAACTGTAGAAGGTTAGCAATAAAAAACTGAAAATAGAAATGAGCCCCCACGTCATGCTGCCACAGCATAGGTGCTATTTAGAGCCAGGAAAGTGAAGCTTGGTGGCCATACAAAAGACCTCCCCAATTGTGTATTGCTTATTTCCTCACATTGTGGGCCTCCAGGATCTGCTGGCAAATGTGGGGGTGAGTCAGGCCTGAGCGGCTGATTCCAGGACCTAGATAAGCCATCTGGAAATCTCTCTGTGAGCCCAAAAAAATGGGGAGGCAGCCGCCCATTTCATCCAGGCTGCTTTGGGTGGGCCAAGGACCTGCTGGGTCCTGTGGTGCGCGCGGGAAGGCAGGTTTGGGCTGGGCTGCGGGGAAGCTGCAGTCTGAGCCCCAAGCCGTGTGCAGGGCATGAGCAAGGCAGCCCCAGGAAGGGGAGTCTGTCCACGGAGGGAAGAGCCCAGGGCAGAGCCCAGCACCTAGAAGGAATCAATACATTCTTCTGTGTACGGACTCCTTCAAAGAAGCCTTAAATACATCTCCAAAGGTTACCACCCAGACAGCGTTTAAATAGCCCCTTATTTCCACTAGAAATACACAAGGAGAAAAGGTGCTAAGCAGCTCACTGTGCCTGGCTTGAGTTTATAGCCCAGTGGGTTCAGCCTGACCTCTCTGAATTCCTCCCGCAGAGGGCTTTCCTGCCTAAGGGCCAGGCAGTGGTGAGCAGGTGCTGGAGATTCAGCTGGAATGGTCACAGTCACCTTCAAATCCACATGTCCCAACAAACCCCTGCCTTCAGGAGTTTTTGACCCCTCTTTTCAGCCATCCCCTGTTTATGCAAGTCCCAAATGCAGAACCATCTACCAACTTCTCATTTTTCTCCCTCTTATATCTAACTGCGTATTTATTTATGTTTTTATTTATTTTTATTGTGGTAAAATAGAGATGATATAAAATGTACCAGTCTAACCATTTTTAAGAGTACAGATCGGTGGTATGGAGTAAATTCATATTGTTGTACAACCACCACCATGACCATCCATCTCTAGAACTTTTTCATCATCCCAAACTGGAACTCTGTTCCTATTAAACGCTAACTCTCCATTTCTCCTCATTACCTCCAGTCCCTGGTAACTTCTGTTCTACTTTCTGTGTTCGTGAATTTGACCAGGTACCTCACATAAGCTGGACTGTACAGCATTTATCCTTCTGTGACTGGCTTGTTTCACTGAGTGTAACGTCCTCCAGGTGCCTCCATGTTGTGGCATATGTCAGAATCTTCTTCCTTTTAAAAGCTGAATAATATTCTGCTGTATGTGTATATCATACTTGTTTATCCATTCATCTGCTGATAAACATTTCTAGTAGTTGACTAATCTTACTAATTACTATTTTATCATTACTCCATTCCTCTAGTTGACACAGAAGTCCCTTAATTTCCTAGTTTGTCTCTATGTCTTAAAATTCTTCTCTTTGCAATCAGTCCTTTGCACCATCTGGACAGTTTACTTAATTTCTTATAATTGCTGTATCGTCCTATGTATCCCAAATCCTTGCCCCTTGATGGCCTGAGTCTAACCAGCTCTTCTGACCCCATCTCACTACTTGCCCTGGTAGTCCCCACAGCCACCCTACTTATCAGGGCAAGAGACAGTGGTTGGATGGGAACTGCATTTGGGGCACACAGGAACACACAAGATAGGGAAGGCTCCAATGGATGAATCCACCCTAGAAAGCTGGAAGACAGTTTGAGAACTCTTTGCCTCCACCTCTCCCACACCTTTGCCGTAGCTATACCGCTCACCCTTGCTCACCAAGCTATTCTTCATGTCCCATTTTGTGAGTCTAGTCTCCCAGTGGGATTCCTACCACATCAGTGACTGGGTCTCATGTGGTTATGAGCTTGGATCCTGGAGCTAGAGGGCTTATCCTCAGACCTCAGCTCTGCCACTCCTAGCTTAGCCCTGGGACAAACTACTCTCTCTTAAACATCTTCAAATTCCTAGTTATGTGCTCGGTACAAGCAGTACCCTGGAAACAAAAAGATATTGCCTCTGGTCCTTAGTAACTCATAGTATGTATCTATGCTTCTTTCTAGAGCCTCATGGTGATAACATAGTGCATTATTTTTCCTCCCTCCCCTCCTTCTCCCTTCTTTTTCATTTTTCCCTCCCTCCCTCCCTCCTTCCTTCCAACAAATAGTTGTCAGGTGTCTACCTGTGCTGGCTACGGCTCCAGAAGCTGGGGACCCTGCAACAGACGGAAGAGCCAGTCTTTCTTGGCGTACACTGACTGATGGAAAAGGCAAATGATAATTGCGTAAGTGAATGTACAATACGATTCAAGAGAGCAGTAAATACTCTAGAAAACTCATGAAGTGTGACAGCTATGGTGTGTACTGATTGACATATTCTGTTAGGGGCACCCCCTCTGAAGAGATGTCACCCGAGGAAGACCTGAAGCAAGGGATGGTGTCGGCTCTGCCCAGATCTGTAGGAAGAGCAGTCCAGGCAGAGGGAACAGCTAAGACCTGGAATCAGGACTGGGCTTGGTGTGTTTGGGTGGAGCGAGCCAGACCGGCCAGAGGAGGTGCACAGACAGTGAAAACCTAGAGGTGGGCTGGGGAAGAGCCTGGCCTTCCTGTTTCTCAAAGGTGTGGTCGGGAGCTTGGGTTTAGTCCCACGGATGATGGGAAGCCACTTAGAGAGCAAGGGATGTGATTAAGTGGGCAAGTGACTTGATCCAAGGTGGACTTAGCAAAGTCTCCGCTGGCTGTGAGAAGCACGGGGAGAAGGGTAAAGGAAAGCAGCAAGGCCGAGGGGGCGGCGCTGAATCCGCTGTGCAGGTGGGCGTGCAATACCTGCCCAGCGCTTGCCCGGCACCCACTGCAGCATGTAGTTCCTGAGCGCCAGCCTCTAGCTTATGCCTTTTAACTTTTTTTAAAATCAAATAAGAGCTAAGAAGATATTATGTTGTCAGAATCAGACTCCAAGAATCTTAATCTTGTACAAATTAGAAGAGTGAATTTATTAAATTTCTAATAGGAAACTATGTTAAAAAATTTAAAAACGTATTTCCCATAAGAAATGACACAAATTCAGTCCTTTAATCTCTATCTGATACAAAAAATGCGTTGATGTCATTTTAAATATCTCATGGGGTGAGTTTTTATTGTTTCTTGAAGACAATTGTTTTCTTTTTTCAAACATCCTTCTATTAAGAATTTAAGTTGTGATTTCTATTTTAAACTAACAAAGAACCAGTGAGTGTATATTCACTATAAGAAGTAATAAAAGAGCTGATGATGGGACAAAAGGCTGTGACACAAATATTTTGAGTTAGTTTCCTAGGTCTGTCATTCCTCTCTGTCCTGTAAAATTATTTATTTCAGGTATTTGTAGGTTACTAATCTTAATCCTTTACTCATCTCCTGTCCCCTAATCCATGTCAAAAAGGAAGAAAAGAATCATTGATTAGCCAAGCTAAACATCAAAGGACTAATCATCCCCATAAATCAATTCCTCCATTCTCTTAATTGCTTTGTTGATTTCTACCAAACTTCCCCATTTATCTATTGAACCACTCATTCCTAAAGCCTCAGGTTTGTTGTCAGAAATTCCTCCCTTTTATGTTTTTCTGCTACAAGTTATTGTCCAACTAGGGATGTTTGGAAAGTCAAGTATTGTCTGCTCTGTGAAGAGCAGAGAAAATCAAATCCCAGGAACTTGGCAGCATCTCATCTTGGACACCAAATTCGCTAAAGCCCAGCCCTCTAAGATCTTCGCATATGCAGAAAGTGCCTTCACACCCCAAGGAGACAAGGTGATGGGTTTGCCTTTGTTGCTTTCATCTTTTTTAGAAATGAAATTAATGTGATGATAAGCTCCTTCTCACTAGCCCTGAGTATTGATTTCGGCTTCATTTACTGGCCCCTCTTCTAAGTTCTGAAGACACTACCAAAGGGGGATATTGATCAGCAAGCTGCCTGTCACTTCCTTGGGCGCAAAGGACACCAGCCCTGTCACCTCCATGCCCCAGAATAGACCCAAAGGTTAAGGGTCAGAGATGAAAGGCTTCTGATTGTTCTTCTTTGTAATCAGCCTCCCAGAAGCACTGAGCCTCTGTTTACACCTGTCCTTGGAGTTTAAGATGGAAAACTTTTATTCCCAGGTCCGTGCATGGATGTAGGTGAAGCAGAACTCTTTATCTTTCTCAGTTTCTTACTGGGACAGATGGATTGTTTGCCGTTAAGCCAGTTTGCCTTTTTCAGTAACAAGCATATGCTTCCTGGGCCTTTCCTTTGTTGTCTACACTGCTGGGTCCTCACCTGTTATAGGAATTGCCATGCTTTCAAGCATTGACTAAAACACACCCAAATTAATTTCCTCTGAGAAAAAGAACCTGCAGACCCTGAGGGACTCCATTTTATTTCCTCAGGTTGTAGCAATGCCATTGATTTCATTATTAAACCAGAGCAGAGAGGGTCAAGGGAGTTGCACAAAGCTAAGAGAAAGAATGCAAGAGAAAAGCCATTACTTATCCATGTTCATCGAATGGCTGATGAAATTCAGGAGAGCAACTCTAAATCATCACCTGGAGAACAGAGGTTTTCTAAAGTGGCCTTGGCTTAACCATCCCCCTTAAAGTTAATTCAATGACTAACCCTTAAGGACAAAGTCATGACACGACATTCTGGTAATCCTTTGTGAATATTTCATATATATTCTGTCTTTTCCAGTCCCAGATTGTTTTAAAGCAGGTGTGCATTTCTCATTTGAATCAATATTCCCCTTTCCTCTCCCTGCCCACAGTCATGCCCCACTCATTTTATATTACCACTGGTCAAGTAAGGGGAATTATTTGCATGCTTAGTTCCTAAGTTCTCTCTAGTTTTTAGAGCTGTGAACATATAACTAGTCAATATGTCCAATAAGCACGAAGAAGGAAGAAATGTGCAGAGTTTAGTTCAGTAATGTAAATGACTCTTCACACTTTCCATAAGTATTACGGTGCAGCATGATGGTAGGTGTAACACCCTTGTGATTAGGGCTGAGAACAGCCTTCTTGGCGTCTGCTCACACTCTGTCTCTGCTCTCTTCCCTGTCCCTTTTCCCCTGTGGAGGGAGAAAGACAGGTTGCTCATGGAAACCAGGGGGCAGGGTGTTTGGGGTTGTGTGCAGCTCCCCTGCACCCAGTTTCACTGGGGAATATTCACTGCGTTGCTTTGTGTCCCAGTTAGAACCCCCATGTGCAGGAAATATCTTTGGAAATTATTTCCAAAACCAGCTGAGTGTAACTATAAATGCAGGGCAACTCTTGTCAAGGCTCACACATGATCCACTGTGGATGAAGGTGGCCATCCCACAGCCCTGGTGGGGAATGAGAACCACAGACTTACTGAGAAGCACATGCACATTTGCTCAATTTTCCTAAAGACATTTTTCATATCTGCAGCCAACTCTCCTGAATATTTCAATCATGAATAAATTGTAACTCATTTTTTGGAAAAGTCCATATAGAAAGACTGATTCTGCCTTCCATATTTTAGATTGTGACAAACTTAGCCAACAGAGGAAGGATAAAAGGCCACAGACACATGACTCACAGAGGCAACGAGTCCTTTCTACTCCTCCAGTGTCAGTTTAACTCTGTCATGAAAGAAAGAGCGTGGTCTTCAGGGGCCTACCTGCAAATGCTAATCTTACTGTGATAAGCAAGAAATCTAAGTGCTATTTGTTTTAGAGTATTTTCCACCAAGATCAAGCCCAGTTGGTAACTCAACTTGTGTCATAAAACGATTCACATAGATCCTGGGGTCAGTAGACCTTTGAAGACAGTGTCAGTCAAGATATGGTCACTTTGTCCCCACTACTCCTAAACTCTGCTGAAGGTGGGCTCCACCTAGTTGTCTGGCAATCCTAGGTCACTAATTAACAATACTTGGGCAAGCGAACTCTGCTTGTCCGATGAGTATATGATGAAATTTACTCTTACTCCATTAAAACATGGCTCCAGCCAGGAAAAGATGCCCTTCAGAATTAACCTTATATGGTTGGGTTAAATCAGTACAATGTTTGATGTTTGCTTCTTTAATTTTTGTTTGATCTTCTCTACAGATGAGATTTGGGCAGTTCCTTACAATTGTATGTCCAAGAACTGGAAGCCCAGTAAGGAAAACACTGTTGGGGAAATTGACGCTAGAAAATAAAGAGAGAAATGGGCTTTTGAAGACATTGAAAGAAGACCACTTCCCACCTCCAAAAGAATTTAGAAGCTAGTCCTGTTCTCACCTGAGCTATTTCTGACACACAGGCAAGTAGACTCCATGTGCATGTTTGCCTTCTAATATTAATGGTCAGACTGAGCTATATATATTCTTCCATTAACCAATCCACACCTTAATTAACCAGCTGGCCTCCTGGCTGTTCTTTCAGCCCCCGAGCAGTTCCTCCCTAGTAACACCATTCTCCCAGGCTGGGTGCTCACCCTGGATCTGCCCACAACTGGTTCTTTTCACCCACAGGACTCACTCTGACGGCAATGGCGGTGCTTCCCGGAGGCCTTCCTCACAGCCTGGCCACCGGCAGGGGGTCTCCTTGCCTCCTCTCTGCTCCCTCGAGGCAGCACACATCACCACCTGAGCTCAGAGTGTAGCCCATAATGGACCTTGCAGGCTCATGCTCATCTGTCTTTCCCTTTCTGTCCTGCTCCCAGCACAGAGAAGTGCCTGGCTCCCACGGGGGCTCAGTAACTATTGGTTGAATGAATGTTCAAAGAATAAAGGTGTCCCTGCTGTATCATACAGATTGATTCCTGTGCTCTGACTGGCTAGCTAGCTATTATGGTTGTTTTCAGAATTTGAAGGTGTGCTTTTTTTTGAAGTGTAGGCTTTGTGTTTTTTTTTCCCAAACCTTTTTATTGCAAAATAATGTTAAATTTAGAGAAAATTTCTAAGCCTAGTATGAAGAACTCTTATGTACCCTTTGCACAAATTCATCAGAAGATATTTACTATAAATGAATATTCTGATATCCTGAAAAGCTTCACATGCCTGCAAGGAGTAATTCCCCTAGATGTGCAGAAAGCTCAGTTTGTCAGTTCCAGTTACATTTCGAGACTCTATTTACCCAGACTGAAAGGGATAGTGGAACAGAAATCTGGATAGTTAATCAAGGAAATCATACTGGTTTCCTTTTTCTTCAGGAGCAAAGTTCCCCCCACTGTTGCAGACATACAATTTTGGGGCAGTTTCCTTAACTGTTCGCTGTGCACTTCTGGCATTTGCCAGCAGTCTAGTCCTGCTTCTTCCTAGGCATGTTTGCTTCTTCATCAGTTCATCTGAGCCTAGTTCTTTCCCGTCTCCTTTCTCTCCCATTAGGAGGGAGTTATGACATGGAGGTGGTAAGTGGACTGAGAATGAGGACGCAATGGACACATTTAAGTCTTAAACCATTTTGGGAAAATTGAAATGTCTCTGCGGTAGTCTCTAAGTTCAGCAGCTCTGGGCATGGAGGGCAGCACAGTACAGTAAAGAGCAGGCATGGAGGGCAGAGCAGCCTGCTCCAAAAGGTGCAGAGATGGAGCCTGGAGGTCATGGCCATTGGCAGCTCCCTCCCTCGAACCTAACACTGTGCCACCACTGCACTTCGCCACTGTTTGTTTCACAGTATTCACAGAGAGAGGGGCTCCTCACCACCTAGCCCATGCAGAAACTGCCATTTCCTCCCTCCTGCACAGGCAAATATTTACCGGCTCTGTGGCTATCCTGGCGTATCAGCCTTAAGGAGGCAAACAGTGATGTGTGGCCACATCAGCCTGGGGTCAGATGCCAAGGGGTGCAGGGCTGGGCTTCTCCTTGCTGCAATGGCATCCATAGCAGAGAAGGAGAGAGGGTTTAGTTCTCTGGGGCTCCAATTTTCTTCAAGTCACCATTGAAATACAGCTGATGCTTGGACAACACGGGTTTGAACTGTGAAGGTTCACTTATATGCAGATGTTTTCAATAAGTCCGTTGAAAAATGTTATTTGATTTGCAACAACTTAAAAAAACACTTTCTTTTCTCTAGCTTACTTTGTCATAAGAGTGCAGTATATAATACACATACAAAATATGTGTTAATTGACTGTTTACGTTATAGATACGGCGTCTGGCTGTTAAGTTTTGAGGGAGTGAAAAGTTATACACAAGTTCCTGGCTGCACAGGAGGGAGGGGTCAGCACGCCTAATCCTCGAGTTGTTCGAAGGTTATCTGTTCTGCTGTCATTTAACAACCGTCTCCCTCCAAATAATGAGTCTTGAAAATAATCTTGGTCTCAGGTACAGTTTTGGAGACTTTGGGAATTTCCTCATTCTCAGGGTCGAGGACCAGGGACAAGACAAGAAGGGGGCGAAGAGGAAGAAAGGAGAGGAAGACTGTGCAGAGAAAGGGACGCGCGGCCCTCGCAGTGGGTGGCCGGCTGAGTGTCGGTCATCCTCCCTTTGGCTGATGTCCCCGGGCCTGGGGCTGGGGCTTACTGTCCCATGGGAATGGCAGGATCCCATGGAGAGAATCAAGCACCTAGCAAGGTGAATTTTTAGACAGTTTTTAGTAGCAGACACATATCTTCAGCAAGAATCTAGGACCCAGATACTGCCCAGAGCTGGAAAAGCTGTGAGATGAAAAGTTAGGAATAAGTAAAACATGTACTGAACTCTAAGCCTCATAGTAATCAGGAAAGGATGGCATTCTGATCACCACTGGATAAGAGAGGCTATCGCCGTCAGAAAGGGTCAGTGACCCACCTAAGCCCACCCAGCAAGTAAATGACAGGGCCAGGCACCCATTATTGTTCTAACTCCAAATCCTACCCTCGTTTCTCCATGGAATCTTTACTGCCATTTGAATCCAGAAAACAACAGACGTGGGCTGCGAGCGCACCCAGGGGAGAAGCAGCCCCTGCTGGCAGGTGGCTCGCGAGAAGGGGCCGGCATGGGACAGCCAGAGGAAGGCCGGCCTGGCTGTCTCAGGCTCCTGGCTCCCACGCAGCCGGCCCCGTCCTGTGAGCAGATGGTGGCACGTTTCCTCACATTCCACATCCATTGTTCTGCCTTTATTACACGGTCTCACTGTCTATCATAGACGGAAATGAAATTGGTCTGGAATGGTTTCCTCTTCCCACAGTCTTCTTGGTTCTGTATTGATAGATGACTTTTAAATATAATGTCCTTAGAGATATGAAAATTAAGCTGATCTATCCATTTAATAGCCAGAACTGTCAGGGTTTTGGGTTTTTTTCTCCCCCTATTTTAACAAGAGAGACAACGCATTTGCCTTTTTCAGTTCTCTCAGATCTCCGTATCATCAAAGTCTAAAAGCGTGACTTAATTTCCCTGGGCCCTCTGACCATATCCGCTGTAAACATGTGGCGTCAACTCTTGGCATTGTGGGAGCCTGACGTCACTTCTCCCCAGTCCCAGGCCTTCACGAGGTGATCTTAGGGTTCACAAAGGTGGGGAAGGGGGTGAGACCTGGCTTTGCTACCTTCCTTGTCTCCTAGAAGGCCGATCTCTTTTTGTGTTTGGAGTCTCTGTGCCTTGGAAACCACATGCTGTTCCTTTTTGTTTTCTTTATCTGCAGCCCGAGGGGGTCTTTCAGGTCCTGGGCTGGCAATCTTGCTTTTGTCACTGTCTTTCTGCAGTATAATGAGTTCTTCCTGCGGAGCTAGGAATATCTGGGAAAGTACACTCCATATTCCTGGTCAGACCTCATCCCCTCATATTTTCTTTTTATCAGGCTCTTTTTGCTCCTCACTAGGCATATTCGAATATGCTTTTCCAGCGCTCATGCTGACCGTGCTCGCTGTCCTTACACCACCTATGCTGTTACCCAGATCATTGTTATTTTCACGGTTTATAGAAAAGATTTTAGAAACACTTGCATACGTTAACAGGTCTTATCTCATTGGATCTCAAATAACCCATGAGATAGATATTATGATCATCCTGCATTTTATAGATGAGGACACTGGGTCTGAGACGTGCCATGGAAGTCGCTCTCACCCCACACAGCCCAAGGTCAGCAGCACGGGGACGGTGGCAGAGATGCTTCTGCTGGACGCTAGTCATGCCTGCCTGTGGGCTCTTACTGGGGCTGGTAGGGCCTGGGAGGGTGAACGGACCTGCTCATCCAGGAGACCCTCTCTTGATGCCAGGTGCTCATTCCTACCTTGAGTTCATGGATAGATTCCACCCTGTCTCATTCGCTTCTGCCTTTCAATAAAATTCCTTTTTATTTGTAAAAATTCAGTCAAGGAGCCAACCCACCTGGAATTGATCTTTCACCTTCTGTAGGAAGGCATCATTTAGAAAAACTATTGGCCTTTAAGATCACATTTGTTTCTTAAAAGGCTATTCTTTCTCACCCCAATGCACCTTTTCACTAGAAGAACCTGTGTCGTATTTGAGCACTTGAGTTGGAACAGAAATTTTACCACTGCTTATCATCGGGTGAAGGTTTTAAGGGGAAAGTGTCAACATAAATTAGGAATTTCCTGACTTCTGCAGATTTGAGTTATAATCTTGACATGACTAGAAAGGAAATCTTGAAAAAATATTTTAGAGTGTTTTATTGTGGAAATGTCCCCAAACGTTTGCATCCCATTTTCCCAGAGAAACCTGACAGTTTAGGGAGGGGGGAGTGGGGACAGAAGAATAAAACCCAGCAACCACATCCTTGAACTCTTTTGTGTGCTTAGAACAATGTCCAGTTAAAATCAAACAATATTGCTGCTAAATATGTCTCGAATAGTCCTTGGTAAGTGCTCTTGCCTGATGGAAGAACGTTATTGGACGGGTGGTTTGTAGAAGTGGAAGCCAGGACCTCTCCACAGAGCAGGGCCCAGGGCCGGCTACAGCCGAGGCAGCGGAGCATGGCAAGGTACAGGATCTTCTCAATAACCCTGTCATCAGCTCATTTTCTTGCCTGGGACTTTCAATCCCAATCTGAACACGGAGTGAATACCACCAACTGCACCTAAGTGGAAAACAAAACCCCAGCAGGGGTTGGGGGTGGGCAAAACTCATAAAGGAGAAGTCATGAAGTCTGGCTTTCTGGCCAGATTTCCTCTGGAAGGTGAGGTGTGGCCGGCACTGTGTGTGTGCACCGCCTGGGAGGGGACGCACACCCTCCCTTCAGACGGCAGGACCTCAGCCTGGCCTGTGGCCAAGGAGTCAGACGCCAGGCCCCGGGCTCTCAGCAGTGGGAGCGGTCGCTGCGCCTTGTTATACAATGGTATTATCTCAAGCCAACCACGGCTGCAGAAACTCGCAGTGCTTCCTGTCCTTGCATTGCAGCACAAACTGTCCGATTTCTAACTGCTTTCGGACACACTCACTGGCACTTGGTCGCCAAGCTCAGTATACAAATGTCTAAAGCCACTTCTTCCTTGGGAATTGCAGACACTGCAATGCCGTAATCCATTGTATTTTTATCCCCTCTGGAAGGATCTGCTCCATCATGAGTCACATGGAGAAAGGGATTAACTCTCAAAACAGTTTATGTAATGTAGGCAGATGCAAGGAGCTTCTTACAGTAGGGACAATAGAAAAGTCTTTAAATGACTATTAATGCCAAATACACCACCATGTATTAGTGTCAGCCCATTATCTACACTTCTTCTACAAGGAAAGCAAGGAGGATGGGATAGAAGCGGAAGGGTGACTGTGATGGACAGAGCTTGCTTTTAACAACTAGGAATTCCTTTCAATACGTTTGGGCCGAATTTTGTTGAAACTGCTGTGGTACTCTCAAACACAGCCTTGGATTAAATCGTAAAAATAAACAAAGCTATGAAACCCGGGTGCTCTCAATGTGTTGAAAGGATAAGAAAAACTAGGTGTGCTGTTTTTTTTTTTTTTTTTAGTTTGTTTGGTGTTCTTGAGTTTGGAATATTGTGGTGAGGTTACGATTCAAAGTATGTGTCTATGCCAGAAAGTTTAAAACCTTTAGCAACCTGCACCTAGGATTCAGGGGGCAATCCTATAGTTACTGCGGCTGCTTTTTATTTTATTTTGGTATTATTAATGTACAGTTACATGAACATTATGGTTACTAGACTCCCCCTATTATCAAGTCCCCACCACATACCACATTACAGTCACTGTCCATCAGCGTAGTAAGATGCTATAGAATCACTACTTGTATTCTCTCTGTTATACTGCCTTCCTCGTATCACTCAGCTACATTATGTGTGCTAATTGTAATAGCCCCTTATCCCCCTTATCCCTCCTTTCCCACAGTCCCTTTCTTTTTGGTAACTGTTAGTCCATTCTTGGGTTCTGTGAGTCTGCTGCTGTTTCGTTCCTTCAGTTTTTTCTTTGTTCTTCTACTCCACAGATGAATGAAATCATTTGATATTTGCCTTTCTCTGCCTGGCTTATTTCACTGAGCATAATACCCTCTAGCTCTATCCATGTTGTTGCAAATGGTAGGATTTGTTTTCTTCTTATGGCTGAATAATATTCCATTGTGTATATGTACCACATCTTCTTTATCCATTCATCTACTGATGGACACTTAGGTTGCTTCCATTTCTTGGCTATTGTAAATAGTGCTGTGATAAACATAGGGGTGCATATGTCTTTTTCAAACTGGGCTGTTTCATTCTTAGGGTAAATTCCTAGGAGTGGAATTCCTGGGTCAAAGGGTATTTCTATTTTGAGTGTTTTGAGGAATCTCCATACTACTTTCCACAATGGTTGAACTAATTTACATTCCCACCAGCAGTGTAGGAGGGTTCCCCTTTCTCCACATCCTCGCCAACATTTGTTGTTGTTTGTCTTTTGGATGGTGGCTATCCTAACTGGTGTGAGGTGATATCTCATTGTGGTTTTAATTTGCATTTCTCTGATGATTAGTGATGTGAAGCATCTTTTCATGTGCCTGTTGACCATCTGAATTTCTTCTTTGGAGAAGTGTCTGTTCAGCTCCTCTGATCATTTTTTAATTGACTTATTTGCTTTTTGTTTGTTGAGGTGTGTGAGCTCTTTATATAATTTGGATGTCAACCCCTTATCAGATATGTCATTTATGAATATATTTTCCCATACTGTAGGATGTCTTTTTGTTCTACTGATGGTGTCCTTTGCTCTACAGAAGCTTTGTAGTTTGATATAGCCCCAATTGTTCATTTTTGCTTTTGTTTCCCTTGCCAGAGGAGATATGTTCATGAAGAAGTTGTTCATGTTTATGTTCAGAGAGTTTTGCCTGTTTTTTCTAAGAGTTTTATGGTTTCATGACTTACATTCAGGTCTTTGATCTATTTTGAGTTTACTTTTGTGTATGGAGTTAGACAAAATCCAGTTTCATTCTCTTACATGTAGCTGTCCAGTTTTGCCAACATCGGCTGTTGAAGAGGCTGTAATTTCCCCATTGTATGCCCATGGCTCTTTTATCATATATTAATTGACCATATATGTTTGGGTTTATATCTGGACTCTCTAGTCTGTTCCATTGGTCTATGGGTCTGTTCTTGTGCCAGTACCAAATTGTCTTGATTACTGTGGCTTTGTAGTAGAGCTTGAAGTCAGGGAGCATAATTCCCTCTGCTTTATTCTTCTTTCTCAGGATTGCTTAGGCTATTTGGGGTCTTTTTTGGTTCCATATGAATTTTAGAACTATTGGCTCTAGTTCATTGAAGAATGCTGTTGGTATTTTGATAGGGATTGCATTGAATCTGTAGACTGCTTTAGGCAGGATGGTCATTTTGACAATATTAATTCTTCCTACCCATGAGCACAGGATGTGTTTCCATTTATTGGTATCTTCTTTAATTTCTCTCAGGAGTGTCTTGTAGTTTTCAGAGTATAGGTCTTTCACTTCCTTGGTTAGGTTTATTCCTAGGTATTTTATTTATTTTGATGCAACTGTGAATGGAATTGTTTTCCTGATTTCTCTCTCTGCTAGTTCATCGTTAGTGTATAGGAATGCAACAGATTTTTGCATATTAATTTTGTATCCTGCAACTTTGCAGAATTCAGATATTAGATCTAGTAGTTTTGGAATGGATTCTTTAGGGTTTTTTATGTACAATATCATGTCATCTGCAAACAGGAACAGTTTGACATCTTCGTTACCCATCTGGATGCCTTTTATTTCTTTGTGTTGTCTGATTGCCATGGTTAGGACTTCTAGAACTATTTTGAATAAAAGTGGGGAGAATGGGGATCCTTGTCTTGTTTCTGATCTTAAAAGAAAAGCTTTCAGCTTCTTGCTGTTAAGTATAATGTTGGCTGTGGGTTTGTCATATATGGGCTTTATTATGTTGAGGTACTTGCCCTCTATACCCATTTTGTTGAAAGTTTTTATCATGAATGCATGTTGAATTTTGTCAAGTGCTTTTTCAGCATCTCTGGAGATGATCATGTGGTTTTCATCCTTCTTTTTGTTGATATGGTGGATGATGTTGATGGGTTTTCGAATGTTGTACCATCCTTGCATCCCTGGAGTTAATCCTACTTGATTATGATAGATGATCTATTTGATGTATTTTTGAATTTGGTTTGCTCATATTTTGTTGAGTATTTTTGCATCTATGTTCATCAGGGATATTGGTCTGTAATTTCCTTTTTTTGTGGTGTCTTTGCCTGGTTTTGGTATTAGAGTGATGTTGGCCTAATAAAATGAGTTTGGGAGTATTCCCTCCTCTTTTACTTTTTTGGAAAACTTTAAGGATGATGGGTATTAGGTCTTCACTAAATGTTTGATAAAATCAGCAGTGAAACCATCGTGTCCAGGTGTTTTGTTCTCAGGAAGTTTTTTGATAACCAATTCAATTTCCTTGCTGGTAATTGGTCTATTCAGATTTTCTGTTTCTTCCTGGGTCAGCCTTGGAAGGTTGTATTTTTCTAGAAAGTTGTCCATTTCTTCTAGGTTTTCCAGTCTGTTACCATATAATTTTTCATAGTGTTCTGTCATAATTCTTTGTATTTCTGTGGTCCATAGTGATTTTTCCTTTCTCATTTCTGATTCTGTTTATGTGTGTAGACTCTCTTTTTTTCTTGATAAGTGGTTG
This sequence comes from Phataginus tricuspis, assembly GCA_029783875.1. Lineage (NCBI taxonomy): Eukaryota > Metazoa > Chordata > Mammalia > Pholidota > Manidae > Phataginus > Phataginus tricuspis. Next base: position 9,576,089 of record JAQQAC010004068.1, read on the forward strand.
GGAGTTTATCTGTTTTGTTTATTTTCTTGATGAACCAGCTCCTGCTGTCATTGATTCTATTGTTTTATTCTTCTCAATTTTATTTATTTCTGCTTTAATCTTTATTATGTCCCTCCTTCTGGTGACTTTGGGACTCATTTGTTCTTCCTTTTCTAGTTTTATTAATTGTGAGTTTAGACTGTTCATTTGGGATTGTTATTCTTTCCTGAGGTAGGCCTGTATTGCAATATATTTCCCTCTTAGCACAGTCTTTGCTGCATCCCACAGATTTTGTCATGTTGAATTATTGTTGTCCTTTGTCTCCATATATTGCTTGATCTTTGTTTTTATTTGGTCATTGAACCATTGATTATTTAGGAGTATGTTATTAAGCCTCCATGTGTTTGTGGGCTTTTTCATTTTATTTGTGTAATTTATTTCTAGTTTCATACCTTTGTGATCTGAGAAGCTGGTTTGTACAATTTCAATCTTTCTGTATTTACTGAGATTCTTTTTGTGGCCTAATAGATGGTCTATCCTTGAAAATGTTCCATGTGCACTTGAGAAGAATGTGTATCCTCTTGCTTTTGGGTGGAGTGTTCTGTAGATGTCCGTTAGGTCCATCTGTTCTAATATGTTGTTCAGTGCATCTGTCTCTTTACTTATTTTCTGTCTGGTTGATCTGTCCTTTGGAGTGAGTGGTGTGTTGAAGTCTCCTAAAATAAATGCATTGCATTCTATTTCCCCCTTTAATTCTGTTAGTATTTGTTTCATATATGTAGGTGATCCTGTGTTGGGTGCATAGATATTTATAATAGTTACATCTTCTTGTTGGACTGACCCTTTTATCATTATGTGATGTCCTTCTTTGTCTCTTGTGACTTTCTTTGTTTTGAAGTCTATTTTGTCTGATACAAGTACTGCAACTCCTGCTTTTTTCTCCCTATTAGTGGAATGAAATATCTTTTTCCATCCCTTCACTTTCAGTCTGTGAATGTCTTTGTGTTTGAAGTGAGTCTCTTGTAGGCAGCATATAGATGGGTCTTGTTTTTTTATCCATTCAGTGACTCTATGTCTTTTGATTGGTACATTCAGACCATTTACATTTAGGGTGATTATCGTTAGGTGTGTGTTTATTGCCACTGCAGGCTTTAGATTCATGGTTACTAAAGGTTCAAGGTTAATTCCCTTACTATCTACAGTCTAATTTAACTCACTTCATATGCTATTAGAAACACAACCTAAATATTTTTTTTCCTCCTTTTATTCCTCCTCCATTCTTTGTATGTTATGAATCATATTCTGTACTCTTTGTCTATCCCTTGGGTGACATCTATTTAGCTTTAGGAATACATCCATCTATAGGAGTCCCTCCAAAATGCACTGTAGAGGTGGTTTGTAGGAGGTAAACTCTCTCAGCTTTTGCTTATCTGAAAATTGTTTAATCCCTCCAAATTTAAATGATAACCTTGCTGGGTAGAGTATTCTTGGTTCAAGGCCCTTCTGTTTCATTGCATTAAATATATCATGCCACTCCCTTCTGGCCTGTAACATTTCTGTTGAGAAATATGATGATAGCCTGATGGGTTTTCCTTTGTATGTGATCTTTTTTCTCTCTCTAACTGCTTTTAAAAGTCTGTCTTTATCCTTGATCTTTGCCATTTTAATTATTATTTGTCTTGATGTTGTCTTCCTTGGGTCCCTTGTGGTGGGAGATTTGGGCATCTCCATGGCCTGCGAGACTATCTCCTTCCCAGTCTGGGGAAGTTTTCAGCAATAACCTCCTCAACGACACTTTCTATCCCTTTTTCTCTCTTCTTCTGTTACCCCTATTATGTGAATACTGTTCTGTTTGGATTGGTCACAGAGTTCTCTCAATATTCTTTCATTCTTAGAGATTCGTTTTTTCTCTCTGTGCCTCAGCTTCTTTGTATTCCTCTTCTCTAATTTCTATTCCATTTACCATCTCTTCTACTACATCTAATCTGCTTTTAAATTCCTCCATTGTATGTTTCATTTCAGGTATGTAATTTCTTAATGATTGAATCTCCACCTTAAATTCATTCCTGAGTTCTTGAATATTTTTCTGTACTTCCATAAGCATGTTTACGATTTTTATTTTGAACTCTCTTTCAGGAAGATTGGTGAGTTCAGTTTCATTTGACCCTTTTTCTGGGGTTTGTGATTTTGGCCTGAACCATGTTCTTTTGATGTTTCATATTTCTGTGTGGTGCCCTCTATTGCCCAGAAGCTCCAGTCTGTGGAGCTGCTTAGCCCCTAGAGTGAGGTTGGGGGTTGTAGGGGAGCAGAGGTGGTGCCTGGGGGGAGGAAAAAGCTGTTTCCTGAATCCTGCCTGCAGTGCCTGCAGTCCGTATGAGAGCCAGTGGGCCAAGCACATAGGTGTAAGCCTCAGTGCTCTGTGTCTCTAGTTGTTGTACGTGGGCCCTGCCTCTGACTGGTTGGATGCCAGTGCAGTGACTGTGGGTTTGTGAGCAGGTGCCTGCAGGCCAGTAGGAAGGCTCAGCAGGGGGCGTGTCACAGTGGGAGGCCTTGGAGCTGAGTAGCCAGCCAGCGGTATGGAGCGCCTGAGGCTTCTCAAAGTTCCCAATCTGCTGGACCGAGAGTGTGGCCAGACAACCTTGTTCTCCTATCCCTTCTCCCATGCAGCAAGCTCTGCAGAAACCCAGCCCCATCAGCAGCCCTGTCCCTGTAAGGAAGCCTGTCAGATTGTCTGCCTTTCTTAGTCCCAGAGCGGCCTGGTGTGGATCCCATCCTCCACAAATGGCTGGAATCTGTTTCTCAAGCACTCTGCCTGTCCCAGCTCCCCATCCTCCAGAGCACCATACAGTGTAGATTTCTGCTCACAAAGCACACCTCCAGTGCTGGGTGATCAGCAGTTCTAGGCTTCCACACCCTCCCCACTCCATTTCTCTTCTTCTCGTCAGTGAGCTGGGGTGGGGGAAAGGCTCGGGTCCCACTGGATCAAGGCTTTTGAACGTTACCTTGTTTCGTGCAGTCTGCTCTGTTCCTGACATCTGTATGCAGTCTGGTTCAGCCTTCTTTCCTGTTGCTATTTTCAGGTTAGTTGTATTAACTATATTTTCTCACTATCTGTGGTTTTGGGCGGAGTTGTCTGTCTCACCTCTCACACCCCCATCTTGAATCTTTTCCACCAGGGTTGCTTTTAAATCTTCTGCTTTCAGGTCAGCAGTTTTGGGCAGCCTGTGGACTTGGCTGTGGGCTGTGGTACGTAGGGTGTGTTGGGCTTGGCTGGCGTCCGGAGCACAAAGCCTTCACTTTGTGCTTCCCGGCGATTCCCGCTCTTGCCATGCAGACGGATTTCACTACAACTGGACTCAAGTGCTGTAAAATATTGTGGCTCTTGGTTTCACCTTTAATTTGCTTGGATAGATTTTCTTCCTCAGTGTTATGCACGAAGATCCCTCTAGGCATTGCTTTTGTGGAAAGGAGCAGGCTTTTTTTTTGTCCTGGACTTGGCCGAGTACCTGCAAATGTTTAACAGGTAGTTACGAAAAACCTCGATGGGAGGCATTTGTAATGGCTTTTAATGGGACAGGCCTAAAAATGTAGAATTTTTAAAACTGTGAGATGTTTCGGGCATACAGAAAAATACAGGGAATCGAACAGTTAAAGTTCATGCACTCACCAAAGACTTTGGAGAAATCTGAACATTTTGTGACTTTACTTGAGAGTTTTCTTTTAAAGAGCAGTTGAGGAGTGCCAGTTCCCTCTCTGGCCCACTTCCTCTCTCTCTAGCACATGGATGTGGTGCCAACTGACCTCCAGCATTTATTTGTTCCCTGCCTCCACAGCGGATGCTTTTCACGGGCTCATGGCTGTATAAAGGCTGCTGTCTGCAAGAATGAGTCAGTATGAGCTTTTCAGTATTGTGAATACCAACCTTGCATGCATGATTCCAAACATGTGTTTGTGTATACAATATATAATAGTATTTTGCATGTTTAAAATTTGTAAGTTGTGTTATCATGCCATAACCCTTTTGGTAAGTGTTAATGGGATACAGTTCATATACCATACAATTAATCTATTTGAAGTGTACAATCCAATAATTTTTAACATATTCACAGAATTGTACAAACATCCTCATAACTTTAGAACATTTTCATTACCCACTTCCAACAAAGCCCTGTATCAATTAGCAGGCAGTCCCTTTTCTGCCACCCACCACCCTCCGAGACCTAGACAACCACCCATCTGCTTTTTCTCTCTGTCGATTTGCCTGTTTTGGTCATTTCATATAAATAGAATCACTATAGGTGACCTTTTGTGTCTGACCCTTTTCATTTAGCATAACATTTTTATGGTTCATCCATGTTGTAGCATATACTGTTATTTCATTCTTTATTGTCTAATATCCCACTGTTTAGAAGTATCACATTTTATTTATTTATTCATCTATTGATCGATATTTGGGTTGTTTTCACTTCTTAGCTATTACAAATAATGCCACTAATGGACACTTACGTACAAAGTTTTGTGTGAACAAAGGCTTCAGTTTGGGGGCTATATACCTACAGTGGACTTGTTGGGACATATGGTAAATCTATGTTTAATCTTTTCAGGAGCTGCCAGACTGTTTGCCCAAGAAGCTGCCTTATTTTACATTCCCACTAGCAGTGTATAAGCATTCTGATTTCTCCACATCTTTGCAACACTTGTTATTATCTGACTTTTTGACTAAAGCCATCTTAGTAGGTGTGAACTGGAACGTCACTGTGGTTTTGATCTGCATTTCCCTGATGACTAATGATGGGGAACATCTTTTTGTGTGCCCACTGGCCATCTGCGTATCTTTTTTTGAGAAATGTCTATTTGGATCCTTTTTCTACTTTAGAAATTGAATTGTCTTTTTATTATTAAGTAATAACTCTTTATATATTCTAGATATAAGTCACTTATCAGATATATGATTTACAAATATTTTCTCCCATTCTGTGGTCTGTCTTTCACTTTTTTGATGGTATTCTTTGCTGTACATGACCTTCTGAAAATTTAAGTTCATAAACTTGGATAAAACAGAATTATCCAATTGGAAACATGGAACACTAGCACATTAATTTTAATGAATTTCAACTTCTGTACTCAACAGTATGAGTACTGTGTATTAAATTATTGACCTATTCTCTTGTTAATGTAAATTTGGGCTATTTCCAGTGTTTGCTTATGACAAAACAATGCCACCATTAACATTCTTGTCCAGGTGTCCTGAGGCATGTCTTCAAGTGTTTTTTTGGGTAAACACCTAGGAGTGGAATACTTGGATCTCCTTCAGGCATTCCTGGGGTCTGAATGTGTATTTTCAGGTTTATTAGATATTGCCAAGATATTTTTCTTTCTTACCATCAGTGTATTAGATCTCAGGGATCTCAGTATGGAACATCTTTGCTAATACTTGGTACTGTTTGACATTTAAACTGTAGGTAACTAGATGGGTATGAAGTTAAATCTTCTTACTGTTTTAAATGAGGCCTACTTACTGTCAAACTATGGCAGCTTGTGAGGTACAGAGAAGCCCCTGATGCTGTTGTGTTATTTGTAACACAGAGTTGAAAAATCGTGGCAATAATATGTTCTTGTCTTGTAGTAACTCTGGAGACCCTCATTTAAATAGAATAATATGAATAACTGTACAGAAGGCTTATATGGCTCCTCTGCATGGTCTTAGTTGGCTGTGTTACATCACTGATTATATAGACCAACCACGTTTAGTGTGGAACATATTTTAATTCTGTAGTATGCACTTTTGCTACAGATTAGCATAAGGTTCTAGAATGTATTAGTATAAGCTGTTTGCAAATTCTTTCGCCCCTGGAAGTCCTGTAAAAGCAGAATACATTCGGCTTTCATTCTTGGTCCTCAGTCTTAGTCTTGTTGCCAATAATTCCAATTCCTTCAACATTTCCTCATGTAGTTCACTTAACTTTTTAGTCTTTTAAAAGTGAATGATTTCTGTACTACATATATAACTTGCCTTGTAAGACTTCTAAAACTAACTCCACTTTTAAGGCAAAGATCAAATAACTGAGACCCATGGTGTTTTATTTTGACATTTTTAGCAGAGTGAAATCCATTAGATATCCTGTATTTTAGATATCTCATTAAAGTGATACTAAAGTCAATATAATATTTATGCAAAGAAGAAACTTGTAACAGCAAATAAAGGTTTCTTTTTTCCTGACTAGAGTTTGATTTCAAAAGGAGACAAAGAAGAAGTTTCTATTTGAATTGTGAGACCTCTACCATTTCAGTAGTTTTCCAGCTCAGTTTTTTGTATGGATATTGACCCGTACTTTTAATATGCATAGGTAGAAACTACAGAGCAAAACAAGCAAACAAAAAACTAGTAATAAACTGAGAAGTTTTCTAATGGGGAAAGCTTCATAAATGCTGTATACCATAATTCACACAAAATGCTTATTTTAACATGTATTTTAGCAGACGGATTCTCTTAAAGAAAGTTTACGGTAGCACTGTGCTCAGCCTTTCACATATATTTATCATATAATTTATTACTCACCAAAAACCTAGGAGGTAGGCACTACCTTGCTCATCCTGGCTTTAGCTTCTTGCCAGAATCTTCCACAGATCTAGATAGTGATATTAGTTTAGGTTCCAAAAATAAATTAAACTTTACAGGCTTTGGATATTTTCCTCCAACACATTTCCAAAAACTAAGAAAGTTTGAGTTAATTAAATGTAGTTGGTTCTTTTAGCCGTACCACGCAGCATTCTCCTTCAGAGTAAAAGGTGAAGTCAGGAAATCCTGAAATGTTCTAAATTCTACCTCACTGAGTAGTGATAGACTAAAGTTCAGCGTCAGAGTTATTTTTCATTGAAAATTGGGTATAGACTCCCATTCGCACCAGATTTCCTTGGCCAGGCTTTCATCTGTCTGAGTGGAGTTCAGGGCTCTCTCTCTGGTTTGTGGAACCTCGCCCATGGAAGCGCCTCAAACAGAGTGATGTACAGTGTGGACAGGAAGGTCCGGCCTCTGTCCCCAGACCAGTGACTATCCAGTGGTTTCATAGGTTTTGTGTCAAAGTGGCTGTGGCTGTGCTGTTGGCCAGGCATGGGAACGTCACAGCACCCGAGAACAGGTGGAGAGTTGAGCAAGGATGAAAATACCGTACTTCAAAGGCCTGCAGGTGTTCAACTTCTGCTGGTGTTATCTGCCTCCTAAGTAGCTATGATGAAATAAAGGAGACACTTGGATTACATCTGTTTACTGTTTCAGCTTGGTCACACATTAGCTCTGTGTTATGTAACTTCTCCATGCTTCATTTCCCACATCTGTAATTGGGGATAATATTAGCACTGTCCTTCAGGGTCGATGTGAGGGTTCAATGAAGTTAGAAATATAAACTGCAGGAATAGTGCCAGGAACATTGGAAATATTCAATAAATGTTAGTTAGGACTAGGATTGCATTATTATTAATAATTTAAACTTTAAAATTTTTATTAATAATAATTATTAATGATACACCACTATAAAATTAATTCTTGATGTGCCAAAAAAAATTGTTTGGCCAAATCTTTATACTTTCCAGAAATCATTTAGGTGTATTCAATTAAATACACAATCAATGTAGGTCTTCTCAATGCATGATCAAATTGACCTTAAAAATCAAGAAGAGTAATTGTATATGCCATGTAAAAATGTAGCTTTAGTTGATGGTCCTGTAAATGTGAATAGTTTTTATGTTTTCAGGACATATGTATTTGACACAAAAAAGTCTGTGGCTTCATTTTAATATTAAAAAATCTGAAAACACATATGCTACCATATCAACATAGCAAATATTTTTAAATATTATAAAAGTTAGATTTCAATCAAAAAGCAACCAAAAAAATATTTTACTGAATACAGACTATAAAGAGAGTTCTTCTTTTTGTTTTAGTTATACATATTTTTTAATTTTTTAATTTTGCTATTATTAATATACAATTACATGTGCAACATTATGGTTACTAGACTTCCCCTATTATCAAGGCCCCACCACATACCCCATTGCAGTCACTGTCCATCAGCATAGTAAGATGCTATAGAATCACTACTTCTCTTCTCCGTGTTATACTGCCTTCCGCGTATCCCCCCACCCGACCCCCACCCCCACTACATTATGTGTGCTAATTGTAATAGCCCTTTTTCCCCCTTATCCCTCCCTTCCCACCTATCTTCCCCAGTCCCTTTCTCCTTGATAACGTTAGTCCATTTTTGGGTTCTGTGAGTCTGCTGCTGTTTTGTTCCTTCAGTTTTTCTTTTGTTCTTATACTCCACAGATGAGTGAAATCATCTGATACTTGTCTTTCCCTGCCTAGCTTATTTCACTGAGCATAATACCCTCTCGCTCCATCCATGTTGTTGCAAATGGTAGGATTTGTTTCCTTCTTATGGCTGAATAATATTCCATTGTATATATGTACCACATCTTCTTTATCCATTCATCTAATGATGGACACTTAGGTTGCTTCCATTTCTTGGCTATTGTAAATAGTGCTGCGATAAACATAGGGGAGCATATGTCTTTTTAAAACTGGACAGCTGCATTCTTAGGGTAAATTCCTAGGAGTGGAATTCCTGGTTCAAAGGGTATTTCTATTTTGAGTGTTTTGAGGAACCTGATACTACTTTCCACAATGGTTGAACTAATTTACATGCCCACGAGCAGTGTAGGAGGGTTCCCCTTTCTCCACATCCTCGCCAACATTTGTTGTTTGTCTTTTGGATGGTGGCCATCCGAACTGGTGTGAGGTGATATCTCATTGTGGTTTTAATTTGCATTTCTCTGATGACTAGTGATGTGGAGCATCTTTTCATGTCCTGTTGGCCATCTGAATTTCTTCTTTGGAGAAGTGTCTGTTCAGCTCCTCTGCCCATTTTTTAATTGGCTTATTTGTTTTTTGTTTGTTGAGGTGCATGAGTTTTATATAATTTGGATGTCAACCCCTTATCAGATATGTCATTTATGAATATATTCTCCCATACCGTAGGATGTCTTTTTGCTCTGTTGATGGTATCCTTTGCTGTACAGAAGCTTTTTAGTTTTATATAGTCCCATTTGTTAATTTTTGCTTTTGCTTCCTTTGCCCAGGGAGATATGTTCATGAAGAAGTTGCTCATGTTTATGTCCAAGAGATTTTTGCCTATGTTTTTTTTCTGAGAGTTTTATGGTTTCATGACTTACATTCAGGTCTTTGATCCATTTTGAGTTTACTTTTGTGTATGGGGTTAGACAGTAATCCAGTTTCATTCTCTTCTATGTAGCTGTCCAGTTTTGCCAACACCAGCTGTTGAAGAGGCTATCATTTCCCCATTGTATATCCATGGCTCCTTTATCGTATATTAATTGACCATATATGCTTGGGTTTATATCTGGGCTTTCTATTCTGTTCCACTGGCCTATGGGTCAGTTCTTGTGCCAGTACCATATTGTCTTGATTACTGTGGCTTTGTAGGAGAACTTGAAGTCAGGGAGCATAATTCGCTCTGCTTTATTCTTTCTTTTCAGGATTGCTTAGGCTATTCGGGGTCTTTTGTGGTTCCATATGATTTTTCGAACTATTGGCTCTAGTTCATTGAAGAATGCTGTAGGTATTTTGATAGGGATTGCATTGAATCTGTAGATGGTTTTTGGCAGCATGGCCATTTTGACAATATTAATTCTTCCTAGCCAAGAGCATTGGATGAATTTCCATTTGTTAGTGTCCTCCTTAATTTCTCTTAAGAGTGTCTTGTAGTTTTCAGAGTATAGGTCTTTCACTTCTTTGGTTAGGTTTATTCCTAGGTATTTTATTCTTTTTGATGAGATTGTGAATGAAATTGTTTTCCTGATTTCTCTTTCTGCTAGTTCATCATTAGTGTATAGGAATGCAACAGATATCTGTGTATTAATTTTGTATCCCACAACGTTGCTGAGTTCAGATATCAGATCTAGTAGTTAAGGGGTGGATTCTTTAGGGTTTTCTATGTACAATGTTATGGCATCGGCAAACAGGGACAGTTTGACTTCTTCCTTGCCAATCTGAATGCCTTTTATTTCTTTGTGTTGTCTGATAGCCATGGCTAGCACCTCCAGAACTATGATGAATAAAAGTGGGGAGAGTGGGCATCCTTGTCTTGTTCCCGATCTTAAAGGAAAAGCTTTCAGCTTCTCACTGTTAAGTATGATGTTGGCTGTGGGTTTATCATTTATGGCCTTAATTATGTTGAGGTACTTGCTCTCTATATCCATTTTTTTGAGAGTTTTTATTATGAGTGAATGTTGAGTTTTGTCGAATGCTTTTTCAGCATCTATGGAGATGATCATGTGGTTTTTGTCCTTCTTTTTGTTGATGTGGTGGATGATGTTGATGGATTTTCAAGTGTTGTATTATTCTTGCATCCCTGGGATGAATCCCCCTTGATCATGACGTATGATCTTCTTCATGTATTTTTGAATTCAGTTTCCTAATATTTTGTTGAGTATGTTTCCATCTATGTTCATCAGGGATATTGGTCTGTAATTTTCTTTTTTTGTGGTGTCTTTGCCTGGTTTTGGTATTAGAGTGATGTTGGCCTTGTAGAATGAGTTTGGGAGTATTCCCTCCTCTTCTACTTTTTGGAAAACTTGAAGGAGGATGGGTATTAGGTCTTCACTAAATGTTTGATAAAATTCAGCAGTGAAATCATCTGGACAAGGAGTTTTGTTCTTAGGTAGTTTTTTGATTACAAATTCAATTTCCTTGCTGGTAATTGGCCTACTCAGATTTTCTGTTTCTTCCTGGGTCAGCGTTGCAAGGTTGTATTTTACTAGGAAGGTGTCCATTTCTTCTAGGTTATCCAGTTTGTTACCATATAATTTTTCATAGTATTCCCTCATAATTCTTTGTATTTCTGTGCTGTCCATAGTGATTTTTCCTTTCTCATTTCTGATTCTGTTTATGTGTGTAGACTCTCTTTTTTTCTCGATAAGTCTGGCTAGGGGTTTATCTGTTTTGTTTATATTCTTGAAGAACCAGCTCCTGCTTTCATTGATTCTTTCTATTGTTTTATTTCTCTCAATTTTATTTATTTCTGATTTAATCTTTATTATGTCCCTCCTACTGACTTTGGGGCTCATTTGTTCTTCCTTTCCTAGTTTAATTGTGAGTTTAGACTTTTCATTTGGGATTGTTCGTTCTTTTTTCCTGATGTAGGCCTGTATTGCAATATATTTCCCTCTTAGCATGGCCTTCATTGCATCCCAAAGATTTTGTGGTGTTGAGGTATTGATGTCATTTGTCTCCGTATATTGCTTGATCACTTTTTTTATTTGGTCACTGATCCATTGATTATTTAGGAGCATGTTAATAAACCTCCATGTGTTTGTGGGCTTTTTCATTTTCTTTGTGTAATTAATTTTTAAATTTATTTTGGTATCATTAATCTACAGTTACATGTGCAATATTAGGGTTATTAAACTACTCCCTTCATCAGGTCCCCAAAACCAACCCGATTACAGTCACTGTCCATCAGCGTAGTGAGATGCTATAGAATGACTACTTGTCTTCTCTGAGTTGTACAGCCCTCCCGGTGCCCTCTCCCAACATTACAACTGCTAATAGTAATTCCCCTTTTCCCCCCTTATTCCTCCCTTCCCACCCATCCTCCCCAGTACCTTTCCCTTGTTCCTTCAGTTTTTTTCTTTGTTCTTATACTCCACATATGAGTGAAATCATTTGATACTTGTCTTTTTCGGCTTGGCTTATTTCACCGAGCATAATACCCTCTAGCTCCATCCATGTTGTTGAAAATGGTAGGATTTTTTTCTTCTTATGGCTGAATAATATTCCATTGTGTATATGTACCACCTCTTCTTTATCCATTCATCTACTGATGGACACTTAGGGTGCTTCCATTTCTTGCCTATTGTAAATAGTGCTGCGATAAACACAGGGGTGCATCTGTCTTTTTCAAATTGGGTTGCTGCATTCTTAGGGTAAATTTCTAGGAGTGGAATTCCTGGGTCAAATGGTATTTCTATTTTGAGTTTTTTGAGGAACCTCCATACTGCTTTCCACAATGGTTGAACTAATTTGCATTCCCACCAGCAGTGTAGGAGGGTTCCCTTTTCTCCACATCCTCACCAACATTTGCTGTTGTTTGTGTTTTGGATGTTGGCCATCCTCACTGGTGTGAGGTGATATCTCATTGTGGTTTTAATCTGCATTTTTCTGATGATTAGTGATGTGGAGCATCTTTTCATGTGCCTGTTGGCCATCTGAGTTTCTTCTTTGGAGAAGTGTGTATTCATGTCCTCTGCCCATTTCTTAATTGGATTATTTACTTTATGTTTGTTGAGGTGCCTGAGTTCTTTATATATTTTGGATGTGAACCCCTTATCGGATATGTCATTCACAAATATATTCTCCCATACTGTAGGATGTCTTTTTGTTCTACTGATGGTGTCCTTTGCTGTACAGAAGCTTTTCAGCTTGATATCGTCCCACTTGTTCATTTTTGCTTTTTGTTTCCCTTGCCCGGGGAGATATGTTCATAAAGAAGTCGTTCATGTTTATGAACAAGAAATTTTTGCCTATGTTTTTTTCTAAGAGTTTTATGGTTTCATGACTTACATTCAGGTCTTTGATCCATTTTGAGTTGACTTTTGTGTATGGGATTAGACAGTAGTCCAGTTTCATTCTCTTGCATGTAGCTGTCCAGTTTTTCCAACACCAGCTGTTGAAGAGGCTGTCATCTCCCCATTGTATGTCCAAGGCTCCTTTATCAAATATTAACTGACTGTATATGTTTGGGTTAATGTTTGGATTTTCTATTCTGTTCCACTGGTCTGTGGGTCTGTTTTTGTGCCAATACCAAATTGTCTTGATTACTGTGGCTTTATAGTAGAGCTTGAAGTCAGGGAGCGTAATTCCCCTTGTTTTATTCCTCCTTCTCAGGATTGCTTTGGCTATTCGGGGACTTTTGTGGTTCCATATGAATTTTAGAATTATTTGTTCGAGTTCATTGAAGATATCTGTTGGTATTTTGATAGGGATTGCGTTGAATCTGTAGATTGCTTTAGGTAGTATAGCCATTTTGACAATATTTATTCTACCTAGCCAAGAGCATGGGATGCATTTCCATTTGTTAGTGTCCTCTTTAATTTCTCTTAGGAGTGTCTTGTAGTTTTCAGGGTATAGGTCTCTCACTTCCTTCATTAGGTTTATTCCTAGTTATTTTATTCTTTTTGATGCAAATGTGAATGGAATTGTTTTTCTGATTTCCCTTTCTGTTAATTCATCGTTAGTGTATAGGAAAGCAACAGATTTCTGTGTGTTAATTTTGTATCCTGCAACTTTGCTGAATTCAGATATTAGTTCTAGTAGTTATGGCGTGGAGTCTTTAGGGTTTTTTATGTACAGCATCATGTCATCTGCAAATAGTGACAATTTGACTTCTTCTTTACCAATCTGGATGCCTTGTATTTCTTTGTTTTGTCTGATTGCCGTGACTAGGACCTCCAGTACTATGTTGAATAACAGTGGAGAGAGTGGGCATCCCTGTCTTGTTCCCGATCTTAGATGAAAAGCTTTCAACTTCTTGCTGTTAAGTATAATGTTAGCTGTGGGTTTGTCATATATGGCCTTTATGATGTTGAGGTACTTGCCCTCTATACTCATCTTGTTGAGAGTTTTAATCATGAATGGATGCTGAATTTTGTCAAATGCTTTATCAGCATCTATGGAGATGATCATGTGGTTTTTGTTCTTCTTTTTGTTGATGTGGTGGATGATGTTGATGGATTTTCGAATGTTGTACCATCCTTGCATCCCTGGGATGAATCCCACTTGATCATGGTGTATGATCCCCTTGATGTATTTTTGAGTTCGGTTTGCTAATATTTCGTTGAGTATTTTTGCATATACGTTCATCAGGGATATCGGTCTATAATTTTCTTTTTTGCTGAGGTCTTTGCCCGGTTTTGGTATTAGAGTGATGCTGGCTTCATAGAAAGAGTTTGGAAGTATTCCCTCCTCTTCTAGTTTTTGGAATACTTTAAGGAGAATGGGTGTTATTTCTTCTCTATATGTCTGGTAGAATTCAGAGGTGAATCCATCTGGTCTGGGGGTTTTGTTCTTGGGTAGTTTTTTGATTACCGATTCAATTTTGTTGCTGGTGATTGGTCTGTTTAATTTTTCTGTTTCTTGTTTGGTCAGTCTTGGAAGGTTGTATTTTTCTAAGAAGTTGTCCATTTCTTCTAGGTTTTCCAGCTTGTTACCATATAGATTCTCATAATATTCTCTTATAATTCTTTGTAGTTTTGTGGGGTCTGTCATTATTTTTCCTTTCTCATTTCTGATTCTGCATGTGTGTGTAGATTCTCTTTTTCTCTTAATGAGTCTGGCTAGCGATTTATCTATTTTGTTTATTTTTTCAAAGAACCAGCTCTTGGTCATTGATTTTTTCTATTGTTTTATTCTTCTCAGTTTTATTTATTTCTTCTCTGATCTTTATTATGTCCCTCCTTCTGGTGACTTTGGGCCTCATTTGTTCTTCTTTTTCCAATTTCAGTAATTGTGTCTTCAGACTATTCATTTGGGAATGTTCTTCCTTATTTAAATAGGCCTGGATTGCAATATACTTTCCTCTTAGAACTGCTTTTGCTGCGTCCCACAGAAGTTGTGGCTATGTGTTGTTGTTGTCATTAGTCTCCATATATTCTTTGATTTCTATTTTGATTTGGTCGTTAACCCATTGATTAATTAGGAGAATGTTGTTATGTCTCCATGTATTTGTGAGCCTTTTTGTTTTCTTTCTAAAATTTATTTCTAGTTTTATACCTTTGTGATCTGAGAAGTTGGTTGGTAGAATTTCAATATTTTTGAATTTACTGAGGTTCTTTTTGTGGCCTAGTATGTGGTCTATTCTGGAAAATGTTCCATGTGCACTTGAGAAGAATGTGTATCCTGTTGCTTTTGGGTGTAGAGTTCTGTAGATATCTGTTGGTCCATCTGTTCTAGTGTGTTGTTCAGTGCCTCTGTGTCCTTACTTATTTTCTGTCTGGTTGATTTGTCCTTTCAGTGAGTGGTGTGTTGAAGTCTTCTAAAATGAATGCATTGCATTCTATTTCCACCTTTAATTCTGTTAGTATTTGTTTCACATATGTAGGTGATCCTGTGTTGGGTGAATAGATATTTATAATGGTTATATCTTCTTGTTGGACTGACCCCTTTATCATTATGCAATGTCCTTCTTTATCTCTTGCTACTCTCTTTGTTTTGAAGTCTATTTTGTCTGATACAAGTACTGCAACACCTGCTTTTTTCTCCTTGTTGTTTGCATGATATATCTTTTTCCATCCCTTCAGTTTTAGTCTGTGTATATCTTTGGGTTTGAGGTGAGTCTCTTGTAAGCAGCATATAGATGGATGTTGCTTTATTATCCATTCTATTACTCTGTGTCTTTTGATTGGTGCATTCAATCCATTTACATTTCTGATGATTATGGATAGATATGTACTTATTGCCATTGCTCTCTTTAGATTCGTGGTTACCAAACGTTCATGGGTTGCTTCTTTACTATCTGACAATCTAACTTAACTTTCTTGTTAAGTTATTGTAAACACAATCTGATGTTTATTTATCTCCCTTATTATTCTTCCTCCTCCATTCTTTATATATTAGGTGTTTTATTCTTTGCCTTTAGTTAGTATTTGGATGGTCTGCTTTCTTTGCTATGATTTTATTTTCTCTAGTGACATCTTTTTAGCCTTAGGAGTGCCTCCTTCTAGAACAGTCCCTTTAAGATATCCTGTAGAGGTGGTTTATGGGAGGCAAACTCTCTCACTTTTCTCTTGTCTGGAAATTGTTCAATCGCTGTGTCATCTTTAAATGATAATCGTGCTGGATACGATATTCTTGGTTTGAGGCCCTTCTGTTTCATTACATTAAATATATCATGCCATTCTCTTCTGGCCTGTAAGGTTTCTGTTGAGAAGTCTGATGATAGTCTGATGGGTTTTCCTTTGTAGGTGATCTTTTTTCTCTCTCTAGCTGCCTTTAATACTCTGTCCTTATCTTTGATCTTTGCCATTTTAATTATTATGTGTCTTGGTGTTGTCTTCCTTGGGTCCCTTGTGTTGGGAGATCTGTGGGCTTCCGTGGACTGTGAGACTATTTCCTTCCCCAGCATGGGGAAGTTTTCAGCAATTATTTCTTCAAAGGCACTTTCTATCCCTTTTTCTCTCTCTTATTCCTCTGGTACTCCTATAATGCGAATATTGTTCCATTTGGATTGGTCACACAGTTCTCTTAATATTCTTTCATTCCTAGAGATCCTTTTATCTCTCTCTGTCTCTGCTTCTCTGTATTCCTCTGCTCTGATTTGTATTCCATTAACAGTCTCTTGCATCTCTTTCAGTCTGTTGTTAAGCCCGTCAATCGCTTGTCTCATTTCTGCATTGTCTTTCCTCACTTCCCTTACTTGCTCCCTCAGCCTTTGCATATTTCCCTGTAGATCCATCAGTATGGTTATGACTTATTCTGAATTCTTTTTCAGGAATATTGTGCATTTCCATCACTTCAGACTCCCTCTCTGGTGTCTGGGTCTGGATAAGTTTTGTTTGTATGATATTCTTCTGTCTTTTCATGGCTATAGAAGTGTTCACTGGTAGGTGCCACATATGTCAGCTGCACTCTTTAAGAGTATAAAAAAAAGAAAAAAAGAAAGAATAGAAAGAAAAGAGAAAGAAAAGAAAGAAAATAAAATAAAAGAGAAAAAGAAAACAAAAACAAAAACAAAAAAATGCCAGCCAGGAGTAGATTCCGTGAGGATACTATAGGTGGCCCTGTTGCTCCACTATTCTGCAGCTGTGGCCGCGCTGCTCCGCAGGGACTTTGTAGCTCTGGCCAGGGCAGGAACGAATGGAAGGCTGCTGATCTCTGTGGGAAGTCTCAGTGCGGCTACTTTTTCCCAGTTGCTAGCCAAGGGGTCCGAAATTCTGCAGGACTCCCAGCTTGCTGGGCTGAGTGTGCTGAGACGATTCTGCTCCCCTGTGGGGCCCCTGTCTCTTTAATACTGCTTAAAAGGCATGCAGTTTTCTTTTGGCCCGGGGAGCCGGCTGCGAGGACCCGGTGCATTCCCTGGCTAAGATCCTGCACCCTCTGTCTCTCCAATCTCTGATACACCACATGATGTGTGTCAGTGATCCTGGTGAAGATCACCAGGGCTGGTTATTTCATGGGCCTGTACTTCCACTCACTCCTGGCTCTGAATCCTCTCCTCCTGCTGGTGTGCTGGGGTGGGGGAGTGCTCGGTTCTCACCAGGTCGCGGCTCCGTATCTTACCCATCTTGCGGGGCGCGAGTTCCCTCAGGTGTAGATGCAGGCTGGGTGCTGTCCTGTATCTTGTGGTCTCTCCTTCAGGAATAGTTGTATTTGTTGTATTTTTATAAGTATATATGGTTTTGGGAGGAGATTTCCGCCACCCTGCTGATGCCGCCATCTTCCCAGAACTCCTTCTTTTTGGAATTTATTTCTAGTTTCATACCTTTGTGATCTGAGAAGCTGGTTTGTACAATTTCAATCTTTCTGTATTTACTGAGATTCTTTTTGTGGCCTAATAGATGGTCTATCCTTGAAAATGTTCCATGTGCACTTGAGAAGAATGTGTATCCTCTTCCTTTTGGATGGAGTGTTCTGTAGATGTCTGTTAGGTCCATCTGTTGTAATATGTTGTTCAGTGCCTCTGTCTCTTTACTTATTTTCTGTCTGGTTGATCTGTCCTTTGGAGTGAGTGGTGTGTTGAAGTCTCCTAAAATGAATGCATTGCATTCTATTTCCCCCTTTAATTCTGTTAGTATTTGTTTCACATATGTAGGTGATCCTGTGTTGGGTGCATAGATATTTATAATAGTTATATCCTCCTGATGGACTGACCATTTTATCATTATGTGATGTCCTTCTTTGTCTCTTGTGATTTTCTTTGTTTTGAAGTCTATTTTATCTGATACAAGTACTGCAACTCCTGCTTTTTTCTCCCTATTAGTGGAATGAAATATCTTTTTCCATCCCTTCACTTTCAGTCTGTGAATGTCTTTGGGTTTGAAGTGAGTCTCTTGTAGGCAGCATATAGATGGGTCTTGTTTTTTTATCCATGTAGTAACTCTATGTCTTTTGATTGGTGCATTCAGACCATTTACATTTAGGGTGATTATCAATTGGTATGTGCTTATTGCCATTGCAGGCTTTAGATTCATGGTTCCCAAAGGTTCAAGAGTAATTCCTTACTATCTAACAGTCTAATTTAACTCACTTCATATGCTATTACACACACAACCTAAAGGTTCCTTTTTTTTCCCTCCTTTTTCTTCCTCCTCCATTCTTGTATATTATGAATCATATTCTGTATTCTTTGTCTTCCTTGGGTCACATCTATTTAGCCCTAGGAGTACTTCCATCTATAGGAGTCCCTCCAAAATGCACTGTAGAGGTGGTTTGTGGGACGTACAC
Organism: Phataginus tricuspis; assembly: GCA_029783875.1. Taxonomy (NCBI): domain Eukaryota; kingdom Metazoa; phylum Chordata; class Mammalia; order Pholidota; family Manidae; genus Phataginus; species Phataginus tricuspis. Next base: position 9,594,582 of record JAQQAC010004068.1, read on the forward strand.
ACTCTCTGCTTTTGCTTATGTGAAAATTGTTTAATCCCCTCCTTCAAATTTAAATGATAACCTTGCCTGGTAGAGTATTCTTGGTTCAAGGCCCTTCTGCTTCATTGCATTAAATATATTATGCCATTCCCTTCTGGCCTGTAATGTTTCTGTTGAGAAGTCTGATGATAGGCTGATGGGTTTTCCTTTTTATGTGATCTTTTTTCTCTCTCTAACTGCTTTTAAAAGTCTGTCTTTATCCTTGATCTTTGCCATTTTAATTATTATATGTCTTGATGCTGTCTTCCTTGGGTCCCTTGTGTTGGGAGATCTGTGCACCTCCATGGCTTGAGAGACTATCTCCTTCCCCAGGTTGGGGAAGTTTTCAGCAATTACCTCCTCAATGACACTTTCTATCCCTTTTTCTCTCTCTTCTTCTTCTGGTACCCCTACAATGTAAATATTGTTCCGTTTGGAGTGGTCACACAGTTCTCTCAATATTGTTTCATTCTTTGAGATTCTTTTTTCTCTCTGTGCCTCAGCTTCTTTGTATTCCTCTTCTGTAATTTCGATTCCATTTACCATCTCTTCTACTACATCTAATCTGCTTTTAAATTCCTCCATTGTATGTTTCATTACAGGTATGTAATTTCTTAATGATTTAATCTCCACCTTAAATTCATTCCTGAGTTCTTGAATATTTTTCTGTACCTCCATAAGCATGTTTATGATTTTTATTTTGAACTCTCTTTCAGGAAGATTGGTGAGTTAAGTTTCATTTGACCCTCTTTCTGGGGTTTGTGAGCTTTTGGTCTGAACTATGTTCTTTTTATGTTTCATATTTCTGTGTGGTGCCCACTAGTGCACAGAAGCTCCAGTCTGTGGAGCTGCTCAGCCCCTAGAGTGAGGTTGGTGGTTGTAGGTGAGTGGAGCTGGTGCCTGGGGGGAGGAAAGATCTGTTTCCTGATTCCCGTCTGCGGTGCCTGTCTCCAGTGTCAGAGGCAGTGGGCCAAGCATACACGGGTAACCCTCTGTGCTTTGCGTCTCTCGCTGTTGTATGCAGGGCCTCCCTCTCCATGGCCTGATGCCTGCACAGTGACTGCCAGTTTGCAAACCAGTTCCAGCGGGGTAGAAGGAAGGGGCAGCAAGCTGCATGTCACAGTGGGGGGCCTTGGAGCTGAGTAAGCCACCAGGGGGATGGAGCACCTAAAGTTCCTCAAAGTTCACAACCAGCTGGGCAGAGCACTCCCAAACAACCTTAACCTTGTCCAGCTCTCCTTTCTCCTGTGCAGCGAGCTCTGCGCAAACCCTGCCCCTTTAGCAGCCCTCTTGCTGCTAGGAAGCCTCTCAGACTGCCTGCTTTTCCTTTGACACAGAGCTGCTGGATGTGGATCCCCTCTTCCACAAATGTCCAGAATGTCAGTTTCTCAAGAAGTCCGCCTTTCTGAGCTCCCCATCATCCAGAGCACCACACGCTATAGGTTTCTGCTCACAAAGCAGATCTCCAGGGCTAGGTGTTCAGCAGTCCCAGGCTTCTACCCCCTCCATTTCTCTTCCTCCCGCCAGTGAGCTGGGGTGGGGGAATGGCCTGGTTCCCGCTGGATTAAGGCTTTCGTACGTTACCCTGTTTCTTGAGGTCTGCTCTGTTCATGAGGTCTGTATGCAGTCGGATTCAGCCTTCTCTCTTGTTGCTGTCTTAAGGTTAGTTGTGTTAATTAACTATATTTTTGTACTGTTTGTGGTTTTGGGAGGAGCTCTCTGTCTCACTTCTCATGCCGCCATCTTGAATTTGCTAGTTCAAGAGAGTTCATCTTTAATCAGTCTGGATTTTTAGGTACCTGCCTATTTTTTGACTCATGTACTTACGAAAGGCTAAGTCAACATTTATGGAATTAGGGTTTTCAACAACTTCCAATTAGTTTCTTCTCTACTTTTGTCAAGAAAGAGAATTGAGAACACATACACACACACACACACACACACACACACACACACATACACACGCACACAATCCCCCCCAGTTAAAATCTGGATAGTGCCTTTTCAGATTATAATTGTAGCAAATCTAAGTTTTATCTAAATAAGTAGTTTTCTATAATTAGTGTTATTACCACATAATTATGAACCTTCATCAAAACCTACATCGCTCAAGAGCAAGTGATTTTTCTTTCAAAGAGAAGGAACTTGTGAATGTTTTCTGAAGTAAATTATAATATTAAATCAGCAGTAATATCTTAAATAAATATCTTCTAACATTTTACCCTGGATTTCCATGCCCAAAGTGAACAATTTATTTCAGGAGGATTATTTCTGCTGACAGGGAAGTTTAGAAAAATCATTCAGCTGAAGAAGTTTTCCTGATAATCATAGAATCTTTGAAAGCTTGGCCCTGAACACATCACTCGATGACGGTCTAACCCTGGGGTCCCCTCACTGAGAGGAAACCCGGGTGAGAACTGAGTCTCTTCATTACTGGAGGGAAGCCTGCCAGCACAGACCATTTTGGAAGAGGGAACTCTAAATAGAAGCATAAATAGATACTGACAAATTTCAGGAAATAGCAATGAGGGGGAGTCACCAAGGTTGCAAATCCTGAGTTTTGATTTGGGAGGTGAGATGAAAAAGCAGGAACTATCCTTTAGTCCTTCATGAAATAACAAATATTTGCCAGTCCAACTAATGGAAAAACACCATGCCTTAAAAGTTTCCAGAGAGTAACAATTAAAACTCTGATTTGGTTAAGTTAAAAAAAAAGATTTTACATGAAAAGTGTACAAGTCATAAATTGATTCCTTGATTTTTTTCATCTTGTACAATAAAATTATAGTAAAAGTATACATAGCACAAAATTTACCATTTTTTACCATTTTGGGGGCACGATTCAATGGCATTGAGTACATTCACATGGTTGTGTGACTACCACCACCATCATCCACCTCCAGAAGTTTTACACCCTCCCAGAATGAAACCCTGTGCACATTAAACACTAGCTCTTCCTCGCCCTCCCCCTAGGCCTGGGCAGCCACCATTCTACTTTCTGTCTCTCTGAATTTGACTATTCCAGGGTATAAGTCATATAAGTGGATTCATACACTATTTGACCTTTTGTGCCTGGCTTATTTCACTTGGCATAACAACTTCAAGGTACACCTTGATGAGTTTTGTCCAGCTGAATACAGCTGTGTAGCTGGAGTCCTGAGCAAAAAAACAGGTCATTGCCAACACCATTGCCCCCTTCCAGTGAGTACCTGCTACCCTTGTGTGATCATGAGGGCAACGTGTCCTTAGTTGATGAAGGAGGGAGGCAGAAGAGGGAAGACTGAGGTTCCTGCTCCTCCTCCCCAACAGAAGAAACTGCACATCTGCTCTGTTTTACACATTAGCCTTTAGCCTGTCTGCCAAGGAAAAGCATGGGAACTGTTGGTCAGGGACTGTTCCTATGTCACTCCCAGATTGTCTGGACAAGTCCGCTGAGCCTGTCCTTATGCTACCAACTCTCATTTTACTGACTCTCCTGCACGAAGGCTTCTCTAAGCTCTTTTGGGGACTTCTTGCCAAAATGTGGTCTATCCATACACTGGAATAGTACCCAGCCTTAAAAGAGAAAGAAAGTTGGTCACATACTATGGCATGGATGGGAAGTGAAATAAGTCAGTCACACAAGGATAAATTCTACGTGGTTCCACTCATATGAGGCATCTGAAGTCAAACACAGAAAAACAAAAAATAGGGTGGTAGCAGCCAGGGGCCGCGGGACAGGGAAATGAGAAGCTGTTGTTCAACGGGTACAGAGTTTCAGTTTTGCAAGATGAAAATTTCTGGAGATCTGTTACACCACAATGTGAATATGTGTAACACTGCTGAACTAGACCCTTAAAAATGGCTGAGATGATGACTTTTATGTTATGTGTTTTTTACCATAATAAAAAAGATGTTCAAAAAAGTCGAGTTAAGTCTGGAGATGTTTGCCCTTGGGGAAGTCATTTAACTTTTTTCTGTGGGACTCTAACCAAATGAGGGAAGTGTACAATATTAACCTGACTGGAAGAGTTTGTATAAATAAATGCACAGACAGCTCTTGATTACACAGAAGCATCACCCTGTCATCACAAGAGTTAGTGTGCACACTTTATCCTCGTGCTTGAAAGAAATTATTTAGAAATGTCTTACTTTAATAAAATCACATTTCCTGATCTAGATGCAAAATATAGTTTAATTAGACAAAAAAAGTCACATGAAGATTTACAAAGAAACAAGCCAAAGTTTCTTCTTTTTAAAGCAAGAGTAAGAAATAGCAGCTAATAATGTATTTTTCTTATTCCTACTATGTCTGGCTTACGTGGCTGCCATTCTCTGATATGTGAGGATTTACTACACGTTCTTTTCATCTAGGTTGCAAGAAAATTTTCAAACACAGAAGCCAGCAGCACATGGAGTTAGAAGATCCCCTTTGCTAATTCTTCAAGTTCCTGGAAGTAGGATATTCTCTGCTGGTGTCCTTGCATCTAATAAAGTGATATTTTCACAATAATTGTGTAAGAAGCCATCCACACAGCCAAGAGAAGACCCCAAATCTATCTTTTCTTTAATTCTGCTTGAGAATCAACAGAAAATATAATAACTCCAATAGTCAACTAGTCAAGAACACTGAACAGACTATTCGTAACTGTATTTACTTCCACGATAAAAGTTAAAGAAATTCACGATTTGAGTAGTATACTTAGATAACTATTTGTGGAATCAGAAAATATCTTAAAATTTAATTCGAATTGTGGGTGATTTTTGTTTTCTCATTTGTCTTCATAAAATTTTTTAAAAGACTAAATAAGTGCTAGAACCACCCCACACTAGTTGAGCATACGCTAGAAACAAATGAACCCACTCATTTTATTCATGTTCAGGAAGTCTGAAGTCAAGCCAGTGGAAACAGCAGGGAGCTGGCTGTGCAGGGTTTTGTTTACCTACTGCTGACTGCAGACATGGGTAAGAGTAGGCACAGCTCTTATTTTCTCAGATAGAGGAGAAATGGGGAAGGACACAGATTCACCTGGCTTCTAGGAACTGAATAAAGGTTCTGGTGAAGGGCAGGTACAGGGGAAAGAACAAAAATTTGACCCAAGCAGATCAGGATTCAAACCCAGTTTCACCACAGTCTAATAGAGGAGAATGGCAATGAAGTAGGTGACAGGTGGCACAGAGTTAAGACCTAGTATGGAGCCCTGGGCTCCCGAAGGGCACCTCACTCAGGCTTGGGCTTAGGAAATGGTGATTAGAGAAATTTTACTGGAAGAGGAGATGCCTAACCTGAATTCAGAAATGTGTCCTGGGCCCAGCAAACAGCATGCGAAAGTCCTGGAGGTAAGAGGGAACACAACTAGAGCAGGGAATTCAAGTTGTCCAGAACAGGAGGCGAGTCTGGGGCATGGGCTACATGGGAGTATCAGAGGCGAAAAGAAGGATGATCATGGACCTTGTCTACTTGGTCACGCGTTGGAGTTCATCCCAAGAGGGTCCTTGAAACGTGGGAAAGCAGAGAGAGAATGCAACCAGGGTGATGTTTAAAACACCAATCTCAGGCTGTGAGTCAGAGGCTTTAAATTCTTTAAATTCATGTGGCTGATGTCTCCCCAGCTCACCCAGTTTTTATCCTCCCCTCTCCTCTGTCTCCCCTGCCCCCTCCAAGCTCCGTGCTTCATGCTGACTCTGTTGGCTCCAAGCCTTGGCCTCGGTGCTCTATTTTGAGCACCTTTCTTGTTTTTCTGACCACGCCACTCCTGCCTTGTTTTACAAGCTTCTCTTCATCTTTCAGGACTCAGTTTCCCAGACCTAGGTCAGAAATGTCCCCCGAAACCCCCATGGTAGCCAGCACACGAAAGTATACTTCTGGCTTGCTGTCTGTCTCCTCCCCCTAGCTGTCAGCCCCGTGAGGACAGGCCACATGCCACTCACCAGTGTCCCTAATGCCTGGGGGAGTCCCTGCACTTGGGAACCAGCTGCTCAGTAATTGTTGTTCCAATAAGTGGAAGCAATGTGAGAACAAATGACCCCTCAGGGTGTTCCTGTGTCCTATGTTTGTGAGATAATGGAAGAACTCATCAGCACCTAATAAAGGGGTGCCCACTGTGTCTCTGGATTGTTTACCTTATAACACAAGTTCTAGACCCAGTAACTTTAGATTATTAAATCCAGAGCTCCCCGCTGGAGTGTTAGCTCCTTCCCTGCAGGGTGTTGCTTTCTTTGCAGCCATATTTCCAAGTAAGGAACTTGGTACTCAAATAAATAAAAGAATTCTAGTCCTTACAACCCTACAGGGTTAATATATTCTCCCCACCATACAGGAAAAGAAACTGAAGTTCAGAGAGGTAAATATTGCCTCCAAGGCTATGAGAGAGGTAGAAGTGATACCAGGATTAGTTTCCTGCCATGCACATTCAGACTCTTCCCACTATTCTGAGCTGCCTTGCAAAACCTTCTCAGTTATGTGAATTGGTCATTCAATTTAAAAAGAGGGATACATTTAATAAAAAAGTAATGCAAGCGGGGCAGAGTTTTCCTGTTTAAAATTAGAAAATGTACTGCTTAAAAAACTAGATTTATATGCAGTCAGCAAACGGAGTCATATAAACTTCAAAGAACAATTGATGGTGAACTTAACACCTGGAAGAGAGTGAGCTTTGGGAACATAGGGCGATTGGAGACTCTGGCCTGGGTGGTCAGCTCCACATGGGCAAACCCGGCGTGGTGCGAACAGCGGTGCAGGGCACAGATGGTTCTCCTGAGCACACCATGTCTTCTGGAAACTGGCTCGAGCAACTGAGCTGCTCATTTGCAGCTGTGCCATTTTTCAGCCAGCATCAAAGGGCACTGGAATCAAGTCAGGTTTTGTCTCGTGGTCTAACGGAGGAGGTTGAAGAACGTTTTTATTTTGCATTATATCACTTTAGGATCAGGCCAACTCCCAAAGAGATTTCCTCTATGATGAAATACATCTTTTTCTCCCCCTTTTACTTGAAGAGTCGCAACTTCGTAGTAAAGATTACTCAGCTAGTCCTTACCATAACCCATGAAGACAATGTGTATTTTTAGTTTTGTCTTAACAGCAAGGAAACGCACTCACAGATGAAAATGATTTCACGAAGGCCATCCGGTGAGTCAGGCACAGGGCTGAAGTAGACACAGCAGGCACCGAGGTCTCGGTGATTAAACTTCAAGGTCCTGCAAATAATCTGAAAGAAAGGCTGTCTTAGAGCATCCTCTAAAAATCATTTCACCGAGTCTTGTTGTGTGGTGGTATCTGTTCATCAGCCGCAGGACTACAGCATGCTTTCCAGTGGGAAAGCTCTCATCAGTACCCGTGTGAGGATGGCAGGGGGCAATGGGTGTAAAGCATCAAGCACAGCATATGGGACACAGTAGCTGCTCAAAAAAACTCCCCCTGCCACCAATCTCCCTCCCGTGAAATCTCAGGGAGGCTGGACTCACCTGTAGTACAATTCCTCCCAGTCTTTCTTCCTTATCGACCTGACATTTCTCTTCATTCAGGTTTCATGTAGAAATGGAAGGTGCTGGCACTTCATCGGCCTCCTGTGCTGGGGCTTACACAGGCATCTGTATTTTTCTCCGTCCTATTTGCATGTGTAAGAATCTAGTTCTGCCTAAGGATCTAGTTATTAATTCATTAGGAAAAAAAGAAAACCTACCTTTGTCAAACCGAGCTGGAGAATCCAGTGATATGAGGAGTCTGAATTTCCCGAAACTGCCAGTGCCTCACACACTGCCGGAAACACTGACTTGGATTGAATATGTCACTGATTGTCACTGGAGGGGTTCTAATCCTTTCACTTCCTTTTTTTAAAAATTAAAGTGTAGTTTACATACACCATTATATTAGGTTCAGGTGTACAACAGAGTGACTCAACATTACAGGTGCTCACCACAGTTAAGTGTGGTCACCATCTGTCACCATACATATTACAGTATTATTGACTGTATTCCCTATGCTGTACTTTACAGCCCTGTGACTTATTTATTTTATACCTGTAAGTTTGTACCTTTTAATCCCCTTTCCCCTATTTTTCCCATGCCTCTATCCTACGGCAACCACCAGTGTGTTCCCTATGGGTCTGTTCCTGTTTTGTTCGCTCATTTGTTTTGGTTTTTAGATTCCACATATAAATGAGATCATGTGGTATTTGTCTTTCTCTGGCTTATTTCATTTGTATAATACCCTCTAGGTCTACCCGTGTTTTTGCAAATGGCAAAATTTCATTCTTTTTTATAGCTGAGTAGAATTCCATTTTGTAAAATATAAATATAAAGACCCACATTTTCTTTATCCATTCATCTATTGATGGACATTTAGGTGCCTTACATATCTTGGCTATTGTAAATGATTTTTCAGTGAACATAGGGTGCATATGTTTCTTGAATTAGTGTTTTCTTTTTTTAAAATCTGATTTTAATAGCACATACATCTCTCTAGGTCAACCTGTTAGAAGAGATGTTGTAACAATTTCCATTGTAAGATATTTCCATTCTAATAACAAATATATTTCCTGTTTTATGTTATTTCATGAGCCATTTCTTGAAAATGAAGTAGTTCTTTTAGCCTATGCTGTGCTGTTTAGAAGCAGGATTGTATCTGTTCCTTAAAGTTTGGTAGTATCTCTGCTTAGGAAAGAAGATTTATATAATCGCTAAGAGAAGAAAATTTATTTATTCAGTTCAGAATCCTTGAATGTGATATAACTTCATCATGATCCTTTCTCATTTCATTTGGTCAGATAAGGTGTGATGAGATTCTCACTTCTGAAGAGTACAGTAAAAAAATTCTATAGTACTTTAAAAAATGAACATATTTCTTTTAAAAAACTCTACCATTTGAGAGAAAAACAGATTTTGAATTTCCTTATATAATTTTAATACAGTTGATAAACTAATATAAGCATTGTAATTACTTTTAGAGCCAAATTAAATTAGGAGTTCACATTACAGGTGCACTGTTATAAAATACTCTCCAAAAGCAGAAATGTGTGCACTGTTAACATCACCAGCCAAACCTTCATGATAGGGCCCAGTCTGCCAGCCCCTGGTCTCAGCACCCTGGGGTGCTCGCAGCCAGCCTCCCCGAGGCACAGAGCAAGGAGCAGCTCTCTCGCTGGGCTGGCAGCACCAGGCTTCAGAGGTGGGGGCTGCCGTGAGGTAAGCAGGACCCAGCGCACAGCTTGCCCCTGGACCGCAGCCCTCCACTCCCCAGCACTCCCTCGCTGTGGCTCGGGCTTACGCAAACCCAGCCTTCCGAGAAGGATGGGAATGGCAGGCAGCTCCGTGCCCACTGCCTGCCTTGACCCTGCTGGCTGCTTGTTCTCCTGCCTCTTCCCAGTCCCAGTTTCAATCACTGACTCCCCTTCTGCTCACTCCTTAAATGTTTCTTGTTCCTAAGAGCGCAGTCCTGTGCCAGCTCCCCACGCAATGGCTTATTCCCTGAGTGACCTCCTTCTCCATCCCAGTTTCCCTTCCTGCCCACGCTCATGGGTCCCAGAGAGCAACACACCCAAAAGGGACCCAACATTCTCCCTCTGCAGACCTGCTCCTTCCCAGGTTGAGTGGGGGCTCCTCACCCACCCCTTGGAAGAGCAACCTGGGAGAAGTGCGGCCACCCCACAAGGGCCAAACAACCATCTGGGCAATCAGGACTGACTGCCTGAGGACACCCACTCCTGGCTGGCTGCCCTCGGCTAGGCACACCCCTCACAATCCTTGCTCCTAATCACTGCCAGGGTGCTCCTTCTAGAGTGAGTGACAGGACAAGGGAGAAGAAGAGAGATTAGGGACTCAGAGTGAGAGGGGCAGGGGCCTGAACCAGGAGCATCAGGGAGCCATGGCAGAGGGTGGCTATGAGGCAGCAGTGGGGGTGGGTGAAGGGCGATGGGGTGGGACCCAGGTCCCCCTAGGAAGGGTGGTGGTGCCATTCACCGGGGTGGTAAGAGGTGCAGACTGTGATGACAGATGCCACCTCTAGCTCTTGGCAGCCCTGTGTGGCCCTGGGAAAATTGCTGAACTCTCTGTGCCTCAGAGTCTGCATCTGACAATGAGGATGATAATAGTAGAACCTCACTGAGTGTTGCCTTGTTGCGTTTAAGTAGAATAATGTGCACACAGCACTCGGAACAGCGCCTGGAGTTCCCAAGTCCTCCAGAAGCGCCAGCGGTTCTTCTTAGGGAGCAAGGAAGAGAAGGTGTCTGGAGGGGGATGAAGGCTTAGGAGGAGCAGGTCGATTTCTGTTTCAAATGACAAGAAGTTGCCTCAAGACTTGAAGAACACCATGTCGGCCACCTTTGTCAGGGGAAGGTGACCTCAGCACTGGAGGGTGGCCTCACTGCCTGCTAGCTGCGCAAACCAGAGCCCCTCTCTCCTGAGCAGATTTATGAAATCTGGTGGACTCCACATTGGCTTCAGGGTTGGGGCAAGGGAAACCCAAGTGAAAATATCAATGCACTGAAACCACTAGGCTGGTCAGTCTACGACATCAGGGCCAAAGCTGGGTTGTGAGACTCTGAGGTGGGTGCAGTTTGTTTTAGCACAATTTCTACCAACTTCTCTGATGTTTTTCTAAAGATCTATTCCTTCTGGGTCTTTTCCTGGCACCAATAAATAATACATTCTTTTGTGGGTAATTTAAAAAGTCTTATGGCCTCTAAATTGATGACCGAGGCATCTCAAGGTCAGCCTACCCCTCCTCTCTCCAAATGGTTGAGCTTCCAAAAGGTAGAATAACAGAGCTTTGCTGAGGCCTTGCCCAGACACTCACTGCCGTTCATTAAAGATCTGGAACCTGATTCTTCCTCTTCATCCTTATATTTGCCTTCATCCTGGACATATCCGTCTCCATGACCTCTTAGCTCCTTGACCCAATGACCTTGCTGTCTGCTGGCCACAGCTTCCCGTTCTCACGGAGCAGAATGTGAAGTGTGAACCGTGTTATCTCCTGAAACCGCTCCACCTCTCAAAATCACGAATTCAAACATCCTCCTTGCTGGCCATAAACCCTGTCACGGCAGGTCTGGCCTGAGGATTCCCACCACAGCCATCCTTCTACCTCTGGGTGACTTGCGCACCACCCCGCTTCCTCCCTTTGTGTGGGAGCCTCCTCTGCTAACTTGCCCAATAATGCAGTAGATTCCGGGCTATCATGCCAACCACTTTCTTGCAAACGCTCTGAGCTCACATTTGTTGCCCATGCCTGGCAAACTCGAGTCTTAATGAACACAACTAAACTCACTATCTTCCCCTGCACCAGGCAGTGGGCACTGCTGGAGGCAGATGGCATCTCTGTCCCCTTGATCACCAACCACACGGGTGCCCCCTTTGCCTGGTAATCTCATTACAGTTCCCTGATGCGCTTACTCTCCTGCCTGCTGAAAACACTTTTCAAACAATTTCTATCTCTTTCAATCTCAAATACGTCCCACCTCTTCCTCATTGACTTTGCTTCGTATTTCATAAAAAACAGAAATAAGAGACAAGACCTCCCTTGATTTCGTGCCACCAAATCTACACCACCACGTGCCTCCACCTTAGTTTTCTTCTCTTGGTACAATAGAGTGGCCATCCCCTTTCTACAGAAACACCTATTTCCCATCCTGCTCTGGACCTGAAGACACTGAGCAGGGATTTGTGGGTGCAGCAAGGAGGTCCTTGGTGACCCTAAGAAGAGCCGTACTAAGGTGAGATGGGAAGGAACCAGAAGGTGGAGGAAGCGACATGACAGCTCTAGGTACCCCACCGGGGAATCTGGTCGTGAGGGGAGGAAATGCTCACTGCTCCCTCATGGACTGTAGGCTGTGCTCCTTGCCTTCATCTTCCCTTCCCCTCCCACATGCCCTCTGCCCTTAAATATGCCAAGGTCTCTGTCATCGTAACAATAGTAGCACCAGCTAGATGAACACGAAGCAAAAACCACTCTTCAACCCTGCATCCCTCAGCTATTGGCCCATTAGCTGCCTCCCTTCAGTAACTGAATGTCTCCAGTGGGTGTCTCTAGCTTTCGTGTTGCTTTTTCCCCTTCTGGTTCCCTCATATTTCTCTTCAGTGTGACTTTTATTAGGCTCACCAGTGACTTCCAGATGACTGGAAACCAAAACCACTTTGTCTCCTGAGGTGTTCCCCTCAGTCCTCACGGCAGAGTCGTGCTGGTTTGGGAAAGTAACTTCCACAGAAGATAATGTAATCAGTTTAACAAGCCAACTCCACACGTCCTGACTGCAGGCTCTATTTGGGGCACTAGGTGAAGTAATGGGACCTCACAGTTGCATAAGACACAGCTTTGCTCTCGAGGGCCTACAGGCTGGCACCGTAAGAGCAACGGTGATGTGCCAGTGTACAAGCAGTAAGCAGAGCAGACGGGGCCCAGGGAGCCCGGAGGAGGAAGCGTGGACTAACCTTCTCTGCAGCGGTCAGGAAAGGCCATGGGTAAGCTGCACTTGGAAAGGTGATCTGGAGTGGCTACCAGGTAGGGGAGCCTTTCCTGGCAGTGAAAACTTATGCAACAGCGGGGAATCCTCTGTGACGCATGGAGAGCCCTGCGTCACGTGGGGCTGCAAAAGCCCGGGGTGGAAGTGATAGCGGGGCAGGCGGGACCGCACAGTGATCCCCTTACAGGACATCAGGGACACCGGCCTTGAGCACCTTCCTCCGGCTGCAATGACATCAGAATCACTGTATTTAATGAAGGCACAGTCCTAGGTGTTGGCAGGGGCTGAATCGATGAAGAACGACTGCATATTGTAGCTCATGAAACTTGCCACATTATTTGTGTTGTTTAAATTAAAAGTGCTAATGCGTCCAAACTGTTTAGAACACAGTTAGGCATAGGGCAGAAGAGAGAGTGGAGCATCATGGTTAGGGCACCACTCTATGGGATCAGATACCCAGAGTTTATGCCCTGGCTTCACTACTTACCATGACTTCAGCCAACTTACTTGGCCTCCCTGTACCATCTGTACATTGGGAATTCTGATAGGACCTAATTCACAAGGTTATTGTGAGGGTTAAATGCTTTTATGTGCATAAAGCACTTAACTCAGTGCTTTGGAACAATTCATAATAATTGTTCATACTCACTATGAATAGTAAGTGTGATTAACAATTATTTTGAATAATTATTGACTGTTACGATAAAATCCCTCCCAGGAACTCTGATTCTCAAAGCTCCCCTTCCCCCAGAATTACCTTCTTTTCCCGGCATATCCATATCCTTTGTTGACTTGGGGTTCAGATCACTCATCAAGTGTGTCTATCAGCCGATGGAAGAGGATTTACATGCTAGACACCAGCATGGGAAATCAGTGGTGACCATCCAGAGACCTAAACATTATATTCCACAGTTTAGATAAGCCTTCTGCGTCATTTAAAGTATGATGAATAATTCATGTGTAAACCAGTGTATCTGCATGGGATTGTGTTCTAGAAGGCTAAAGAAGGAACTAATTGCTCTAGGTGTGCACTCTGGAGATGTGCACACAATGTTCACATGACACTCTCCCCATATTTTTTGTTATTGTCATGTCAGTGTTCAGATTTAGTATTCAAACTAGTCCAAAGAGCATGTTTTTTTATATTCTGAAAAGCTGTATCAACCAACAGTGTAAAACAACAGAAACCAGTCACAAAGCTTTCACTTTTAAAGCGTTTCCAAGCACCCTGCCCTTTTCCTAAAGGACTCTTTTCCCTTTTATGGATGAGCACCATGCTCCAAGACAGTGTAAATAGAGCTTCCTGTTCCAGGGAAGTGCTGGCTCCTGCAGGAGCCCAGGGGTCCTCTGGGAAATGTTGATAGGAACTATGAGCTGTATGTGACCTGAGGCCCAGGAGTCAGCTGAGCCAGCAGGGAGGGAAACACATTTAACAGCCCCTTTGTGCACACTGAGTCCCAGAAGCACTTCTGGGAAAGTAAGTCTGGTGCCATACACACAGTCCTTGTGAAGAATGGCAGGGAAGCTGGCTGGGCTGGAGAAGGACGTTCCCAGATTAGACGCCCACATCTTGGACCTGGCCACTTTGAAGAGCCAAGAGATGGCTGGAATTCCCACAGCTCAAGGATCCTGTGCTTCGCATCAGTGGAGATTTAAAAATCAGAAAAAAACCACATTGATTCTGAACAATTTCATGCTTGTCCAACAGCAAATATTTTTCAGGGTGCTTAGTGTTAACACACTAAGGACATGAAAATGAAAATCAATTATCCTTATTTTTGACCTTAATATTTTCCAATACTTTAAATAATAATAAAGCATTATTTATCTGTGGTTAAGTTGATGGGTCATTCATTCTGAGAATTTTGTAACTTTTATTCTGAACAAATCTGTAACTTTACCCTTGGATTGATCTTTGACTTGTTACAATCTCATCAATGGTAGCAAGAAAATAACCCCCCCAAAAGTACAACTAATCCTTTAGATTTATTAATCATGATATTATGACAATTATAAATATTATTTTTGATGACAGCTAACATTTGCTGAGCACTTATTATGTGCTAAGCCATGCATTAAGCCAATAGTCTCTATCAGTAAAAAACTGAGCATGAACCAACAATTGTTCACTAATTTAACATAAAGTAAGCAAATATACCACCATACTATTATATGTTGTACACTTACAAAGCATAAACAAAAATACAAATTAAAGGAGTGACATGAATAAACAAGTAGAAGTCCTTATTTTTCCTTTTTGCATGATAGTAGTTTGTCTACTAATGGAGAGTGGCCACCCCAGTTTGGAGTCTACTCTGCAAACGCTTATAAATGGCTATTATTTCCATATTAAAGATGAGCAAACTGAGGAGTTCAGAGGCAGAGCCCTTACAACAAGGTATCACTGTAGGACAGGCTATTGGCTGCTGTGTCCTCCCTGTGACCTCATGACCTCTCTTATTTCTGTAGCTACTCCAGCTGCACTTCCAGGAAGCTGTACAATCATGCTAGTGTATTCATATTCCTGCTCTTTCTTACTCTGGATATTAGATGCATGTACTTAAACAGGATGTCCATATGTGTTTTAGTCTTTTCATCTAAGATCATTAAAACAGATTGGATCAAATTTGTAACTTTATCCTTGGATTGGACATAAGAATTTCAGAATGAATTGAGACTTCTTCTTCATTTGAAGTTTTCTTTCTTTTTTTTTTAAATTTATTTTGGTATCATTAATCTACAATTACATGTGCAATATTATGGTTATTAAACTACCCCCTTCATCAGGTCCCCCCCGAAGTTTTCTTTCTTAATGAAGCAATGAAGTCCAGATTTTAGGCTTGTTGTGGTTAAGAGTGAACATGGAACTGAAAATGGTATTAAGAAAAGGATTCCATTTTAATAGTTTTTGAAAAATGTTTCAGGATAATGAAAGCAGTGCACAATGTGTATTCTGAAAACTACAAAATTATTGAAAGACATATAACAAGTTTGATATAAATGAAAAGATACCCATATTCATGGTTTGGAAGACTTACAATCGCTAAGATAACAATAGTCCCCAAATTGGTTTACAGATTCAACTTGATTTCTATCAAATCCCAGATGGTTTGGTAGAAGAAATTTACAAGCTGATCCTAAAATTCATGTGGAAATTCAAGGAGCCAAGAACAGCTTCGAAAATAATCTTTGAAAAGAACAAAGTTGGGAGGGTTCACACTTTCCAATTTCAGAATTTATTACAGAGCAACAATAATCAATGGTTGAACAACAACATAATCAATATGGTAATGACATAAGGCTAGACATGTAGATCAATGAAATAGAATTGAGACTCCAGAAATAAGCCCTCACATTTATACTCAACTGATTTTTAACATGTGTGCCAGGATAATTCAGTGGAAAAGTATAGTATGTTCAACAAATGGTGCTGGGACAACTGGATATCTACATGCCAAAGAGTGACGTTGGACCCTTACTTCATGCTATATGAAAAATTAACTCAGAATTTATCAAACACCTAAATATAAGAGCAAAAAATATACACACTTAGAAGAAAACATAAGTTTAAATCTGTGTGACATTGGATTATGGAATAGTTTTTATTATGGCATCAAAAGCGCAAGCAACTAATGGAAAAAAAGATAAATTAGACTTCATCAAAATTAAAACTTTTGTACTTCAAGAGATACTATCAAGAGAGTCAAGAGGCATCCCAAAGAAGGAAAGAACATTTTGCAAATCATATATCTGATAAGGGACTTGATTCCAGAATATGTAAAAAACTCTTCCAACCCAATAATAAAAAGACAACAGCAAAACCCCAAACAACCCAATTTAAAAGTGGACAATAGATGTGAATAGATATTTCTCCAAAGAAGGAACACAAATGTCCAATAAGCATGTAAGATGTTCAACATTACTAATCATTAGAGAAATGCAAATCAAAACTACAATGAGATATCAATTCATATTCATTAGGATTGTTATTATATTAAAAAAATGGAACAAAAACCAGAAAGTAGTGTTGGTGAAGACATGGAGAAATAGGACTCCTGTGCACTGTTGGTGGGAATATGAAATGGTGCAAGTATCATGGAAAATTTTATGGTGATTCCTCAAAGAATTACAATAGGACCCAGCAATTCTGGAATGATTCTTCTGGAAATATTCCCAAAAGAAGTGAAAGCAGGGACTGGAACAGATTTTGAACAACCATGTGTAGAGCACCATCATGCACAATAGCCAGAAGCTGGAAGCAAACCAAGTGTCCATCAATGGATGCGTGGATGAACAAAATGCGAAATATACATCCAATGGGATATTATTCCATCTTAAAAAGAAAATTCTGACATGCGTTTCAACATGGATGAACTTTGAAGATATTATAAGTGAAATAAGCCAGTCTCAAAGAACATATACCATATAATTTCACTTATTTGAAGTAGCTAGAGTACTTAAATGCATAAAGACATTAAGAGGAATTGTGGGTTTCTGGGAGCAGGGGGGAAAGGGAGGTTAGGAAGTTATTGTTTAATAGGCACAAAATTTCAGTTGGGGAAGATGAAGAAGTTCTGCAGCTGAATGGTGAGATGGTTGCACAACGATTCAAATGTATGTAATGCCACAGAACAGTACACTTAAAAATGGTTAAAATGGTAAATTTTATGTTATTATATTATACCACAGTAAAATATTTAATTTAGAAACTAGTAAAAAGACAACATAATTAAAATATGGGCAAAGAATCTGAATAGAAATTTCTCCAAAGAATATATACAAATGACCCACAAGTACATTAAAAGATGTTCAACATCATTAGCCATTATGGAATTGCAAATCAAACCACAATGAAATACCTCTTCACAGCCACTAGAATGTTTATAATCAAGAGGACAGATAATAAGTGTTGGTGAGGGTGTGGAGAACTGAAATGCTCATACAAAACTGTTTGGAATGTAAAATGGTACAGCCACTTTAGAAAACAGTTTGACAGTTCTTCAAGCAGTTAAACATACAGTTGTCGTGTGACATGGCAATCCCACTGTTAGGTATATAACCCTCCCCCTAAAAATGAAAACATACACCCACAAAAAACTTGTACATAAATGTTTATTGCAGCATTGTAATCGTCAAGTGGAAACAACCCAAACATACATCAACTGATGAGTGGATAAATAAAATGTGGTATATGAACAATGGAATATTATTCCATAACAAAAAGAAATAAAGTGCTGATACATGCTAAAACATTGCTGGACCTTTGAAAACATTATGGTAAGGGAAAGGAGCCCATCACAAAGGACCACATGTATGATTTCATTTATGTGAAATTACACTTAAGTGAAAGAAGACAGACGCAAAATATTATATTGCATGATAACATTTATATGAAATTTTTCAAAATCCAGAAGAATAGAAACAACAAGCAAATAAGTGGGTTTGGGGTAGAGCAGGGTTCATCTGCAAATGGGAACCAGAAAATATTTTGGGGTAATGAAAGTTTTCTAAAACTGAATAATGAGGTTTGGACAAATGTATAAATTTATACAAAATCATTGAATTGTAGACTTAAAATGCATGGATTTTTATGGCATGTAAATCATACTGTAATTAACTTGTTTTCAAAAGAGAGAAGGAAAATGTTAGCAAAATACTATATCATCATTTTCCTCCCATAAGGAAAAGTAAGGAGTCTCTCTTTTTCCAAATTTCCACTTCTAAGAAATGCTTCAATTTTTTGCTTGTATATATTTTTTATAATTTATTTTGGTATCATTAATCTACAGTTACATGTGCAATATTATGGTTATTAAACTACCCCCTTCATTGGGTCCCCCCCACCAACCCCATTACAGTCACTGTCCATCAGCATAGTGAGATGCTATAGAATCACTACTTGTCTTCTCTGAGTTGTACAGCCCTCCCCGTGCCCCCCCGACCTTACATCTGCTAATCATAATGCCCCTTTTTCCCCCTTATTCCTCCCTTCCCACCAATCTTCCCCAGTCCCTTTCCCTTTGGTAACTATTAGTCTGTTCTTGGGTTCTGCGAGTCGGCTGCTTTTTGTTCCTTCAGTATTTTTCTTTGCTCTTATACTCCACATATGAGTGAACTCATCTGATACTTGTCTTTTTCGGCTTGGCTTATTTCACTGAGCATAATACTCTCTAGCTCCATTCATGTCGTTGCAAATGGTAGGATTTGTTTTCTTCTTATGGCTGAATAATATTCCATTGTGTATATGTACCATATCTTCTTTATCCATTCATCTACTGATGGACACTTAGGTTGCTTCCATTTCTTGGCTATTGTAAATAGTGCTGCGATAAACATAGGGGTGCACCTGTCTTTTTCAAATTGGGCTGCTGCATTCTTAGGGTAAATTCCTAGGAGTGGGATTCCTGGGTCAAATGGTATTTCTATTTTGAGTTTTTTGAGGAACCTCCATACTGCTTTCCACAATGGTTGAACTAATTTGCATTCCCACCAGCAGTGTAGAAGGGTTTCCCTTTTCTCCACATCCTTGCCAACATTTGTTGTTGTTTGTGTTTTGGATGTTGGCCATCCTCACTGGTGTGAAGTGATATCTCATTGTGGTTTTAATTTGCATTTCTCTGATGATTAGCGATGTGGAGCATCTTTTCATGTGCCTGTTGGCCATCTGAATTTCTTCTTTGGAGAAGTGTCTATTCATGTCCTCTGCCCATTTTTTAATTGGATTATTTGCTTTTTGTTTGTAGAGGTGCATGAGTTCTTTATATATTTTGGATGTCAACCCCTTATCAGATACGTCATTTATGAATATATTCTCCCATACTGTAGAATGTCTTTTTGTTCTACTGATGGTGTCCTTTGGTGTACAGAAGCTTTTCCGCTTGATATAGTCCCACTTGTTCATTTTTGCTTTTGTTTCCCTTGCCTGGGGAGACATGTTCATGAAGAAGTCACTCATGTTTATGTCCAAGAGATTTTTACGTATGTTTTTTTCTAAGAGATTTATGGTTTCATGACTTACATTCAGGTCTTCAATCCATTTTGAGTTTACTTTTGTGTATGGGGTGAGACAGCAGTCCAGCTTCATTCTCTTACATGTAGCTGTCCATTTACTTTAGGTAGTATAGCCATTTTGACAATATTTATTCTTCCTAGGCAAGAGCATGGGATGCATTTCCATTTGTAAGTGTCCTCTTTAATTTCTCTTAGGAGTGTCTTGTAGTTTTCAGAGTATAGGTCTTTCACTTCCTTCGTTAGGTTTATTCCTAGGTATTTTATTCTTTTTGATGCAATTGTGAATGGAATTGTTTTTCTGATTTCTCTTTCTGTTAGTTCATCGTTAGTGTATAGGAAAACAACAGATTTCTGTGTGTTAATTTTGTATCCTGCAACTTTGCTGAATTCAGGTATTAGTTCTAGTAGTTTTGGAGTGGAGTCTTTAGGGTTTTTTATGTACAATATCATGTCATCTGCCAATAGTGACAATTTGACTTCTTCTTTACCAATCTGGATTGCCTTGTATTTCTTTGTTTTGTCTGATTGCCATGGCTAGGACCTCCAGTACTATGTTGAATAACAGTGGAGAGAGTGGGCATCCCTGTCTTATTCCCGATCTTAGATGAAAAGCTTTCAGCTTCTCACTGTTAAGTATGATGTTAGCTGTGGGTTTGTCATATATGGCCTTTATTATGTTGAGGTACTTGCCCTCTATACTCATCTTGTTGAGAGTTTTAATCATGAATGGATGCTGAATTTTGTCAAATGCTTTTTCAGCATCTATGGAGATGATCATGTGGTTTTTGTTCTTCTTTTTGTTGATGTGGTGGGTGATGTTGATGGATTTTCGAATGTTGTACCATCCTTGCATCTCTGCGATGAATTCCACTTGATCATGGTGTATGATCCTCTTGATGTATTTTTGAATTCGGTTTGCTAATATTTTGTTGAGTATTTTTGCATCTGTGTTCATCAGGGATATTGGTCTGTAATTTTCTTTTTTGCTGAGGTTTTTGCCTGGTTTTGGTATTAGAGTGATGCTGGCTTCATAGAATGAGTTTGGAAGTACTCCCTCCTCTTCTAGTTTTTGGAAAACTTTAAGGAGAATAGGTGTTATTTCTTCTCTATATGTCTGGTAGAATTCAGAGGTGAATCCATCAGGTCCGGGAGTTTTGTTCTTGGGTAGTTTTTTGATTACCGATTCAATTTTGTTGCTGGTAATTGGTCTGTTTAGTTTTTCTGTTTCTTGCTTGGTCAGTCTTGGAAGGCTGTATTTTTCTAAGAAGTTGTTCATTTCTTCTAGGTTTTGCAGCTTGTTAGCATACAGATTCTCATAATATTCTCTTATAATTCTTTGTATTTCTGTGGGGTCCGTCGTTATTTTTCCTTTCTCATTTGTGATTCTGTTTATGTGTGTAATTCTCTTTTTCTCTTAATGAGTCTGGCTACAGGTTTATTTATTTTGTTTATTTTTTCAAAGAACCAGCTCTTGGTTTCATTGTTTTTTTTCTATTGTTCTATTCTTCTCAAATTTATTTATTTCTTCTCTGATCTTTATTATGTCCCTCCTTCTGGTGACTTTGGGCCTCATTTGTTCTTCTTTTTCCAATTTCAGTAATTATGTCTTTAGACTATTCATTTGGGAATGTTCTTCCTTCTTTAAATAGACCTGAATTGCAATATATTTTCCTCTTAGAATTGCCTTTGTTTCGTCCAACAGAAGTTGTGGCTTTGTGTTGTTGTTGTCATTAGTCTCCATATATTCTTTGATTTCTGTTTTGATTTGGTTGTTAACCCATTGATTAATTAGGAGAATGTTGTTTCATCTCCATGTATTTGTGAGCCTTTTTGTTTTCTTTCCACAATTTATTTCTAGTTTTATACCTTTGTGATCTGAGAAGTTGGTTGGTAGAATTTCAATATTTTTGAATTTACTGAGGTTCTTTTTGTGGCCTAGTATGTGGTCTATTCTGGAAAATGTTCCATGTGCACTTGAGAAGAATGTGTATCCTGTTGCTTTTGGGTGTAGAGTTCTGTAGATGTCCGTTAGGTCCATCTGTTCTAGTGTGTTGTTCAGTGCCTCTGTGTCTTTACTTATTTTCTGTCTGGTTGATTTGTCCTTTGGAGTGAGTGGTGTTCTGAAGTTTCCTAAAATGAATGCATTGCTTTCGATTTCCTCCTTTAATTCTGTTAGTATTTGTTTCACATATGTTGGCGCTCCTGTGTTGGGTGCATATATATTTATAATGGTTATATCCTCTTGTTGGATTGACCCCTTTATCATTATGTAATGTCCTTCTTTATCTCTTGCTACTTTCTTCATTTTGAAGTCTATTTTGTCTGATACAAGTACTGCAACACCTGCTTTTTTCTCCTTGTTGTTTGCATGAAATATCTTTTTCCATCCCTTCAGTTTTAGTCTGTGTATATCTTTGGGTTTGAGGTGAGTCTCTTGTTTTTGCTTGTATTTTTTGTGTGTTTTAGAGAAAAGTGAGATTAAGTCGTTTTACTAAAATTATTCAATAATTCATTTACAACTTGGTAATTTAGTCATCCCATAAATATATATTGAGCACCCTGCCCTTAATTTTTGGTTTTCTAACCATTTTATTGAAGTACAATTCACATCCCATACAATTCCCCATTTAAAGTGTACAATCCAATGGCCTTGAGTATATTCACAGAGTCGTATTCATCACCACCATCAATTTTAGAATATTTCATTGACCCCAAAATAAATTCCTGTTTTTTGGAAAATATAGTTATTTTTCACAAAAATCCATGTTATTTAGTTGCCTCTAGTAGGTCTGTTATTTTTTAATGACTTAATAAGCATTTTGAAAAGGTCTTGGTTTTCATTTCTAATATGGTTACTATTGGTAGATAATCTATACAAACAAAAGCTTTTTGGGATTCCCAAAAATCATAGTGTAAAGCATTCTGAACATGAAAGGGTTTGAAAGATGCCAACCTATATACTACCTCAAGTCCCACATATTTCTCAGCCCTCTGGCAATACTGCTTTCTTTTTTTACTACTTTCCTGTAGCTCTTCATGGTAAGATTACTCATAAATTCTGAATTTCAAAATCCAACTCATTTTTTATTCCTTGTCATAGTCGACCATCCTTAGGCCTCTTACAACATCTTTCTCCCCTACATGGTTGTGACACTAACCATTTCATTATCTCTTCCTGCCTTTCTGCCTTTCCACTCTCCTTTGCACTCTCCTTGCCCTTACAGACTGGTTATTCTCAAGGTTCCAACCTAGGTTATTTCTCTCACTGCTCTAGGTATTTTTCCTGAGATGTTTCACTCAAATCACTGGCTTCAGTTGCTTTCACTGTATCAGTCAATGATTTCCAAATATGCATTGCTTTCTCGGGTTTGAAGGCCCAATTCATATTAATGTCCCATGAGCATCTCAAAGTGAAAATGTCCAACTAAAACTCATGAACATATCTTTCCAAAACTCACTCTTATTTGGGCTAATAGATTATTAACCATATATCTGCAAACAATAAAAAAGAAAACTCAATAATTAAAAAAAAATTGTGAAGTTATGTTTGAGTCCTTCTCTTCCTATTCACCCCATATGCAGTAGATCCCCAAATCCAATTCTAGCTCCAATACAGCTCTTATATCTGTTCTGTGCTTTTCCTCCCCTTATTCATGCTAGTAGCAAGTGTCCTGTTAATCAGCTGGCCTTGTCTTTCACACTTATTAGCACCATGCTCTAACCAACTGAGCTAACCGGCAGACTTCACACTTATCTTTCAAACATACACATGTATTCACTGCCACTTCGGGTTTTTAAAATTCGTCTATACGTCCTCCTCACTTATAGGATAATTTCAAGCTTTTAAAAAAAAATCTGTTTCTGTTTTGTTTTGTTTGTTCATTTTTTTTGTTTTTTAGATTCCACATGTAAGTAAAATCATACAGCATTTTGTTGGACTTATTTCACTTAGCATAATGCCCTGTAGGTCTAGCTGTGTTGTTCCAAATGGCAAGATTTCATTCATTTTTATGGTTAAGCAATATATACACATGCATACACACACACACACACACACACACACACACACACACACACATATATACCACCCCTCCTTTACCCACTCATCTTCAATGGACATTTAGTTTGCCTCCATATCTTGGCTATCGTAAATAATGCTGAAATGAACATAGGGGTATATATGTCTTTTTCAATTAGTGTTTTTGTTTTCTTTGGATAAAGACCCAGAAGTACAATTGTTGGATCATATGATATTTTTATTTTTCATTTTTGAGGAGCCCCCATACTGTTTTCCATAGTGGCTCCACCAATTTACATACCCACCAATAAAATAGGAAGTTTCCCATTTCTCCACATCTTCATCAACATCTGTTACTTTTTGTCTTTTGGATACTAGCAATCCTGACAGGTATGAGGTGATATCTCTTTGTGGTTTTGATTTGCATTTCCTTGATGATAAGTGATGTTGACCATTTTTTCATGTGGCTGTTGGCCATCAGTATGTCATCTTTAGAAAAAATGTCTATTCATGTTCTCTGCCCATTTTTAAATCAAACAGATTTTTTGTGTATGTATATGTTGAGTTGTATGTTTTGAAATATATTTTGGATATTAACCTCTTATTGAATATATTATTTGCAAATATCTTCTTCCATTTGGTAGGTTGTATTTTCATTTTCTTGATGGTTTCCTTTGCTGTGCAAAAGTTTTTCAGCTTGATGTAGTCCCAAATGCTTATTTTTGCTTTTGTTGCCCTTCTCTGATAAGACCAATCCAAAAAAAATACTGCTGAGACAGATGTCCAAGAGTTTACTGCCTATGATTTCCTTTAAGAGTTTTATGATTTTGAGCCTTACATTTAGGTCTTAATTATTTTTTCAGTGTATTTTTGTATATTGTGTAAGAAAGTGATTCTTTTGCATGTAGATGTCCAGTTTTCCCAACACCATTTATTGAATAGACTGTCTTTTCCCCATTGTATAATCTTGCCTTTTTTTGTCATAGACTAGTTGGCCGTATAAGCCAACTTTTCTGGGCTCTCTTCTGCTTCATTTATCTATGTGTCTGTTTTTGTGTCAGTACCACACTGTTTTGGTTAATATAAATTTGTAGTATAGCTTGAAATCAGTACCACACTGTTTTGGTTAATATAAATTTGTAGTATAGCTTGAAATCTGGGATTGTGACACTTCCAGCTTTGTTCTTCTTTCTCAAGATTGCTTTGGTTATTTGGGCTCTTTTTACAGCCCCAGATTTTAAGATTATCTGTCTCATACAAATTCTAAGATCATTTGTTCTAGTTTTATGAAAAATGCTATTGGTGTTTTGAAAGAATCTGTAGATTGCTTTGGGTAGTATGGACATTTAATAATATTAATTCTTATAATCTATAAATTTGGTTTATCTTTCCATTTTCTTGGTTCAACTTTAGTTTCTTTCATAAATGTCTCATAGTTTTTAGTGTACAGGTATTTCACCTCCTTGGTTAAATTTATTCCTAGGTATATTCTTCCTTTTGATGTAACTGTAAAGGCGATTGTTTTCTTAATTTCTCCTTCTGATACTTTGTTATGAGTGTGTAGAAATATGACAGATTTATATACATTAATTTTGTATTCCACAACATTACTGAATTCATTTATTAGTTCTAATAGTTTTTTGGTGGGATCTTTAGGATTTTTGATATGTAATGTCATGTCTATATGTAATATCTGCAAATAGTGATAGTTTACTTCTTCCTCACCAATTTGTTTATTTTTCTTGTCTGATTGCTGTGGCTAGTACTTCCAATTCTATGTTAAGAAAAGTAGTGAGATTGAAAATCTTTGTCTTGTTTCTTATTTTAGAGGAAAAGCTGTTAACTTTTCACCATTGAGTATGTTAGCTGTGAGTTTGTGACATATGGCATTCATTATGTTGAGGTATATTCCTTCTTTCCTTCTATACCCATTTTGGTGAGTGTTTATCATAAGAGGATGTTGAATTTTGTTAAATGCTTTTTCTGCATCTATGGAGATGATCATGTTTTTTGTTCTTCATTTTGTTAATGTGGTGTATCACATTGTTTGATCTCTGGATATTTAATCCATGTATACATGGATTAAATCCCACTTGATCATGGAATATCATCCTTTTAATGTATTGTTGAATTTAGCTTGCTAATATTTTGTTAAGAATTTTTGTATCTAAGTTCATCAGGAATATTGGCTTATACTTCTCTGTTTTTGAAATATCTTTGGTTTTGGTATTATTAAGGTAATACTGGTCTTGCAGAATGAATTTGGAAGCATTACTTCCTCTTCAGTTTTTTGGTATAGTTTGAGAAGGATAGGTATTTAATCTTTCAATGTTTGATAGAATTCACCTTGAAGCCATCTGGTCCTGAATTTTGTTTTTTGGGGGAGTTTTTGATTACTGTTCAATTTCATTACTAGTAATTGGTCTATTCAGATTTTCTATTTTTTCTGACTTATCTTGGAAGACTGTATGTTTCTAGGAATTACCCATTTCTTCTAGGTTGTCTAATTTTTGGGTATATAAATTATTTTTAGTGATACTTTCATGCTTCTTAACCAAGCTATGACACGAAGTCCTTCATTCTTTGGCCCTACTAATCTTTCCAACTGTGTTTCTTACCATTCCAAATCCAAACCCTGTCTCTTAGCCATGCGTTGTGGTGAAACTGTTCATTTGCTCAGATGGTGCTTTCTGTCTAGAGTGTCCATATCCTCTCTATTAGCAGATCCCATCCTGTGGATCTCTTTCTTGTTTTTTTCCCAGGATTCTTCTTAAAAAGTCTTGTCTTTTCTATGATTTTCTTTTTATTTCAGCCCAAGGCACATTTGCTTACTTCATCTTACAAACTAAGAAATCCATTTGAATTAGTCTTTATCACACTTAACTGTATTGTAGATATTTGTTTACTTCTCCATTCCCCACTGGAGTTTGAGTATGGGGTTATGTATCCTCCGCACCTGGCAGGTTTTCAAGCTCACTAACAGGTGTGCAACTGGATTAGCTGAGTTGGGAAAACATTAGAACAGTGAGTGTTCCCTTGCTTTCTCATTGAACCAACAACAGAGAAATCCATTTCTCTTCATAGTTAAATCAAGATGTGAATATTGAACTGATTTTTTATGGAGAAAAACAGGCACAAAATAAATCTGATGACACAGACAAAATGAAATTTTCTCTTGCTGAGGGATCAAGGATTGCTCCCTGTAGTTTTGTGGTTTGCTGCTTCTCGTAGATTAGCAATGTGGAGAAGAAGTTAAAGGGGAAAGACATGCTAGGATTAAAGAACTCAGGGAGAAAGAAAAGAAAAACCAGGTGAATTACTTGGAAAGAAAGGTACTGCAAGGGAGCTAAGGAAGATAGAAAAATAAAAAGGGAAAAGATTGTGGGAAAGAATGTACAGAAACAGTACCAAAGAATAGTCAATTTGCTGCCAATAAGGAGGTACAGGGAAAAAGAAATACAGGAATAAGAGGAAACTCTGACAGGATGCAGCTTCACAATTCTTTTCAGAGCTCAAGTTCATGCTGGCTTCTTTATATTGTCTCTGAAGTGTGTGTTCACCCTGAGTTTCATGTCCATTTAGGTTTTCTCTGAAAGGTACTTCTGGGTCGAAAGGGCAAAGCCTCCATATTAGAATAGAAGCTGTCTTTTCTGGGTATACATACCATCATAGGAATAAATCCAGCTGACACCCCAACTGTTTGATGAAATAGTTCCAATGATTATGAGCTTGGTTTTAAGATATTGATGAGGTGCTATAGAACCCCAGCTGCTATATTCAATTTCTTTCAGCTGGTGTGTTTACATAGTAAGATCCTATGCCAAATGTTAATACTCCTTGATGTAGAAAGTCAGAAATAATTCTTGTTCAAAAAATATTTTAAGACATCAAGACTACAATTAGTAATTGCTTTGGCTAAAGAGCAACAGAGCTATAAGTTTAATCAGTTTAAAAATTGTAGTAAAACAAAAGGGTTTTTTTTTTGAAAATTAAGGCTTTGTCCACAACTGGAACTTTTATTTGTTTAGTAATAAGCTACATATTGAATGAAGTAGATCCAAAAGTTGAGAAAAGTATTATAACATTTTAAAAGTAAAATATGCTTTCTTATTAAACCCATTAGTGATACTTGACTTTGAAAGACAATGCCCCATCTAATCATTTTTAAATCAGCAGACTATATAAGAAACTAAATATTCTGCATAGGCATGATTATTAATTACCTTTATATTCAAAGTATTTTCCTACTTATTATTAGGTCTGCCTACAGAGAAATCTGTGTGTATATATATCCATGTCAGAATTATTAGTCTCCATCTTTTTTATTAACCCTCTTCAAACACCAAACTATTAACTAAGCATTTAGAAACAAGTGGTTTCACAAGCTGCGTCTCTCAAATAAGGTTGCATCAGATCTGCCTATGGTTGCCCATCAGAGAGGAGATAGATTTGTGGGCAGGAAATGGAGGCAGAAACATAACACTTTCGGTAAATTTGGTGATTAGGTTAACATTCTTCCTTAACTGCTAGCTTCTTTCTTTGATATTTCATCAAATCTCTCAAACCTTGTATCATGGAATTAAAGAGTGTTTGAGCCTGAAGGGAGTGGAGAGACCTTCTAGGCGAGCTCTTCATTTGATGCCTCAGGAACCTGAAGGGCAGAGATGGGCCGCCACTCACCCCTGATCACACAGCCGGTCTGGAGAAGAGCCAAGACTGGAATTCAGGTTTCCCGACTCAAGCATAGTCTCTGTCACACTGCATCACCTGCTTCTCTGCCCATTGAAAAGACTGAACCTTGGCATTTCCCATAGTCCAAGACATATTTTCAGACCCATCAGCAAATAGGGTTTAAGAGAATTGGTATGGCTCCCCATGTTAGAACAGGCTGTTGAACAATCTTATGTTTACAAATGGTCTAAGAGGGGAAAGGAAGTAGAGAGGTGTGGAGTAGGATAGCTGAACACAGGCAGTGTGACTTAGTAGTTAAGAGCAAAGACTGCCCGGGCTCCTCCTCCAGCTGGGCCACGTACTACCTTCTGTGTGACCTGGGCTTGTTGCTGGGTCTCTCTGGCCTCTGTCAGAGGGTGTCTGTGAGAATTAAGCAAACTAAAGCACTTATAACTAGGCCTGGCACACACTGAACACCACATGCGCTAGCTTTTATAGAAATGCTAGGTGGAGCTCCTTTTTATTTAAGAGAGGCCAAAATAATTTAGCACCTGAAGGGGTCATGTGTCGTCACTCATCTGCAAAGACATGGTCCTTTCAACAGTTCTTCCGCTCCTGGGGTTCTGCACACATTTAAGATTCCAGCTAGGTCCCTCACCTGCTGCAAAGTTGCATTTTTCAGTGTGTCTCTAAGAGATCTTTATAAAATAAAACCCATGATATTTTGGGGGCTGCAAACAAGCCCGCTCCGTGAACCTACAGACCCTCTCAGGAGTAAGAGCCACTGTTCTCTATAAAACTGGAGATAGGAGTTACCCCATCCCAAGCAGTGTTCCACACCTTCATTAGCTGAACCGAGAAGGAGGGTCCAGTCTTCAAATCAGGCTGAGACAGAAGACCCCGAGGTCAAGAATGACCTAATCATCCAAAGATCTTCCCTTTCTCTCCATCCCCGACAACATTTCAGCTTTATTAGACAGTTGTCTGCTAACATTCATTTGAAACAAAACCCTGGGTGTGTGCCTTTTAGAGAACCACGTAAATCAACAAAGCTATACATAGAACAGAGTGATTTGCTTAGCAGCCAAGAGTTCCCCACAGATAGCGGTTACACAGATTTCACCGAAAAAAGGAAGCCCCGAGCTTCCTTATTTTCCTAGCACCCTAGGCTCACAAGTCAGCACATGCATCCTCCATACAGTGGACTAGCCAAATAAATACTGACAGACCATACTGACTATTACAAGGGCTTAGATTTGTGTGATTACGGTATTAATAACGGTGGAGCTCTTTTCTTTGAAATATTGGTATTGCATCTATATATTATTTTCATCTTAATTTTAGAGGTAATTCAGAAGTGGCGTATTTCAGAGTAATCACATATTTAGATTAATAGTGAATTTGAAAAGTAAAATATCATTTATGCATACTTTGAAAAATTATACCTGCAGCTGTGGTTTAATCCATTTGAACGACACTTAAAAACAGATTGGCAGGCGTTCATGTAATACTAATGGCTTTCTCACATTTCCTTGATGATGTTATAACCACCTATGGAAGTACAGAAAGCCATTTCCCATCTGCCCAACACAAACACGTTGCCTCCTGCTTTGTGTTTCCTCACAGTGACATGCGGCATTTCTCCTCCAGGTTTCCGAGTTTTCAGTCCCGGAGTAAAGTTGTTTTTCCTTTCTCCTTGGGTTTTGTTAAGGAGTACCTCATCAATTCCAGGCTGGCACCCTTCTGGAGACTGAGAACGGCAAAGGTTACTATGGAGCCCTGGGGTTCAAGCACGTGCTCGTGAGCTCAGCCTCTCACAACGCCCTCCCGAGACTCTCCTCCCAACGTGCTCCCCGGGGTCCTGACCCAGACTTGGCCGCTCTTCTCCGCTCCGCCAGGGACCCGCTCTCAGGTGTACTGTGATGCCGTTTCTCTGATGCTCATGTGAACATCTGGAAGGAGAGGGCACGGCTTACTTTTCCAGCGAGCTTCAGTGCTGGCTCACTTGCCAGGGTCTTTGGCCACGCAACCTTTTCATCTAGGCATGTTCGGGGGCCCAGTCCTGGAGGGCAGGCGACAGAGCATGCTCTGGCTCTGCACGCAGAACTGGTGAACACATGGCATTCGTGAATCCAGAACTTCCAGGCGTCACCGGCACATGCTCTGCTCCTGGCTGCAGTCTGCTCAGCGGCCTGAGCGCCCATTCCTGCACGGCCGGTCCTGTTCCCAGTCGCTTATGAGAGGGGCCAGCTGCCAACTGGAAAAGTTTTTATACGTGACCCTGAAAGTTTCATTCTGAGGAAAGCCTTCCCTGCTCCCTGAGGTGGTGCTGGGGCAGGACAGGCGTCTCCCATGTGTACGCTACTCCCGCGTTGGGGCTCCCTCTCAGTGGCGTACACAGCCCTCGTCCCTCGTGCCTTACAAGCTCCTTGGAAGCTGGAAACAGGTGTTCTTCACCGTGCTTCGCTGAGCTCCATCCTGACTCATGTGCAGGGTGCTTCCCGAGTTTCCAAACAGGAGCTCAAAGTACTGGCTAATCTGCTCCACTCAGACACCACACAGGACAGCACTGAACTCCCCCTCCCCTCCCCCAGAGCTGCACCTGCTCCTGGGCCCTCTAGTCAGTGGGCACTATTGACTTGGTTGTCCTAAAGTTAATTTTCTTAAACCTGGAGTCACACTCAACTACCTTGACTCTTACTGGAACCCCTCACCCATGAAGCTTCTATCTTTAACCAGGCACCCAAGTTCTGCCATCTTCTAACTGTTCAAATTTATCAAGTATTCTTTATTCTTAACAACCCTATCCTAGTTTCAGCAATCGCAATATGTCGCCTTAATGAACACAGCTGCTTCCGAGCCAGTGTCCTTGCCCTCACTGCCTCGCCTTCCGTCTCTGTCTCTAAGGGAATCATCTCGTGCACATGGTTCAGTGGCCCCACTGCCCATTGGAAGAAGCCCAGCAGCCTTATGATGATTTCACGGGCCACTGCTGTTTCTCCCTGTCCATCATCCATCCCTCCTACGTCGGTCACGGTGCCCGACTTCCCTCGGGGAGCCCTCCCTGCTCATACTCTCCCTCCCTTTGCTTTGATCCTGGCCACTCCTCTCCTCCTCTCATCAAGCCAGCTCCAGAGCCGAGATACAAGGGAATGCGGTCCCTCTGGCACAGTGACTGAGTCAGGCTCGGCCAGTTGTCTCCATCAGCCCAGTGAAAAGTCAGTCTTTGGAAATATTGGTCAGGAAGAGCTCCTTCTGCTGCATTTTCACCCTGTGGAGTCTGAACCTGAAGCTGCTGGTGGCCATCTGGACAGGGACTACAGAGTTGTCAATGGAGATTGGCTAACAGAGCAGAGACAAGTCACAGGGACTTCTGACAGGTCGGAGCACTTGGATTCAGGCTTGCTCAAACCACCTTCCCCCAGTCTTTTCAGTTACTCAGACTTCTTTTTGTTTAATTTTTTTCTCTGTAACAAAACAGACTTGACCATCACAGATGGCCATTTAAGACCTGTGGTGATAGGGTTCTCCTTGTCCTTTGAAGAGTCTATAAGGTCCATGCCTTCTCTTCCCTACAGACTCTTGCACAAGGTTCCTCATTTACTGGAATGTCCTCTCCTTTTCTTTGCTTAATTCCTGGCATTCTCCAGGAATCAGCTAAGACCTCGCCACTTCCGAGAGTCCTCTCCACTTCCGGGAGTCCTCTCCTGACCCCCCAGACTCCCTGATCACGACCCTCTCACAGCACTTACCACATTACATCCTAATTGTATAATTTTGGGGACTCCCTCTAGACTACAAGACCCCTAAAGGCTGGGATCACGTCTTTTCATTGTTGTATCTCTGGAATCATATATATTTACTCACATGTATGTAAGTAAAATTAAAGCCTCAAAGAGAGAGAAAAGAGAAATTTTATCTTGGTTTAATTTAAAATGTGATCATGTGTATCAGAAAGATCATTCCCTTTGGTTAAACCATAGAGAATGAACTTGGCAAAGACGAGACTGGGAGTTTGCAGACCAGTTGCAGACACTGGGCAAG
Organism: Phataginus tricuspis; assembly: GCA_029783875.1. Lineage (NCBI taxonomy): Eukaryota > Metazoa > Chordata > Mammalia > Pholidota > Manidae > Phataginus > Phataginus tricuspis. The sequence continues at coordinate 9,626,778 of JAQQAC010004068.1, forward strand.
AAATGGTGGCATTATGAATCACAATAGTGTGAGTGGGGATGGAGGAGAAGTGATAGGTTCAAGATGTTCAAAAGCTATAGAGGCCAATATTGAGGGAATATGGGGTAAAGAGAGGAAAGAAGTCCAGATGATTCAAGATTTCTTGAGACAGGGAACCCACAGGGACAAGGAGGAAGACTTTTGAAGTTAGGGAAGGTAGTTTTTCCCTTTTTTTTTAATTTTTAAAAATTGAGGCATAATTCACGGACATTTAAAAATATACAATTTAGTGGTTTTTAGTATATTCACAAGGTTTTCCAACCAACTCCATTCTCTAGCTTCAGAACATCTCAAAAAAGTTTCTCAAAAAATTTCCCAAATCCCATTAGCAGCTGCCCCATTCCCCTAGGCTCTGACAATGACTAATCTACTTTCTGCCTCCATTGATGGCCTAGCCTGGACATTTCATATAAATAGACTCATAAAATACGTGGTCTTTTGCACCTGACTTCTTTCCCTTAGCATGTTTTCAAGGTTCATCCATGTTGTGGCATCTATCTGTACTTCATGCCTCTTTATGGCTGAATAATATTCCACTATATGGATATTAACTATCCATTAGTTGGTGGACACTGGGCTGTCTCCACTTTTTGGCTATAGTGAATAATGCTGCTGTGAACATGTGTATACAAATTTTTGTGTAGACGTATTTTCAGTTCTTTTGGGTGTACACCTAGGAGTGGAACCATTGGGTTATATGTTAACTATATAATGTTTTCATATGTTTAACCATCTATGTTTTGCTTTTTGAAGACCTGCCAGACTGTTTCCCAAAGTGGCTGCATCATTTTATATTCCTACCAGTAATGTATGAAGGTTTCAATTTCTCTGCATCCTCGTCAGCCTTGTTATTGTTTGTCCTTGATCATAGCCATCCTAGTAGTTGTGAAGTGGTATCTCATTGTGATTTAGGTTGGTATCTTCCTAATGACTAGTGATATTGAACATATTTTCATGTGCTTTCTGGCCATTTGTATACCTTCTTGGGAGAAAAGTCTATTCAGGATCTTTTTATTTTATTTTTATAGGTGGTGAACAAAGTTTTATTCTAAAGATAGATTTCAGTAATAACAAAATACAAAAAGGTAGTAGTTATAATAAAAGGGAGCAAAAGCTAACAGGAATTTGCTTTACATTTTTTTCTAAGTTATACAAAATCATTGCTACAATATGCTGCCAAATCTCACTTGTCAGTATTTGAATTACTCACTTTGTGAATTATCCAAGGAAATTTTAATATCATAGGTTGACTATTGCTTAATATTTAGACATACATGTGGATTGCTTTTTAACTTTAAAAGTAAATACATTATCAAGGAATACAAATAGAAACCTTCATATGCCTATTTTAGATGGGGTTATTTGTCTTTTTGTTACTGTGTTGTAAGAGGTCTTTAGATGTTCTGGATACTAGACTTTATCATATATATGGTTTGCATATATTTTCTCCCATTCTGTGGGTTGCCTTTTTACTTCCTTTATAGTGTTCTTTAAAGCACAATTTCTCCATTTTTCTTTTGTCACTTGTGCTTTTGGTATCACATGTAAAACATCACTTGCTTAATCCAAGATCATGAAAATTTAAGCCTATGTTTTGTCTAAGATTTTTATAGGTTTATCTCTTATATTTAGGTTTTTTTATTTGTTAGGAGTTAATTTTTATATATGGTGTGAGTAAGAGATTCAACTTTATTTTTTGGCAGGTGGATAATACAACCATTTCTTGAAAAACTATACTTTTCCCCATTGAATTGTCTTGGCATTCTTCTGCAAAATTAACTGACCACAAATATATGGGTTCATTTCTGGACTCAGTTTTATTCCATTTATCTATCTGTCTATCCTCATGCCAGTACCACATAGTCTTATTTAGTGTAACTTTTTAAAGTGTTTTGAAATTGGGAAGTGTTCAGTTCTTCAACTTTGTTCATCTTTTCCAAGATGTTTTTAGCTATCTGGATCTTTTCAATTTCCATGTGAATTTTAGGATCATCTTGTAAATTTGGCAAATAAATCATTAGAGATTTTGAGAGGGATTGTATTGAATTTGTAGATGAGTTTGGAGAGTACTGTCATCTTAATAAGTAAGTCTTTCAACTCATGAACATGGGATATCTTTCCACTTATTTAATTAATTTATTTCAATAACATTCTGTAGTTTTTGGTGCTTTTTTTGTTGTCAGTGTAGTTTCAGTTCTTTTGGTAAATTTATCTAAGTGTCTTATTATTACTGATGATATTGTAAATGGAATAGTGAATTTCCTTTCAGGATTTATTCATTACTATTGTATACAACTGAGATTTTAAAAATTGACCTTGTATCTTGCAATCTTGCTGAATTCATTTGTTATTCTAGTACCTCTGTGTCTGCTAGCTCTGTTTTTGAAATATCAAATTGTAGGCGTTGAGCATGCTGTTGAACACAAAAGTCCAGGTTTAGGAAAGAGTCTGGGATGCGTTTGGGAGTTCTCATGGGAATGGATGATATAGAACAGGGAGGTTGTGTATAGTTAGAAGAAAAGAAGCCTGTGACAGACCCTCAGGAAATACCTACAGGCAGAGAAAGAGGACACTGAAAAGCAATACACTACTTTGATTTTCACCTAACAATCAGGGTTAGAAATTCAACTTAAAAAATTTGAATTCTAATCCCGACCTGGCCCCACCAATCTCTTCTTATATATTTTTTTCTGATCCTGGTGAATTCATATGAAGAACCCTTATCCCTTACCTAAAGAACTTTTATTTCAACACTTCCTTTTTCAAATCATATATAAAAATTTTTAGAGAGATATTGCTAAACATTATGAGAACTGACTTTACTTCCTCCTAGTATCATTCATTATTGATGGTTACTATGAACATATTGATCCTTTAAAATATTTATATACAGATTTTTGTTTAAGGAAATGGAAAACCGAAAATACCATCCTAGAATTGTTTCTGAGGACAAATTAAAAAAAAATAACTTAATTAATGGCATAGTTACAAAGAAGTAGAAGAATTTGGAAGTTTCTATCTCCATTTCCTCTTCAATTTTTTTCATACTTGACATTCCTTTTACCCCACAGAGCAGGCTCACATCTGCTGTGTGTTTTGCTCTTATTGATATGGATGCTCCAAAGTCAACAGGTGTTTTCTGATGTCAGAAGTCTTTCGTGTTTCGTTTGGACATACTCCAAAGTCGGATAAAGACATGTTTGGCTGAAATGGCTTATCTCTCATAGGACCGACTGGCTAGAAGACGCCTGAGGCCCTGTTGGCAGGGAACTCTCCGGCAGAGTTTGTCCATGCAATTCATCAGACTTCCAGGTCTCAGGTAGTGAGTGTTGTGCAATGTACACTGTGGCAGGGTCGACATGGAAACTTTTTGAATCAAAACTTTGGTCTCTAGCAATATCTAGGAATTGTTTTTAAAAGGGAACAGATAAAGCACATAGTAGCTCTTTTTCCTTGATTTCTTACTAAATTTTTGGTCAGGAGATCCACTGAGAATCTGAAGTTTGACTATATATATTGCTATGTTTAAGCATATCATACAAAGCACAACATTTAGATAGTTCATATTAGAAAGGACCATCTTGGAGATTAGCCAATTAATTTATTTCTACCATGAGCCAGTTGTGTTGAAAGAAAAAATTACAGACCCATCAGAAAAAAAATTTACTAAAATATTTAACTACATTAAGACCCGTTTGTTTGCTAAAATTATATGTGCTGAATTATCTATATAAAAAATGTTTGGATTTCCACTAAAGAAGTTATATTGCTCTAAATTCTTAATTTAAGTTGTAGATTATATTATTCCCCTTCTCAAAGTTATTGAAGAAGCTCTTTTCAAAACAGGAAAGGAGTTATGGTGTATTGTTAAAAATAAAACGTGGTCTATACACATACGGATTTTGGGGATTTATACATTTTTCTCACTCTGTACATGGCTACCCTGCTTGCGAGCTCTAAATTTCCCTTTTTCACGTCGGAAATCATTTTATTGAATTGCTCAATGACAATCCAATTGGTTTTCCTTTCATAAATATAATCAAAGTCTTACACATTATAATACATATCAAAATTAGAATGCATTTAAAGGCTCTGACCAAGAATTCTACCGAGAGAAGGAAAAGATCTGGGCCCTGATCCCTGGATGTGTGAGCCAAAGTGAGTTGAGTCCACATTCACTTGAACTCTGGGGAAGAAGCTGAGCAGGAAGGACGCGGACCTGCTCGTAGTGTGTGCACAGGAAATCAGAGGGCGCGCACGGGGATGGGAGGGGCATAGCCTGAGCGATTTGAAGAAAAGGAAATTTTCTCGAGTTTTTTAGATTACCCTTCATGAGAGACATCTAGAAGTTTGGGGTATGTTTCAGCAAGGGGCAGTCTCTGTTTCCGGATTTCTGACTTATTTCTGGCTGCGAGCAATATCTTGCTGTAGGACTGTCCCCGGCGGGGCTGCCATCAGAACAAATCAACAGAGATTCGTTGCACCCAGTGCTGCCCTTGGTGACAGACCTTTTCTGGCACTGGGTGTCTCTTCCTACGCCCTGGCACAGTCTCCCCTCTGCTCTGAGGAGCCCTGCACGCAGCTCAGCTGCACCCACCCCACCCGCCATCTCCTTCCCCAGCCCCTCTGATGCACGCCCTTTCCCCAGCGAGCATCAAGGACCGGGGCTTCTGCCTGCTCTCCCTTCTCCTGCCACCTGCCTGTGGCACATGCCATACTCCCGGGGCTTAAATGGAGTTCCAGGCCCTGTCATCTCTTAGGCTTAGTGGCCTCTCCTAGTCTTAGGGACCTGCCCTGGCACCCCCGTGCCAAAGTCTAGCAGTTTATACCACGTGGACCTTTCAACATTCCTGATTTACTTTGACTGTTCAGAGAGGGTCTGTTTTAGCTAATCTCTTATCGTTCAGCAGGCTGAACGGCACAACTGGGCTGAGTCAGGTTGGGGATTACCCGATTGCTTATTTTGCAGAAAGCAGATCACACAGTGGTAGAGAAGCCCCATCCCAAGGGACGGCGGCAGGGAGGACAGCTGAAGCCCTCACCACGGAAACAGAAAAGGCCTCGACAAGGTCGCCCGTGTTGGGTAAGTGCAACGCGACTCCCTCCTGGGGATATTTTTCTAGCACATTCACACTTCAGATCTTCATCCCACGTTTTGATTCACAGACACGGCCCAGCAGGTACATTCCATATGCCGTCACTTTGCTGCTTCCAGGGATAGGAAGCCCCACTCCACCTTCAACACTGGGATTAGGAGAGACTGTTCTCTCCTTCTCAAGTTCAAAGTCGGGCTGTCTCTGTGCATCCTCCTGTGGGGATACTTGCAAACAGGATTTGCTGCTCTTAGAGAATCCAGCATTTTGTGACATCTTCTTTTCTTCTTCCAAACTCCTTAATCCCCCAAATCTATCAAACTGGGTACTCTACAACTCCTGACTTGTATTGCCTTTTGAGAAATAAGGAGAGACTGTTAGATGGGATTTCCTTACTGATAATTACCAGCTCAGATTTGCTACCACTCTCCGGCCATCATTTGCATGTTTTCAGAACATGCTTTTTCTTTTTTGTCTTGTGGTGTTTTTTTTTTTAATATATAGGAGCAGGTAGTTAAATATATGTCTTTTTCCAGATTATTTTTATTTTAGTGAAATTAGGGTTCTTATTCATGGAGCTGTACTCAAGGTTGGAGAGCAAGGCAGAGGCTTTTATTTAGAGAGAAAGTGACAGGACAGAGCTCCTGGCTAATGCCAGGAGGGGACAAGAGAGCCCTGGGGTAGTATCTTGTCTAGGCGTTTTATAGGCAGTTGAGAGACAAAGGGCTAGGGATGCACACCTGCTAAGTGGTCCCAAAATGTTTACCTTTGAAGAAACACTAAGTTTCTTATTAGTCTTCCTGGTTATTTGCAAGAAATTTCCTGCTCTGATTTCCTCCCAGGATAGCAGCTTCCTGGTCTGGGAGCTTATCACTCAAGGCTGCCTGCTTTGCTCCCAAGGTGGGCTGAGTTATCGTCTGTTTGTTAAGAAACTTACTTTTTAACTAATTGGGTTTTAAGATGCAATCTTATTTTCAAGATGGAATCCTTCCTGTTTTTACTACACTGTTTTGGGCTTGCTTGCTACATTGCCCAGGTTGCAAATCATTTGTTGAGGGCGGGAGGAAGAAAAGCAGCACCTGGATAAAGCCAGAAAAACAGGCTGGGTCCCCCAATAGGCCAAAGCAAATCCCACAATGGATTCTCTTGCTTTGTTTTTTCCAGAGGCCCTCGCCCTACTCTGCCTAAGCCCATGGTCCCTGTTTCGAAATAACTACATAATATTCAAGAGGAAGGACTCAATTAACATCTTAAAAGTTATCTGAGATATATTTCTAGGCCCTGTGTTCCCAGCACTGGGGGGCCTGTGCAGGCCTTGGAAGTGGAAGGGAGGGAAGGAAGGAAAGAAGGAAGGAAGAAAGGAAAATGACTTGCATCCTCAGTGACGCTGAAGCAGCCCCTGTTATAGACAACCCCCACCCCTCCTGCCCCGGGGATGACTTTGATGTGGAGATATTCATTCTTGTGGTTGCTGTATTAACCCTTGCCAACTACCAAAGGGTAGATAAGGCTACAACAGAATGACTTGAAGATTTACCCTGTTAAGTTCGATGTTCAGTTTGCAATCTGCCAAAGTTCACATTAGGGTCTGTGTAAATGCATAGAAGGTACCAGTTCTGGTCAGCATTACTTTGCTGCAAGCACTTTGTATCCACCATCACAATGCATCTCACCAAATCCTGAAAAGCAAGCCATTATTACCTGTTTTAAAGATGAGAGGCTCAGAGTAACATGCCCATTGTCACACACCATAAGCGGTAGGGCCAAGATTTGAGATTAGACTATTAAATGTTATGTTACATAATGATACTTACTCCTCTTTCCCTGGCCCCTTTCCCCCCACGTTTATAATGCATTGTTTACTGGGACATGGGTACTTGGTACAGGAATTATGATTAGAGGGAAGAAAACCACCCCCATCTCCACCTATGTCTAGTGTTGGCATCCCACCTGGTTGGGTGGCTGAAATAGGATTTAGCTCTGCTCCTGCAGACTGTCAGCCCCTCCCCATACTGACTGGAGTAGCACACAGGGCACAGGGGCCACCCTGCCCCACTTCCTCTGCTCCTCCAGAGCCTAGCCTTTATGATGGTTCAGTTCACCCTTTGGGTTTTTCAACTGCCTTTATTCCTCCAATCCATTCCTGTTTTGCTGAAATTAGCCAGATTTGGTTGCTGTAGTAGCCTCAATTCTTATAAAATTGCATGGCATTGTGCTTGGCATCACCTGGCTTAATCCTCTTGATAAATCATTCCTCAATTTATAAATTATTATCTGGAGGCACTAAGAAGTAACAATCACAAAATCACTTAACTGACAGGTGGTGGCACTATAGAAGCCCGGCATTCTTTATTCACAATTCCGAAATCCACACAGCTCTAAAAACTACTGGCAAAACCTGGTCTCAATTTGACGTGTGGTTACTTACAATCACTGTATGACTTAATGTAAAATTCAAGTTGATGTGACAACAAAAATCTGTGCTCCTTCCCCCTGTAGTGGACTTGAAGGCTCCACTCCTTTGTCATTAGCCTATTGACCTACGCCCGTATGCTCATCCCCCATGCCACGGCTCCGGTGGATGAATACGACCGTCTTCCACTGACTGGAGGTCGTTGGACAGTATCTCTATGAAAACATGCAAATTGGGGCCCAAACCAGCCCAATGCCCGCACACACGCACACTTAACAAGTAAGTTTTCAAAGTCATACTTTCTGATATTTTGGGCCCAGAGAAACCCTCCCTCTCTGTCCTTAGCCACTGCAAAGAGCACCTGCAAGACAGTTTGCTCTGCAGCGGTGCAGCTGTATCCTGGTGGGAAGACCACCTGGACTGGCTGACTGGCTGACTGGCTGACTGGCTGACTGGCTGGATCCTTCGGCTGGTCTACAGTCTCTCATCTGCATTTCTAAAATCAAAAACAACAACAATAAAAGACCCCAAATCAGTAAAAATTTAAATTATTTTTACAACTTACTTGGCAGAAAAAATAATCTGATGTTGAGGTTTCTTTATAATTTCATTTACCCACTAAAGATGAATGTTCATATGTTTTGTGCTAAAATTTTAATATTTGTTTACACGGTGCTGTGCAGGACCTCTCTGGCTTATTAATTGATGTAGGGCATATGCATTATGTTTTCTTTGTACTTGGCCCTGAAGGTTTTGAAGAAGGGATTAAGTTCCTGTAATATGTTCATGCAAGAGCAAAAAGCCCAAGTAATCACCAACAAAAAATTATTTAGCACATTTTAATCTAATTAAAAACACATTTTTGGTGTAATTTTAGTAATATGCTGCCTGCTAGCCATTTCTACAGTGAAGTTTCAGATACTAGAAATGCTAGCTAACCATACTGCTATATACATGAAATGTTATTTGCATAGAAATAATCATTATACAGACACTGTAATATTGTAAGCACCGAAATTTTAAGAAATGTTAACTATTTGATATGGAATTATTTTAAAATTTATTATAAACTTGCCCATATTTTAAAGTGGAAAAGTTTAAATGATGTTTGGAAAACAGTAGACATTTAAATTTTATTTGAAACCTGCAGGAGTGTGATTTCAACCAGCAAAAAACATTATTAATAGGTCCCTTTCTCCTGCCTGTTTTCTTTTTCTCCTGCCAATCAAACTGGTGTTGCTTGGTGCCATTGTGTGTAAACACAAATCTAAGCCTGAGCCCTGAAGTGTCTGTGATTGCTTAGGAAGTGGTTATCCTCATAACTACACATATTCACATAATATGTGTATATATACATGTGTATAAACACACACACACACACACACACACACACACACACACACACACACATTAAGTAGTCACAAATCAAGGCATGGAAAAATCCATAGATCCCCAAGAATGTCTGAGGTTTCCTAAGCCCCATGAACCCTGCTTTGAAAAACACTAGACAAGCACATAAATTTATTCAGTGCTCCAAAAACTGCCTTCAAGTCATTCCCTGGGTGAGATAAAGACGTAAGTACACTTGGCACCCAACGTGGGGCTGCAAGAAGGACGAAAGCTTCTTTCCAAACCTGAATGCTAAAGAGGAGTGGCAGTAAATTAAAAAATGAACCAATACAATTTTTAAATGAACCCATAAAATCCAGCATATTTGACTGGCATTGAATTCATCTGAAATTTTAAATGCTTACTTTTAGTACTGAAAGGAAAAAATGTATGAAGAAACTTCATGTATTGCATTGTCTGGAATCATTACAAAATATTTTGCTCATCCTACCCATGCATTTTCCATTTAGTGAAAGTAGACATACTGGATATTTTATACTGCAGGATGCTAAGCCTGATGTTATGCCACCCAACGTGTATGACGAGGATGGATATCTAGCCTGGTAATAAGCTGCACTTCAGAAAAGACAAAATAAAGAAAGCAGGAGTTTTTGTCTTCAGCAAGGGCGCTGAAAAACAGATGAAGTTTTTCCTGTTTCAGAGAAACCTGGAAAAGTTTAACCTCCTACTAGGTCACTCTGCAAAGCTGGACTGATCTAGGACTAGGGTGAGGTCCTCGGACTAAAGCCCAGAGGGTCCTCAGGTTCAGCATTTGGTTTAGGACACTAGAACAATTCCCATATTTTCCCAAGTGTATCCAAAGCCAAGAAATCTATAAAAATAGTTGAACATACTCTAGGAATGGTTTGTAGAGCACAGCGTTACTTGTTTTGCAGCTTTATCTTCTATATTAGCTTTCTGTTCCCTGGGTGTATTAACAGCATGAGGCTTACTTGTTTAAAAAATAGTACAATCCCTCAATGGTATAAGGCATCACAAATAAAAGTGAAATTGGTCCAGAGCATTCTGTTCAACATGTAATATTGCTGTAATGTTTAGATTTTTGATATGGAAAGTCAGTTTTTAAATTATTTGTTTTTCAATATTAATGTAACATCAATAGAATATGAGTGAATGTGTATAGGCCTAGACATATATATTTATGTAATATTTAATCTACCAATGATCAAATTGACAACTGTTGTAATAATATAGGAAATATATGTAAGTGACTTATTTCTGTCCTGTTCTCAAACATTTGTTTGGTTTGTTCCTGGAGTCAAATGTAGATCTTTCTCAGCTGTAATTGCATTTTTTTCTTCTAAAGCTTAAAGAGGTAAAGAAGCACATTTCCAGCGTTTTCCTGGATCCTTCTTGGTAGATTCCAGAAGGTCTGACTGTATCCTTGATATCATGAGCCATGTGAACAGTAGGGAGGACTTTTCTTATTGAATATGAGGGCAACTCGACTCTGTAAACATGTCCCACTTGGTATCAGTTTAATTGAAAAGCTGCCTTCACTTATTGATAATTTGAGTGTGAATATGAGGAAGAGAGTCCATTTTCTCCCAATAATTTTGTATCCCTCTAGAAACTGTTTCTCTTTTCCAGTGGGGGACTTTATAGTTATGTCTATTATGGGCAATGTATAAATAAATGAAATCCTGGCTAAATGTCTAGTGCCACCTATTGGTGGTCAAGTATACATCGATTCTTGGTGACATTCCCACAAAAGAGGAAGTAGAAGTGATTTTGATGTTTCTTTTTTTCCAATTTATATGTCCATATGCATACTTTACGATGATGACTGTATTTAAATGATAACAATAATAATTCAATCATTCTAAGTTATGGTTTGTATTATTCAATCCCACAGTTACCTTAAAGCAATACCTGCTGGGACAGTCTATTATCAATAGTAAAATGAAAAAGAAAAGATCTCGGATACAAGGAAGAAACAACACATGACACCTGCACAGTTTTTTTATACTTGTCTTGAAATGCGTATTGTCACCCACAACCCAAAATATCCTGACTATGCCCTCTATTTTTTGAAAAAGACTTTGGATTTTTTTCCCTGACATTTAAAAGCTCGAGATAATGAAGTTATTTCAACTTAACTACTTAAGAATAAATGGGCTATAAATGGTGCTGAGACAACTGGATTTCCACATGTGAAGAATAAATAAAGGACTGTACTTCACACCATAAACCATAATTAACTCAAAATGGATGGAACTCCTAAACAAATGTGTACACATCTAATAGAATATTATTCAGCTTTAAAAAGAAAGGAAATTCCGACACATGCTATAACATGGGTAAACCTTGAAAGCATTATACTAAGTTAAATAACCCAGACAAAAAATAAAAGTATTCTACTTTTAGGAGTAAATTTATAGAACAGAAAGTAGATAGTTGCCAGAGGCTATGGTGGGGAGAGTGGGTGCTGTTTAACTGCTATGGAGTTTCACAGCTGTAAGGTGAAAAGATGTTCTGAATATCAGTTTCACTTAGTTTATTTTTTTGTGCTTAACACTGCTGAACTACAGTAGTACATCTAAAAATGGCTAAAATGGTCAATTTTATGTGCATTTTAACAAATTAAAAAAATAAAAATTTCTAAGAACTGGATCAAACATAAATGTAAGAGCTAAAATTATAAAATCCATAATAGGAAACATAGGCATAAATCTTCATGATCTTGGATTATGCAATACTTTCTTAGATATGACAGTACAAGCACAAGCAACCAATGGAAAAATAGGCAAGAGTTAAAAACTTTTGCTCTTCCAAGGACTCTTCAAGAGAGGAAAGACAACCCAGGAGAAAACATCTGCAAATCATATATCTGAAAAAGAACTTGTATTTAGAATATTCTAACAACTCCATGATAAAAAAACAGCCCAATTTCAAAATGGACTTAAGAGTCTGAATAGACATTTCTCCTAGTAATATACATAAATCAGCAGCAAGCACATGAAAAGATGCTCAGTATCTTTAGTTATTAGGGAAATGCAAAACAAAACCACAGTCAAATACAGGTACCATACCCACAAGGATGGCTATATTAAAAAAGATTGATGCTAAGTATTGGTGAGGATGTGGAGAAATTGGAACTCTCACATATTGCTGGTAAGAATTTGAAATTGTACAGCCACTTTGGAAAACAGTCAGGCAGTTCCAGACTGTTCATGTTTACCATTAAACATAAAGTTGCCATATGGTCTAGCAAACTCTACCCCAAGAGAAATGAAAACGTGAGTCTGCGCAAAAATTTTTATACAAATGTTTGTAGCAGTATTATTCATCATTCCCCAAAGCAAAAATAACCCAATGTCTATCAACTGAAGAATGAATACATACAATGTGCCATTTCCATATAATGGAGTATTATTCAGCCGGAGAAAGAACTGATACTGCAGCATGGATCAGTCCTGGAAACATCTTGCTGAGAGAAGGCAGTCACAAAAGAGTCCATTTATGTGAAATGCCCAGAATAGGCAAAACTGTGGAGACAGAAAGTAAGGGTAGAGATTTCCCAGGGCTATGGAGGCCTGGGGGGAAATGAGGAGTGACTTTCTAAAACAGATTGGGTTATGGGTGCAGATATCTGTGGACATACTGCAAGCCACTGACTTGTACATATGAAAAGGGAGAATTGTATGATATGTGAGATGTATCTCAAAAAGCTGTTGTTAAAAAAAAGACGAGAGTGGATGAGTCAACATGATTCACCATCACTAACTTGTGATACTGATTAAAATAAAGGTTTAGAATGTGTAAAGCTAGAAGGAGAAATGCTGAACACTCTTAATAGTACTGAGGCATATAACGTGATCAGAGTTTAGATTAAAGAACATAAGGCTATTACAATGTTTTATAGTTTGAACACTTACTGTTACAGTAAGTGATTTCACTAAAATTGAAAATAGAGAAACTGTTCTTGTGTTCTTTATCTCCCATGTTCTCTCTGCAACAAGCAACATGAACAAGTGGCTTAAATCTAGAAATTGTCCCCCAGCTATGGCTACTGCCCCACTTCCTGGGATTGTCTTTTATATATGTTAATTTCCTAAGTGCACAAGCTGTTATTTTCATTCAGAATGTCAAAGATACCCCTAGGTAAACTCATTTAAAACGTCTTGATGTGCACAGCCTTCTTCAGCATTAGATGCTTAAAGAATCCCTAGGGCAAGGCTTCTCTAAGTATGGTCTTAAGAACCATCTGGGCGAGAATTTCCTCAGCTGCTTGGTAAAAATGCAGATTCATGGAAGTTACTCAAACCTACCCCACCCCCAGGTGATATTTATGCATTCTGGAAGGTGTAGGTTTAATCTACTTCTCTACTTCATCATAGAGGTAGTAGTTTTGAAATCTCATTGCCATATGGAGCATTATAGAATCCCAGAGTGTGCAAACTGAGAGGCACCCAGAGTCATCTTGTGCAATCCACTCATTTCATGGAAGAAGAAATGAGATGATTAGCTCAAAGCCATACAGCTAGCTGGGGGCGCCACCAGGTTCAGATGCCCAGAGCAGTGTCCCAGCCCAGCTGGGGCAGAACGGGTTGACTGAGCACCACTGCGGTACATGCCCTATCTGTCCACCTTGAGGTGGAACCTTGAACCTTTGTTCTAAATGCAAATGGAGTGATCTAGAGAAAAGAGGAGTGAAAAAGCATGAGAAAAGTTCACAGTAGAAATGATATTGTATTTTCTCTGCCACAGCTCTTCTTTTTTCACCCACATAAATTTAAAGTTTAGTATCTAGAAAGCATTTCATTCTGTCTCCAAAACTATTATGTATGTAAGTAAGAAAGCTTACTTCTGTATATGTAAGAAAGCTTACATCTGTATTTATAGGGTTGACTGTTTCCCCTTTCCTTGTTGGGCACTTGCGGTATCCTATTAATCATTTTCTAAATGTTGAGATTCCTCAACAAAACAATTTCATGAAATAGTTTCTCCCCTCTCCCTTTCCCTCTCTCTCTCCTTCTAGTCCTGGAAATGGGCCAGTGAGATTATTTATGGATCTTGGTTCACATTACACCTTAATAATAAACAGGAGCAGTTTTCCTTTGTTTTCAAATTTCAACAGTGCAGTAGTTAAAAATTGGCTCCCATCAGAAAACTCTTTCTCCAAGTCTAATGTGCTATGCCGTGTATATACATGATTAACCAGTACAATACGTACAGCAAAGAACCAGGTGAGAGATTTATTGATTTTGGCTGAAACAAATTGAAAAGTAACCTTGAACACTTTGTAAAGTCCATAATGAGCTCCACAAATCAACCTGGAGCCAGCTTAGCGTGTCCACTTAGTTGAGGCAAAGAGCCTGTGTTTGATCTAACTTAATAAAGTAATTCCAGTATAAAAAGTAGGTCAAAATGATGACATTCTAAAACTCAAAGCTCTTTTTTTTTTACTAAGAGAAATGCATTTATTTAAGAAACAAAGAATTAATGATTTTGGTAAGAGAGGATCTTTTGTTTGATATATTGAGGGTACCTTCCGCTACTGAGCGCCTCGGGACAGATTTGTGGTGTGTGTCTCCAAGTCAGAGCTGATTTCAAGTGAAACTCAACTTGTCCCTTCCAGAAAATTTCCCTGCCCCCGAGGCAAAATTCAAATTGGGACCATAAACTAGAGCACAGAATTATTTAGTGTTGTTGATATTATAGAAGAGAATCTGTTCCATTGATATTCAACCCATTTGAGTTAAATGTTATCTGACAGTATTAAGATTTAATTTCAGTCTTCTGAAATTAAGTACAAGCTTTAAAAAATTCTGAATCATCAGAAGAGTATAGAGAACAATAAATATTAAAACCCCCCTCCACCAATTAACTCTCTGAAATCAGAAATGGAGAGACTGTGTGTATATAAGTACATATGAATAATTAGGATTGTTGAGACACAATTTCAGACTCACACTTTTTGTTGTTTTTTTGTTTGTTTTGTTTGGGAACCATAACAAGAATCTGTTTTTCCTTGGATCATACATTTTATTCATAATGTTTTTCTGTTTGTGTTAGGACTTCCCTGGTTCTAGGGAAGTTGAGACTTCCATTTTTATGGGACTTTCAGAAGTGGGTTAAAGTGGGTAAAGGTAAATCATCCATCTGACTACTGAGAAATCTGATTCTAAGGTTGCAGCCTTTTTATTTTTTCCTGTCCAAAAATAAAAATGACAAAACTCCCCAAAGTGTAGGGTAATGAAAGAACCAAAAATGAGTAAATATTCTTCATTCTGATTGCAATATGCTACTTGTTCTGGTAGGAAATAACCCAAAGATTTCAAAACGAATAGTAAGTCCTTGGTACCTTGCCTACCAGTAGAACTCTTATTATCTCTTCTAACAAATGTTTCCAAACAGAAAACTTAACCACAATCAACTGTAGAAAAATATTTCTCTTTCAGGCAGGAAGGACAAATAAGATGTGGAAATAACATGCTAAACAGCTGGTAAAATCATTTGTTAACCCTCGATGTGACCGAATGATACTGACATTTCTGCACCTGTGATATCTCAGGATTACAAATGAAACAAACTATAGTGTGCTTGAGGCCAGGTAGAACTCTCTAGCGAATTCCAGGTAAGAGCATGTCACCATAGACACTCATGCTTAAATGTGAAAACACTTAGATTAGTATAGAGATCAATTTGTAGAGAAATAACTATTCCCTTTGCCATTTTGAGTCGTCAGGGTTCTAAAGAAAGAAAGCATTTTCACGCGGAACAGGATCACGTGCCTCGTAAATCCATTTGTAAAATTATTATGCTTCTTAAGTAAAAAGATGACAAGTTGACTACTGATGAAAATTTCCTCTTACAAAAATATTTTTCAAGCTCATTCAACTCCCAACCTTACTTACTATCATTGAACATTAAGCTAATTTTTCCTAGGGTATTTCATCAAGTCCCAAATTAACAAGTGAGAGAAAACCTGGTAAAAACACACTAACGGACACATCTTGGGGAAATGCAGGAGGGTTGTATGTTAACATTTTCTTCCCAGTCCTACACTTAATTTCCCACATGTCACTTTCAGCTTGATTAAGTTCGGGTAAACTTAACTTTCTTCTTTTTTTTACAGTTCACCTGTATTCCTGCCACAAGCCCTAATTGTCATTTAATCTTAAGAAGAACGAAAAAGAGAGGGTGAAAATCCATTTTACCCATTCCAGGCAGGAAGGTGGGGAGAGAGGGAACATCTCATTTAAGATTCATAGGTAGATTTGTATAGTGCTTTAGGCACAAGTCCTTTCAGAAGTATCTGAAGTCAAGTTGAAAATCAGACATAAAATAGTAGATAAAGTTTAAAATCAAACTTGGCAGAATGTTAAAATTATCCTACGACTACTCATAAATATATTAGTTTATGTGCTAGAACATTTTTCTGTTAACTACCTGGAAGAGAAGATACTCCACTTACTGCTCAATGGAAATACGCCTGGCGGGAGAGAGGGAGCTGGAAGGACCGCTGTCCTGATGGGTGTTATCTAAAGTGACACCGTCCTCCAACTAATTTCTAATTTCAAACAAAACTTAGCACCTGTGTCTTTTCCAGATTGTTCCTGATGTCTAACTTTTAAAATAATAGCCTTGTTGAGATGTACACACTACACAATTCACCCACTTAAAGTGCTCAATTCAGTGTTTTTTTCAATTCAGAAAGGTTTTTTTTCCTTTTCCACCATTCTTATCAAATTGGAATTATAATCCATTAATACTGATGAAGCACCTTACTTTGTGTCCCAAAGTGGAATAAAGATGTATAGATGGTATAAAGAGGGATATGACAGATGGCCAGTTTTAACAAAAATAATCAACTGCAATATACTATGGCCTGAACTCTATTAGCAAAATTATGAAAACTAGCTGTGGAAGGTATGAATAATTAATTCTTTCTGGGAGGAAGACACTATGGGAATCACAGAAGGAGATGTATCTCAAGAAAGCTTTGAGTCCATTTTTTTCTGTTTGGTGAAAGGCATTAAAGATGCCCCAGGCTACATCTGTTTTATGGAAAAAGTGATAAACTGAAGTTAAGATTCTTTCCTCTGAGTTTTTATTATTTTATAAATAATCAGGGGGCTAAGAACCTAAGGTAGCTTTTTTGCTTGCTTTTTAGGAGTAACAGTACTCAATACCCTAAATTTAAACTAGCATACATTACAGTTTTCCTTTATGTTGCAACAATTCTATTGCTTATCACTAATAATTTAGTACTTTTAACATGTTAAAGCAATTTTCCAGCCTTGGCTAGGGAACAGGACCCCTACGGTGTTTGTCATACACATCCCTGGGGCCCTCTCTAGATGGAGTAGCATCTCTGCTGGGGGGAGTCTGGAAAATTGGAGCACGCTACCTTAGGAGTTTATGACACACTAAGTTGACTGCTATCATATTCACTGCTGAAGCCTAGTCTATGGACATAGAAAGTATCACTGCAAAAATGCTGAAGAAAAAGAGTGTTGTTGTAAGTCTTCGAGTCAGCAGAACTGGAGTCCTCCAAGCAGTGGGGCACTACTACAGTGGCTGATAGGAAATGGCAAAAGTGAACTCTTCACCTGTGTGAAGCCATGATAACTGTGGAACAGTAGAAAAAGCATAAATTGTGGAATCAAAGGATCCAATCCTTCTGAGATCTGTGATTACACGTGAATCATTTCATTTCTCTGAACTTCATTTTCTTCTTGTGGAAAAAAATGGAAGTACTAAGACTATCTGATAGTTACTTTGAAGATTAAATTGAATTATGTATATAAAAATGCTTTGTAAAATGCTATATAAATATTGTTATATTTTGCAAAACTACAGATCATTTTTCCACATTCATATCTTTTAAAAAGCAATGCCAACTTTTAAAAAAGAAAGCAACATGTCATTTTAAATATATTATGTAAGTCCATTATATCTGAAAATAAACCTGCAAAAAAAAAATTTTCTCCTTTGTGTATTATTCCACGTGTAGCAATTTTGACATCACATGCTTAAATGTCCTCTTTACAGAAAGAAAGGTCTTGTTCTAAAGAACTTGAAGTCATTTGCTGATGCCTGGCTTAGAGAAAACCTACAGATCTGTGAAATAATAAAATAATTTGAAGATTGATTTGAATAAGATTACTTGAATTCAAGAAAGCTATTTACAAAGAAGTTTAAAACTGAGGGGATATGACTAAACAATTTAAGCATCTTTAAAAGCAGAGCCAATTGCAGTTTAGAATGGAAGGAATTGCAGATAAACAGTTGTGAATGTCTGCCTGGAAAATACAATTTCAGGTCAATCAACAGTTTAAGACTTCTGTCTGAACAAAGGACTTAGTATGTTAAAAATACATAAGTGATACCAAAAAATTCAATATTTTAGTATATGGAAGTATTTTCCATATATGGAAACTTGTAGCCACAGCTCTTTGTTGATGGTGATGGGAACAATAGGAAAACAGGGATAGAAGGGATTTGTTTTAGCCGGAATTCCAAGCATACTTATAAAGTTAGAAGTCAGAGTGACCTGGCGGATGGTGGGAGGGGAATTTGGCCAAAAAGCCTGATCCCTTTCAAAGACAAACAGCACCTCCCAAGTCACACGGAGGGAGCCTGACCCATCTACAGAAGCAGCACACACAGGCCTGTGGGCGGGCACAACTCTAAATGCTCTAGGGAAGGACCTCGGCTGTTAGCTTTGGCTTCTGGTACCAGATCCCCCAGAATGACTGTCAGCAACTTGCCCTGAATTTCTTCACTGGTAAAACAGAAAAATCATATATATAAACATTTATATATATAAATGATATGTAGCAGCAACTATGGTTAATAATACAGATTTAAATGTTTGGCAGCAGAAGAAAGAATTCAAATCAGTGACTTAGAAGCAGGTCACTGTAAGGTTAGGTTAACCTAAAAGGCCCAGTTTCCCCCTTTCCTCTCCGCTAGCGAGTTTGCTTCCCAATCCTTTTGCTCACCAAATCCCAGCAGAGAGGCTGAATGAATCCACTTCATATCTCACTCACCACTTGGAGGCCCCCAGGATCTGATGGTCAAGGCAAATAGCATCATTCAACTGTAAATAATGTCAATAAATGGCTTCTTGTGAATTTGGTCTTATTAGCGATAGAAATTTTCTTCTAATGTCACTTGTATAATCAGTTTGATATCTCCTTTTAAAAAAGTAAATAAGGACTAGGAATCTGAAACTTTGAAATGAGAAAGGGGTGCTGTTAGAAGGCCCACTGTCTGTGGGAGGCAGAGTACCTGAGGTCCTCGTCTTGTGTGTGGTACTGTGAGCTGTCCCTACAGGCCTGCAGGGGAGGCAGAGAAACTGCAAGCCAGGAGGGTGGAACTTCGGTAACAATGTGGGAGTAGTTTGATGCCTGATGAACCTTTAATAAAAAGCTTGTATTTTGCATGGCTTTGTTATTTAATTTTCTAGTTATTTGTTTTTATTGTATTTTATAAGTATCAGTGTGTGACAGATTGGAAATAAAGGAAAAATCTGATCCTTCTCCACTGATGGTTTGAGATCACTGCTTTAAAGGACATTCCATATTGATCAACATTTCAAATACAGAGTCCTTTTCTCCCTAGAAATAGTGACCTGGGCGTAGAGAGGGGGTGGGGAAGGCGCCTGTCCTCAGATCTCCCTGTTGTTTGCTGTGGGCGTAGAGATCTTTCTTAGTCAACCTGCAGGTGGTTTGCCAGAGATTCCTTCTTCCCAGCTCCTGGCTCCAGGTGATAGCAGTGGTCTCATCCCCTCGGCAAACACCTTCAAAGAGCTAGCTGAAGATATGAAGTGGGCAGGAAGATTGGCTTTCTCCAAACACAGGGAGATTGTGGAGGGGACTGGGTGAAAATCATATTCTTAATCACAAACAAACACAATTAACTGGCAACTGGATTAAGATACCTAATCAGTCAAAATTATTTAGAGGCTCTCATAAGCATCACCCTTCTTTTGAAAGTTCTTAGTTACTCTGTGAGATAATACTCTGTTAATGAAATACATGTCCGTAGGGAACATTCCTCCTCTTAAAGTGACATAATGAGGCTTCTATAATGGCAATAAAACCTTTAGGTGGAAAAGTATTTTAAAGTAAAAGAACAAGATGTGAAAATGCATAGTGAAAGACTAACCAGCAATCAGAAGTGTCCCCCAGTTTTGGTCCAACTTAGGACACAGGGAAATCCTTTCATGAGCTAGCTCAGTCTCAGTGGGTCTTTCATTCATATGCAACAAATTTTGTTGCATTCCCATGACAAACCAGTCACTGACTGGGCGCAGGGGATACAGCAATGCACAACACAGCTTCTCAGGGAGCTAGCACTTTAATGGTGAGAGCAATAGACAATAAACAAACATACATTAAATATATGACAGCTACTAATAATGCTTGCTATAGAAATTATAAAACAGAGAACAGAATGTGACAAGCTTGGGGGTGGGGGGAGGTAGCAGACATTGGCTCTTTTAGGCAGAATGGCCTCTCAGTGTACGTGTCATTGAATGAGGGAGCTAGCCACAGGAAAGTAGTGGGGACCTTGGTCCCAAGTAGAAGGAAGAGGACATAGGCTTCAAGGAGGAAAAAAACTGGCAAGTTTTAGGAACTGCCAGAGGCTAGTTGCTAGAATATAGTGATGGAGGCAGAGAGTGAAAGATGGGAGTGGAGAGAGGAAAGTCAGTTTCTGTGGGTCTGCATAGGTTGCCATGATGGATACTATATTTACATATGATTGAACCAGAATTGACGGTTGTACATTACGCAAGTGTACTGGAAATGTTCACTATTAAAATGCAGCAAAATCAAATACTAGGTAAAAGTGCTGAAAATTATTTACATTAATTATTTTTATAAATATGGTATTACAATTCCTTTGTGAAACAGAGTTGAGTCTTAGCAAAGTCAAATTAGCATAGGCCCTTCGACTACTGACGACTTAAACTGTTCAAGAATTCAACTTGAACAACTATCCTAAAAATGAACTGGTATATTAGATATGTTTTGTAAGTCTCCTTATGTACAGTGACCAAACTAGTCAATACATACACATATGATAAACATTTGTTCAATTGTTCATGCTTATACCCTTTGCTTAAGCAGAAGCTGTCCCTTCGAGCTCTGGGATGTTTTTGCATCACCCTTTAGGCAGAAGTGACCCAGTAAGAGTCTTTACTTTTAGTTCTGGAAAGGGACAGAAGATTTGCCGAGGAGAGAGGAGCCTGTTATATGCCCAGGCTGTCCACTGTAGCTGAACTTGTCCCTGCTCACCCACAGGGTCGCCGGGGCTGCCCACAGTGCAGCTCCCGGGCAGGAGGCAGGTAAGGCAGGGGCTGAGCCTGATGTGGAGGCTCCGTGGTTGGTCTTCATTTTAATAGACAGAAGTTCCACGGAACTTTCTCCTGCTGAAGATGGAGATGACTCATGAGAATTCAATCATCCATAGAAGCCTTGTAAATTAGATTAGCCAATCTCTGCACTTTGGGCAAGTCATGAAATCTGACTTGTAATGCCTTATTTTTTTTTTTTTCTTTAAGATCATGGAGAGTAAAGTGGGTGTGGGTGTGGCTGACAGAGGGGAGAGGCAATATATTTATAAAGTATTTCCTCAAAGCCCCCACAAATTCTATTAACACTCTGGAAAATATTATTTAATGCATTTTCTTCCATCTTCTTTATGGATTTTAGTAAAAGAAATCCTACTAGGTCATGCCAATCCCTAGTTTTGCTTTAGCTGTGACTGAAAGTCCAAGGAACATTTTGTTTTTTGTTTTAAAAGCAAAATCTTGTGATTTCAAAACTATGGGTGATCCCATCCAAAACAAGCAAAAATAATGCCTTAATAATTTTGTCTTTAATTTGCTCCTGAGGAATTTGCCAGCAAGTAAAGATAGTGAAGAAGAAAACTTTGATATTATAGTTATGGTCACATTTTATACTTCAAATGATTTTAAAATTAATTTAAACAAGTCATTGTTTCTCTCCATTGTTTCTGAACACGGAAAACAAGGAACTCAGGGGACACCACCACAGAGGTTCTAGCATGCCTGGGAGCCCGGAGAAGGTGGCCAAGGGCAGGTGTGTGGAGCAGCAGATTCCAAAGAGCACACAGGCCGATGTCTTACAGTAATGGGAGTCAGGTTTCTTACTGCCCGAAAAGGAATTTACAAATATGGAAAGGTAGCAGGCTAGCAAGAATACTAAGATGTTGGGTTGGAATTATCCCCAATTAACATATTGTTGTAATAGTTTTCAGTGGTAGATAAGGAAATAGTTATAGATAAGTGTGTGTGTATGCACATAAATATACATGCGTGTATGTTTAGCTCTGTCTGCTTCAAATTCTAGAAGCAATGATACCCCAGTATCAATGAGAACTCAGGTCTTGGTTTTTTAATACCATCCTCCACTGAAAGATGCTCTTGACTCCTTGGAGAAATGGATGAATCAGAATTGAGGCAGGAAGAGTACAAGATGAACCTGGAATATCTTGTTATGCCAACAAGTAAGGAAATGGTCAATTAATGATAAGGACACATCAAAAGGATATAGGAGGCAGCTTGAGGGGTGCCCAGCTGGGCAAATCTGCAACAATTTGGCACCCAAACAATGTTATTGAGGATTATAAATCATTGAATAAAGAAGGAGCCCATGAGTCCCTACTGCCATAAACAAATAAGCAAATAAATAAAATAAGAACAACCTTCCTTGCAGTAAAGGAATAAATAAATATAGAAGGAATGATGGGAATAGAAAAGCAGCATTTGTCACTCTTCTAAGTGAATGGTAAGGCAGTGGGTGGAGGTTTGATGAGGAGGAGGATATTAGTAAAATGGCAGAGATCCCTCCACAGATATACTTATCAGTTGCATAGGGGAAAATGTTGACTTGAAGGTAGAGAAACTGGGCAGATAACAACGTCATCAGGTGATCAACCAGAGATTAAATCACCAGTGATGGTAAGGGCTCCCTAGTCATGCCCTGAGAAGAACGCATCACCATTTCTGCAGTTTTCATGCCAAGAATGAAAGAGCCCATAGTAGACAGACCTGGTTGTGAGACATCCTTTGGAATGAAAGCCCTGCACTCTTTCAAACTATAAAGGTTATGAGACATAGGGAAAGACAGGAATTGTTCCAGACGGAAGTCTGAAGAGATGTGATAACTAAATGCAATGTGTGGTCCTGGATTGTATGTTGGACCAAAAGAAAAAAGAGACTTTGTTGGAGCAGTTTGCAAAATGTGAATTGGGTGTATGGCTTGGATGGTGAGACGTATGGCAGTAATATTCATTTTGTGATTTGTTTGTTTTTTTTATTGTTATATGGGAAAGTGTCCTATGGGGTATTTAGAGTGACATGTCACACTTGCTCTCAAATGGTTCAGAAAAAGGCTAATGACATATATACATACATAATATAGAAGACAGAAGAATATACTGATGTATTATATATTTTGTAATATCTATGGTATGTTAGCATATACTGCTTTGTGATAATATAAGTATTATATATTTATATGATTCTACACACTGACATATTTTTAGAAAGGTAGAGTGAGATAGAGCAAATGTGGGACAATGTTTCTGTTTATCTAGATAGAGATGGAACAAAAGAGATAAAATGCTATCAAATTGTAGTTTCAGTGAAAATAATACAGTTCTTTAAACCAATCTTGCAACTTCTCTGTAAGTTTGAAATTATTTCAAAATAAATGGTTTTAAAAGAATACTTGCATATTTATGCAGCCATATATGAAGTACTTTCATATATTAGTGTCATATATGATATTTTCTGTGTGAGACATTTCCATGTTTCCAAACTCTAACGTAATTTATAGGATTGGAAACAAGTAGGAGATGAGTTATGCTGTTCTTTTCAGCCCTAAGATTCCATAAATGTCAGGTGAGTTCCAGGGAAATGTTACATAATAAGAAAGTAGTAAAAAGATAAAATTCTCCGATTTCAAATTTCAGTTTTAAAATAAATCCTGAAATAATCTATGAGCATATCTAAAAAATGGTTATCCAATAAATCTATAATATTAGTTAATAAAAACAGAATCTGTTTTGCCCACAAAGGTGGGACCCTCTGTGAAGTAATTAGTTAAGAAAAAAGAAGTTTTTGCTTAAAAAACAGCAGCATTCCATTATAACCCAAAGCAGCACAGTCTTCTTTACGATCCCTATTTCAACTTTATCTTAATTTGTTAATTCTTTCTGTACAAAGAAACTGTACTAAATGCATATATATCCAGACATCTATGGACACACATACACACACACTAGTACAGTTTTACTCAGTACTTTTACTTTGCAAAAATTTTGTGATTATTTTCTCACAGCTTAATCTGGAAAATTTGGGAAGAGATAAGATGTTTTCCTCATTCTTTTTTGAGAAAATTGAGGATGAGATGGTTTAAGTGACTCACAGCTTACCTGGGGGCAAGTTACTGAACAACCAAGACTTCAGAATCATTTCATTATACTATACTGAAAGGTCTAGGCAAGATTTGTATATTTGTGGGTATTCTTCCTTTAAATACACATATGACAGGGACAGTTATCAAACTGAACTTTGTCTCTATGCTTTCAGGAGAAAAATCTAGTCCTACCCAGCTAAATGCTGACTGCAAGGTGTCTCTTTACAGTTCAAAGGTTTTCAAATGAATACTGAATGTTTTACAATTCTTTTTTCCTTGCCAGTCTCAACAGAGCTTTAGAAGATTGACATAAGATTTTTTTCTTTACCTACAAAGTAAAAATGTTCACATTCAAATGTAATTAGAAAATGCACAAGTTTATAAACCTCTCCAAAAGCTTGTGCCAATGTGATAGACAATTTTGATTAAAGCATGAGTTAGTCACTACTAGTTATAACAGATGTTACAGTATTATGAAATTTCATTATTTTTTTCCTTTAAAACATTTGTTTAGTTGTTACCATGCACTTACCTTCGTACTATGGTAGCTTTCTCTTAGTTATTCTCCCAACATGTCCTCATATGCTTAAACATATTAATTAAACTTTTATTATTAAATATTTATATAGCACTTACTATGTTCCAGGCCCTATTCCCCTATTCCAAACAGTTCATGGGCAATTAACTTATTTCATCCTCATAAGACTGAGGTCATTACTATAGTTATTCTCCACTTGACAGAGGAGGTACAGAGAAGTTAAGTAGTAGGTCCAAGGATACACTGCTGGTAAATGACAGAACGAGGATTCAATCCCAAGACGTTCAACTCCCAAATTTGGGGTCACATCAGTGTACCACCCTGCAGTGAGCCCCAGCCTTACAGGTGCTGGAGAATTATTTGTTAATTAACTGAATAGATTATTCACTTGTCTTTTAGACTGATTTGAAAACATTAAGCAAATTACCCAATTGCTCTGTGCCTTAATTTCCCACTTTGAAAAAGAATTGATAGTATTTGCCATCCACTTATCCCCCAAACAGTAAGAATGGAGAGAATTTGCTTCACCTAGCTGCTACATATGTGTATGTTTTTGTGTCTTAAAGATTCAGCCATCAGTATATCTAGAGAACAAAAGAACAGACCTTAAACTTGTGTCGAGACCACAACAATTCAGTATAATTAACTAGGTCTCCTTTAGTCCAAATGAGTGTGACCTACAGGGGCAGAGATTTGGAGACCCCAGCTTCCTCATATTTGAACTTTATCCCCATATAACTTTGAATTTTTTTTTCAGTTGAATTAAAATTTGTGTGTATAATACCCAAAATAAATGCAATGCCTTCTAGGCTTAGATTACATGATTTAATAAAAATACCTAATTATAGATCTTTCAAATGAAAATGGTATCTTGTTACAACCCTGCATCTCTGATATTTAAAATATTATCCTGACCTACTTAGGGACAACACTGAAAGTTTCTGTGCCGAGTCCTTAATCCGTCACTACCTATCTGCTGTCTTTATTTAGTCTCACCAAATTCCATCAGGTCCTTCAGACTGTATACATGGTATTGAAAGAAATTCAAAACAAGACCCACTACTCTCAACAGCAAGGGTAAACAGGTGGTCCAAACACCCTTCATGTGGCATTGAGCAAGTTACCTATACTTTTGTAGTCTCAGTCTCCTCTTCTGAAAAATGGGAATAATAACAAAGGCTGCCTACCTACAGGGCTGTCATGGGTATCAGATGAGTTAATGAACATGAACTGCTTTGTAAACTGTACTCCACAATTATGAAGAAATTAATAACTGAAGGTTTTGGTTTTCAAAAATCCCCCAAAGACTGAAATGTGCATATGCATTGTATCTACATGCTAATTATTCCACGTACATTCTTGGCCTGGACTTCCCTGTTAAGTAGGTTCAGAAAAGCGAAAGGACTTGAGTTAGTCCTCAGAGGAGGTGGAGTTTCAGGTGTGTAATGACTGAAGCCTGAACTCCTGGTGAGAGGGAGTACGAGAGAGCACAGTATTGGCTGATATCAGATGGCCACACAGTCTACACAGATGTGTCTCAGATAAAAACAGTCTTTGCTGAGGCAGTAAAGATAACTAAGTGCATTGGCTAGAAGGGAGATGATCCTATGACTGCTGGAAGGACAACTGTTACAGTATCACTGAGTTTATTAAACACATGTGTTCTGGGAATAGAAAGATGAAAAGAACCAAAGACCCTGTGTTGCCTTTCAGTACTGACAAAGTCTTTGGCAAGGTCCAAGAAATGGGCAGAGAAGAGAGTTCAGGTAACAGAGATTAACTGTGACTGCAAAGGATTCCTAATATTTTCTCTCCTATTTAGAAACTTTGGAAGCCAACTCTGGTACCATTTCAAAATCTGATATGCTTGTGGCTAAGGTTGCACGGGAGAGTGGATAATGAGTGTTTGTCAAGAGTGGCTTGTCTTATGACCTGTTAACTTTGATCACTTCCATGATCACAGAATGCACACCTTGCCCTAACCAACCACCTGGCAAAATCCAGCCCTGCTGACTAGGGAAACTTGGCAAGCCAGAGGTTTCGGGGTGGAAAGGCAACTTATTACTCTACTAGAAAAAAGATATCTCAAAGTGCATGGCCCACTGATGTCAGCATCACCTTCACATGCCAGGAACAAATTATGACTATAGAACAGGCCTAGAACACCCAGCTGGAAGTGAATAAATCAGAGAGGAAGACTAAGGTTACTACATAGTACATTCCACCGAGGCAGGGCCGTGTCTGCTTGCCTTTGGGTGGGAGTGGACATGCTGTTGATAAGACTGATCGATTGAAGATACAACTCTACAAAGAAAGCCCTAGCTTCTTCTAGGGTGTGAGGAAGGTGGGATTAAGACAGCAGAAGTGGGTGCGTAGAAGCAACCCCTATTGAAACTCCCTTTAAAGTTGCCAGGCATGTATGAAGGGGCTGAGCAAGACAACGTGTGAAGGTAGAGTCCTGGGAAGGGGCCTCCTGGCTGCCTCTCCTCTGCCCCAACGCTGCCTCCCCCTGGAATCTGAGGTTCCCCAGGCCAGGAGTGGAGTGAAGCGAAGCGAAGGAGCCCACACTTCAACCCGGGACCACGGCGGGGGCTGGGCGGGGGTTGGGGGTTGGGGAGGATCTAAGAAACACCCCGCAGACGAGTTTCTCAGCAGGGAAGTGGACCGGGAACAGCGCATTTCCTGCTACGCCTGTGCAAACCCCAGGCGGGGCCAAGCGGGAACAGGGTTACAGTCGAGGAGTCGCCAGCTGCCAGGGAGGGGTTGGGGGGCGGCCTGGGAGGGATGCGGGCGGCAGGAGTGGGAGCTGGCGCGCAAGCGGAACGCACGCGCCCATCCTCGTGCCAAAGCCCTTCTCGCCTCGCCCCTTTCCCGCCCCGCAAGGGAGAGGCCAGCGCAGCCTCGGGGCAGGGTCCAGCACCAGGTGACGGGTTCCTGGGGGGTCCCCGGGCCGCGTTGGAGGCATCCTGCGGGGCTGACCACCGAGTGGAGCGGGGTCCGCTACCTCCCCGGCCACTCCTTCGGCCCCATCTCTCCCATTCCGCCCTCGACCTTAGACCTCGCATCCCGGACCCACGGGGTACTAGCCTGGGGACAGGGAGGAGACGCGAAAGGTATCAGAGGCGCGCCGCCGCCGCCCAGTCGGCGCCGTGTAGCGCGGGCCCTCGGCGGCGTCCGGCTGCGCGACCCTACCTGGGAGGTGCGAGCCGCCGCTGCGTTCGCGGCGGGGCTCCCGGAGGGCCCCGCGGGCGCCCGATTTGTGAACGAGAAGACCGGGTTGTTGTTTGTTCCCGGGATGGCAGTCTATTCCTCGGCGGGCCGTCCCCGCGTTTTCCCTGGGTTTGAGGCGCACGCTCCCCTCCCCGCCCCCACGGATTTGCTCTCCAGAGCCAGCCCGGATCTGCGTGGGTGCCCACGGCCTTCCCTAGAGAGTTGAGAGTCCTTCGTCCGGCTCCCGCTTCCCGAGCATCAAAAGCACAAAAGCCTGCAGCCTTTGCCTGGTCACTCAGGGGCCCGGAGAAAAGAGCGGCTCTGACTCCACCGGGTCTGAGCCACAGCTCGTCACCTACCCGGGTGAATTGCCGCTGACCAAAGGCCCCAGGTGCAACCCGCACAGCTTCTTTACTGCGCTAGTCGCTTCCTCACCAAGCCTCGGGTCTGGCCTGGGAACCGTGAGGGGAACGAGTAGCCAGGAGCCCAGAGATCCTGGAGGGCGCAATGCGAACGCACCAGGCCGGCTACACCAACGGGTGTACATGGCTCTTACTCGCGAAACTGTTTGTCCTCCCACCCCCCTCCCCCCCGCGTAAATCTCTCGTGTTGAGAAAAGCAAGGCTTGCAGGAAGCCACTCCGGATGTTTGCTGCTTTTCATGTGGCATTTGTGGCTGGCTCTGATAACGTTCCGAGCTCGACTTCCAACACCGCGTTTAGTAAAGAGACCGAAATAGAAGAGTCCACACATACTGCCAACTGGTCTGCGGCACCGCCGACCCCAAACACCCTCTCCCAAAATATATGACAAGCGAATGATCAGAAGAAATTAGATCTAGGTAACGGATGTAAAAGGAACTAACTAGGCTGGGAATGGCACCAAAGCTGCCAGGAAAGGTATTGTAAGAAGTAGGGGGCGGGGCGCTAAAATCTGAAGCCCCAACTACATCCCAGGATGCTGTGCTCTCACCTGATTTCGCAGAAAAATTCCCCCCCAAAATCAGTAGTTAGTCTCCAGCAGCAAGTGCAAATAATAATGGGGAAGCCCCAGATTTTCTTCTCCATCAGTTTCTCCCCTCTCTTGGCCCCCTCTCCCTGCAATGGGCTGGGCAAAGAAGAACAAGAGGATGAAAGTGTACGAGGGTAAATTCATGCACGTACCTTTTTTGGACTAATACCTGGATTGCATTTCCTGTACCCTATTTTATTTTTTTAAGGAATCAGTCAAATAGATCAAACCAGACAGACGAAATGGGTTCTGGAACAGGCATTGTTTTATTTTTCAACCTCTATTCTAAGAAAACTACTGCTTCATTACAACTTTTGAGCTAGTAGAAAATTCTGCTTTGAAATTTTTGGAAAGATATTTTTTACTATTCATAAAAGTTACAGAAGATCGCTAAGAAAACATAAAGAAGCAAGGTGCGTGCTACAGGATAAATTTGTTCTCTGTACTCTTATAATTTCCTTGTATAACCATCTGCCATGCAATTACACTTAATTTTCAAACCCATATTTTTCTCAGAAAACATAAAGCTTTAAAGGAAAAGTACATAATCAATTTAATTTGTTTAACATCAAGTGCTTCACAACCACCAGTTAAAAAATAACACCTCCCTATGATATCCTTGCGGGTTATTTTTTTTTTCTTGTTTGAATCTAAGAGACCCAGGAACTAGAACCACTTTCTTAATTTGTCTCATGTATGAAAACTGGCTTCTAAAGGTGAGGGAGGGCAGTCAACACGTCACAGAGCCTCACAGATTGGCTTAAAGCAAGTGTGTGGTTCTTTGGAGAAATGGCAGTGTCAGAGAAACTGAATGGCTAGGTATTTACAAAGACTGTTTTTATGGATACCACTGAGAGACAGACTTGACAGATTACTTGGTCACTGAAATAACACACGAAAAGTTGCAGCATTTACCTTTCAGGGTCCAGATATAAGCCCTAGCTTTTCATCACTTCGTCACAGTAAACAAAATCTGTTCTGGAGATTGATGTATTGATTTCCTGACAAAGTTATCTAGTTGTACAGAAATATCTGTGTTAGTTGCTTTAGAAAACAAAACAAACACACAAACAAATAATTGAACACAACAGCATGGCTTAATACTTAAGAGCTCCAAGTCTGAAGGCATACTACTGGAGGTGCCTTTCACTCCACAATGCTGTGATCTCGGCAAATTCAACTTCTCTGTGCCTGTTTCCTCTCCTGTAAGATTTAATAGTGTCTGTCTACTGCATAGGGTTTTAAGGGTAAGCTAGTTTGCTAGCCTTTGGAAGGCTCTAAAAACAGTGTGAGGCATGCTGTGCCAAATATAAGTGCAATGTAAGGGCTTGTTTAAAAATCTCACTGTAAAGGGGATTCTCAGATTTAAACACTGATAGTTTGTCATTCAGATGTTCATTCCATTCTAA
The DNA here is from genome assembly GCA_029783875.1 of Phataginus tricuspis. NCBI lineage: Eukaryota > Metazoa > Chordata > Mammalia > Pholidota > Manidae > Phataginus > Phataginus tricuspis. The sequence continues at coordinate 9,657,304 of JAQQAC010004068.1, forward strand.
AGAAATGTGTAAGAGTCCCCTAATTACCGGCCGGGTAACCACCTTTAAGTGACCCTAATAGCTACAGTCATTTTGCTGCTCAGAAGAGTTGCTCTCTTTCCTCATAGATGGGCATTTAGATAAAATTGCTACTGTGTTTAATGGATTTTAAAAATCAAAGTAAATCTCGCCTCTTTTACTGAACACTATGAGAAAATTTTGTTAATGTTTATTATATATTTTACGTACACATTTTTAAGGGTTGGTTCGTCTTATGTATAAAAGTTTTAAATTCTTCAGGATGATGGGATACTGGCTACAGAACGTAATTTCGCATTTAATTTTGTTTTAGATATTAGACTCTTCCTCGGACAGAGCATTTTATTATTGTCTACTGTATTAAATAAAACACATTGAAGAAAATACCAGTGAGGTTCCTTAGAAGAAAGCGAAGTCACGCACCACCCTTAGCCTCTGTAATAAAGAATGGATGCTTAGTTTGCTCATTCAAACTACAGTGGCCAAGTAATTCTTTCCAGCGGTACTGTCAGTACCCCAGAAGCCTTTTCAGGACTCCCCCTTTCCGGTTCGGAGTGGACGCGGCGCCAAATCCCGGCTCCAGCCAGTTTTCCCGGGGGCAGGTGTAGCCCTGGGCGCAGGGCCAGGGGAGGGGAAAAGGCGGGCGTGGGGTCGAGCTGGGACCTGGGACTCTGCGGCGGGCTGGGCGTGGGCCTAACGATGCCCGCCTGGCCCGCCCCCGCCGCTCCATTGGCCACGTGTGTGCAGAAAAGGCCCCGCGGCCGGGGGCGCCCGCAGTGTCACTGGGCCGGCGGGGCGCTGGCACTGGCTGGACCGTGGGCAGCAGGTTCGGTCCAAGGGGCGCAGGCAGCCCTCCGAGCTTTTCCCTCCCTCGTTCCCACCCCTCCCCCCGCGCCGGGGGAGGCGGTGTGTTCCGCGCAGGCTGTGGGGTGCTGGGCAGGGCTGGAGCGCCATGAGCAGCCCGGATGCGGGGTACGCCAGTGACGAGCAGAGCCAGCCCCGGAGCGCGCTGCCCGCGGTGATGGCCGGGCTGGGCCCCTGCCCCTGGGCCGAGTCGCTGAGCCCCCTCGGGGACATGAAGGTGAAGGGCGAGGCGGCGACGAGCAGCGGGGCGCCAGCCGGGGCCGCGGGCCGAGCCAAGGGCGAGTCTCGCATCCGGCGGCCGATGAACGCCTTCATGGTGTGGGCTAAGGACGAGCGCAAGCGCCTGGCGCAACAGAATCCGGACCTGCACAACGCCGAGCTGAGCAAGATGCTGGGTGAGTAAGACCTCGGGACCCAGGGTTGGGCGAGTCGCGAAGCCGCCTCTTTGAGCCTAAAAGGGTGCGTGCGGGTGTTGCACTCGAGCCAGGGGTGTACTGCAGTCACGTCCTTCCTTGGGGCCCGCGGTTCTCCTCCCGCTTCTAGCTCTCCCGGCTCTCCTAACAGGCTTTGGGCCCTGGTCATTTAGTGTCCGGATTACCCGGGTGACTGGTGCGCGAGTGCAACGCGTCTGGGGAGGTGCCTTCCCTGCGCGGCGGCGAAGGCACCTTGGGCACGAAGCCGGGTTGGTCGTGTCGGTTCCCCGTGTATCGGAAGTTTTCAATTCCTGGAACGACCGGGAATGGGTGTGCGAGGAAGCCGCTTCCAGAAAGCTGAAAGAAGGGAGTGATGTCCGTAGAGGGCTCTGGACCCCCTCCCTAAGTACTTGGACTCCTTTGGGTCTCCCAAGTCCCAGACTTTCACTCTTTAACTTACCCTTTTCCCTCTCCGGTTGCACAATCCAAGGTCGGAGGGGAGAGGTGGGACCTGATGGGGCCTGAGAGCAGCTCCGATAGTAAGCTCCGTGCCCTTTCCACCTTTCCGCGCCCGTGCAGGCAAGTCGTGGAAAGCACTGACGCTGGCGGAGAAGCGGCCCTTCGTGGAGGAGGCCGAGCGGTTGCGCGTGCAGCACATGCAGGACCACCCCAACTACAAGTATCGGCCGCGGCGTCGCAAGCAGGTGAAGCGACTGAAACGGGTGGAGGGCGGCTTCCTGCACGGCCTCGCCGAGCCGCAGGCGGCCGCGCTGGTCCCCGAGGGCGGCCGCGTAGCCATGGACGGCCTGGGCCTGCCCTACCCCGAGCAGGGCTTCCCCGCCGGCCCTCCGCTGCTGCCTCCGCACATGGGTGGCCACTACCGTGACTGCCAGGGACTGGGCGCGCCCCCGCTGGACGGTTACCCGCTGCCCACGCCCGACACTTCCCCTCTGGACGGCGTCGAGCCCGATCCCACCTTCTTCGCTGCGCCGCTGCCCGGGGACTGTCCCGCCGCCGGCCCCTACAGCTACGCCCAGGCTTCGGACTACGCGGGGCCCCCAGAGCCGCCCGTCGGCCCCATGCACTCCCGCCTCGGCCCGGAGCCGGGTACCGCGATGCCGGGCCTCCTGGCGCCCCCCAGCGCCCTGCATATGTACTACGGCGCGGTGGGCTCGCCGGCGGTCGGCGGGCGCGGCTTCCAGATGCAGCCGCCGCAGCACCCGCCGGGCCCGGGGCAGCCGTCGCCCCCTCCCGAGGCGCTGCCCTGCCGGGATGCGGCGGACCCGAACCATCCCGCCGAGCTCCTGGGGGAGGTGGACCGCACGGAATTTGAACAGTATCTGCACTTTGTGTGCAAGCCCGAGATGGGCCTCCCCTACCAGGGACATGACTCTAGTGTGAACCTCCCAGACAGCCACGGGGCCATTTCCTCGGTGGTTTCCGATGCCAGCTCTGCGGTATATTACTGCAGCTATCCTGATGTTTGACAGGCCTCGACCCCAACCAGCCTGCAGGCCAGAAGCGCAAACAGTGTTACACACTTCCTGGAGGAGCTAAGGAAATCCTCAGCCTCATGTTGTTTTATTTGTTTTTAAGTTGCCTTGGCATATAATTTATGGTAATTTATTTTGTCTGCCTCTTGAACAGTTGGGGGGAGAAAAATGTGAGGTTGTGTTTTAAAATTTGCTCAGATACTTGTTTCCAACAGAAGCATTGTCAAAAGGCCATTTCCAAGTTCAAGTTTACCAGTTTTGAATGTGTCCCAGAACAACTTGCTCCATTTCCTGAAAATTTATTGATCAAAGAAATTTTGTCCCAAGTGTGTTTTCTCAATCTTTAAAAAAATAAAATCTGGAATCCTTCTTTTCATTCTTGCTAGTGCCTCTGTCACAAAAGCCAGTTTTTTGAGATCGATGATAAGTATTAATAGAATTAGAAATATTTCAGTGGCGATACTTAATATATGGTTACTGTAGAGTTTTCATACCTAAATGAGGAGATTGGACATTAGGATAGATTAAGTTTTTGCTTTTGCTGGAAAAAAAAACTCATGGAAAGCTTACATTACATAGTTGAAGTGATCTTAGTCTCTAAAAAGTAATGGTTAATTTTTGCACTAATATTTTCAGCTTTAGCATATCTCTTTGACCAGAGGAGAACATCCACGTTATTCTGGTTTTCTAATTGAATCTTGAGACCTGCCTAAAGATGGGGATTTTCTTTTTCTTATCTGAACTTCAGAGTCTTTACAACCTCTGTCAACATTGGACTTGCCAATCCTCACATGTTTACTTGTTGGGAAATAGCTGAGTTAAAAATAATTTGAAGGAGTCACAGGAACTAATAAGAATAAAATGTTCATTGTGACCTTTTAATGCAACTTAGCCTCTATAATTTCAATAGGGTATTTTATAAACTGCGTACATGGCCCTTTGCATTTCCTGACACCTGAAGTTCTTAAGCTTCGGCAGGATCCAGGGATAGTTTGTATGTCGTGTGCTTTACAAATACAACTGAAGTTACAGCACTAGAGCGTCACTTTCTTGCCCTCAGGGGAGAAAACGAATCACAGGATTATGAAGCAGGGGGTCAGCTCCTGCTATGTGCTTTGACACTAATCCATTGTGCAGATTGGGGCATAAACAGACAGATCTTATAACAGGCATTTCCTGTGCCAGGCATTTTGTCAATGCTATTTGGTTCCGAGTTTGAGCCTGATTGAAGCATGTGAGCTTAGGTGGGATTGTCTTCACTTGGCAAGTGAGGAAAGGAGGCACCAAGCCCTCATCTGCCATGTACATGGTGAAAGCTTGCTGTTTACCAGTTCTTATGACATATTTGTCCACTGTTTTCCTTTGTGGTTCATCTGTGAGCCCTGGGAGAGCTTGCATTCTGGTGGTGAGGATCTTATGATTCTCCATATTAGTAAGTGCTAAGGGGGTGGAGCTTAAAGCATTTGTTGTGAAGAGGGCTATCTGAGCTGAGATGGTTTGCTGGATTCTCTATAGAGAATTGGCAGACAGGGTATGTGTCTTTCAGAAAGGATTCCTGGATGCTACAGATGTTCAGGGTAGAAAGTTTTAGTGAGAAGAGGTAAGTATTTTGTTACACATAACAGAGATTACCTTAAAAAGTTCAAAATTACATACAAAGTTGACTCCAGGATTGTATCTATACCATCTAATCCAATTTATTTGCATTTAGTGCTCTGTCCTTTTCCACATTCTTTCTTCCTCTTCCTCCAGACTGGTTCTGCTTCCAGCCTGAGTTCCATCCCCAGGATGTCCCAAGTTCCCAGTAGATAAATTGAGCAGAGGGGCCTCACTTGCTCAGGTTCAAGTCTGTGGCGTTCAAGTTCAGATCACACTAGGCATGTTAATGCACACTTGGCTGACCTAAGGAGACTGTATCTTTGGCTGCTACCTCTTAACAAATTAAAAAGAGAAATGGGAGAAAAAGGAAAGGAGAAAAGAAAGAGTGCTTAAGGGGGGAAATCAAAAGTCCTGTTAAGTTATATCCTTAACTACCCACCAGGTACAGATGTGAAAATTGAAAGAGCTAAAATTCTTAGGCAATTCCAACGCCTTTAAGCCCAACTGAGGGTAATTAATCCTCACAATAATTCTTGGGGCACAGGCATCTAGCCATTCCCTCTCTTTTCCTCAAGTTGACTCAGATGAAGGAACTTTAGGTCCCAGCTGATAATTGCTTTTTGCTTTACTTAGGAAAAAACACATGAAAGATACATCACTCCGCCCCTGCTCCACCAGCCCCATCTCTGCTTCTGAGATACTTTAGCAGCACCCAGGAGTAAAAATCCAGTGCAGCTCTCCCTGAGTTCTGAGCACTTAGGCATCTTGCTTATTTGAATTCATCTTAGGTGATAGTCTGAAGAAAGCTGGAATCCCCTCCCTAGGATCATGCACGCACACAAATATACAGTATTTTAGGCATAGTTGTAGGCAATTTATGATCCCTTATTACCAGTCCAAGGGGTGCTGGAATCCGAAGCCCTCAGGTTTAGAAGCCCTGATGGTGAAGGTTTGCTGGCAATCATGGCATCCAAACATCAAGGCAAAAAGGGAGATTCTCTATGTTTGACAACACAAAGGGACATCTCAAGAACTCTGTCATGTTATTGAATTCTCCCTTCTTGAGACACGTGAATCAAGGAACATAGGGAGAAGTGTGTCCTCCCAAAGTGTAAAGGGAACCCATGCTGCTGGCCAAGAGGAGTCTGTGATCTTTTCCTCTGTACAGTGGTGGTGGTGGTGGTGGCTAGTCTCCAAGGTCAGCTTCTTGAACCATACTTTGTATACTTACATCCTTGTATAAACTCCTCCCACATCTAATCTGGGTTGGACTTGTTACTCTAACCCAACAGAGGACAGTAGAAATGATGCTGTGTCCGTTCTGGGACTGGCATGAAGAAGGGTCAGCGGATTCTGTCTCTTGTACTCCTGGGACCCCTGGGCTACTCTGTAAAAAGTCCAGTTACCAAGGTGCTGAGGCCACATAGAGAAGAGAGGTCTTGCAACTCCCTGAGAAGGAAGAGGACTCAGCATTCCCGACAGCTGACTCTGAAAACCCTCCCATCACCATCTGACTGGAACTCAAGAGAAGCCAGGAGAACAAATGTCCGGATGAGCGCAGGCAATCCACAGGTGGGAGTGATTTAAGAAAAAAAAAAGACTGTTATAAGCTACTAAATTTCGCGGGGAATTTGCTAGGTAGCAACAGATTATCCAAACAGGTGTTATCCTTAAATAACCCTTTCTTACTTTTAAGTATAGGAATGTGGACATTGTTGGAGAAATCAGCAAACCACAATGTAGTTAGTTTTAAAGTGAAGGACAGAATGTAAAACCTGGACTGAGTTTCGATGACAGTGATATCATTAAAGGCAGACTCAGATGAAGTAGCCATAGGGACCTGATGACTGTTTTTTTAAAATAGTAAATTTGTCTTAGATTTTTACGGTTTTATTTTGGAAGCAAATACATAAAGGATGCATTGCCCCCTCCCCCCCATTCAATCTTTACTTCTGAAGTATTTTAGAAGCGTGTTAGGACGTAGGAACCAAGCCCTTCTGTAGGCTGAGATATCCTGAGTTGATGTCAGCACTGAGTCCACCTCTGAGGGACCTTTGCGGAACTCTGAACCAGAAGTGGGAGGGTATTTTCTTCCCCACTGAGACTCTGACTACATCTCTATTAAGCTACCAGGGCGGGTCTGCTAAATCACAAACGAACTAGAAAGTCACTTAGACAAGCAGCTAAGAGATGTTATCACAAGGAAACCATTTCTTTTACGTATTATTCTTTTTTCAAGATTATTGTACCTTTGATTTAAGTCACCCTGCAAAAGACATCAGCTTATTCTTTAGGTTTGTGCTGATATCTGAAAAAGCACATACAAATAAAAGGAATTTAGAGAAAATGGGATAGGGTGCTAGGAACCAAAATATCTCTAACATTTGAAAATGTCCTATTTTGTTTTTAATACTCAGAACTGTGTCTGTCACGTAAGAGATGTTCAACATTCCCTTCCTCCCCTTCGATTTGTTTTGACAATATTGGACAGGGACACAGGTTTTACACCCAGTATTTCAGCATAGATTTATTCTTCCTATTTACAAGGAGCTTCCTTCTGAGTTCAGAACATAAATCAGAAGAAAAGTGGTATTGATGGCTCTAGCCGTCTCTAGCTGGAGTAGGGAGAGCAATGTGTGGTTCCTGCTCTTCTACGTGGTGAGCCTGTGGCAGACAGCGTGTTTCTTCAAGTCCGCTGGGGGACCCAGCTGTGGATCCCCTTTAGTTTTCCAGGGCCATGCCCATCCCTACCTCCTTCTAGCAAGAAAGTTGTCTGTGTGCTTTGTTCTGAGTCATCAGACAACTTTCTGTGAATCAACGACTAAATTTGCCCTGTCCCTCTTACACAAACACTAACCCCCCACCCTGCAGTTCTCCCAGCTTTATTCAATATTCTGGATATTAAAAATTCTTAGTACAGTATAAAAAGGTATTTAAATAGCAAAATAGTACTTCTTAGTGCAAAATAAAATTTCTTAGCACTAGAACACGGTGAGTGCTAAACAAAATGTTGCTATGGAAATAATGATGTTCTTTAATGAAAAGTTTCTTTGAAGCTCAGGTCAAAATAACAATTTGGTTTAATGACAGAAAAAAAATTAAATCTTATTCTTGCTGAAGTCATTGGAGTTTGAGTATTTTGTTTCCACTTTGGCCAAAGTCTTAAACACTTTGTCAGTTGAATTCTTAATACATATTCCCCCAAAAAGATTTGTGGTTCCACTCTCTGTGTGGAGATCCAGATAAACATAAATAAATGGCAATAGACATACTGGGGATCCAGTGTTTTCCAATCAATGTCAGTGCTCACTCTTCTGGGAATCGGCCCTTTCCCTTACACCTTATCTCTTGTTGGGCAAGGAAAAGAAGGGTTGTAGCAAGCTTGCAGGAGGCTAAGCAGTTTTCTGGGTGTCGGATTCCTCTGGCCTCAAGGAGAGCTCCCAGGGTGAACACTGATTGTTTTCACTTTGTATCACCTGACCAGGCACCTGGTCAGTGCTCAAGGAATTGATGAATAACTTGTTTGATAGTACCTTAGTTTTCCATCGGGGATTCCTGAAGGAATCGGGGAATTCCTGCTTTGCCTAGTTGAGACAGTCACCAGCAGCTACAACTCCTTTCTCCTGAATCAGTGTGTCAGAAGAGCAAATTTAACAAGAGAGAATAAGCTGTTGGAGCAAAAAGTACAGAATGGCTGAATAATGCTATAAGTGGTAGTATTCCAAAAGAAAATATCTGCATGTTGAATTAGAAGTTTATCTGGCTCAGCCACTTAGCTTTGGGAGTTTGGAGAAGTCACCAATGTTTTTCTCAACGTCAATCTGCCCCTCTGTAAAAAATTAGGGATAATGAGAAAAGCCCTGTCTCCTTCACTGGTGTGTTGTAGGGGTCAAATGAGGTTGTGCTTCAAGGATCGATTCAGTGCCACAGAAAATGATCTTCCTCTCTCTCCCATGCTCTGCCTTTTGACTTTGTGTATCTCCATCTCTCTGGCAGACTTTTGGCATTTAATTTCATTATTTCATTGGAAAAGAGAAGACAACAGCAACTCGCCTCCCCTGGTGCTTCAATTAGTTGATTGAGAATTTTACAGCCCTAAAAGATTGTCCATATTAGCTGGAAACACAGATCATCTGTGTTTTACTCTGAGCATTGGACAGCTCAACCTTTTTGATCATAAAATGAGAATAAAAATAACTGTCATTTGAAGAACTTCATATAGAATGCCTTGATTCATATGAACTTCCATTTTGCCTGAAACTCTCAAGGTCTGTATGAAGGGACACATGGAATGTGATGCCAAGTCTGCTAACATTTACCTTTCAGTCTACCCTTTTTCCCACCAACCAGTTGCTCAAAGTCCTGACTCATATTTCCATGTCATTTACTTTTTTTAGGCTTGAACAGAATTCTTTCGTATGGAATGGGGCAGGACAGCAAATTAAGAAATAAATTCTGGCTTCCAGCAGCTCCCAGTGATAGTGAAACGTAATACTTTGGTTTTGGACTTAGTCCTCAGGAGTTATTTCCCCAGGGCCACAGTGGACAGCATGAAGAGAGGAAAAGTCTGATACATCCACAGCATGAAGGAGTAATTTTGTAGTTTTTCCTTGTGTCGTAGATTCTTCTGCTTATTTTAATAAATCCATTTGGATGTTTGAAAACAATAGTAGGGATTTCAGGTGCACCTGCCCGTACCAAAAATATTAAACTGAAAGAGGGCTAAGTGACATTACAGGAATGAGAAATAAGAAAATAAAAATTTAAGTCTGTAAAGAGATTGTGGGTATGGAAAGGTAGAGTTTTTACTTACTAATTAAAATAAAAGTTTAAATGATGCACACACAATAAAAGCAACATTACACATGGGCTTGGAATACAGAGTAAGAGTTGCAGGAAGATTCCATGCCTCCCGAGCCCGTTTCACATGTCCTCAATCTCTTTCTGGGGGTGAGGAGGACGGCGTCTGTTGGAGGGCACCTACATACATTAATAACCCTGTTCCCTTGGCAGTTAACGTGGCTCATTAACGTGCCTGCACAGCTAATTCTGTTTATCAGTTTTGGACATTGACTTGCTGTTCTAATAGCTAAGTGTTTCCACCGAACGTAATTTCCACCTATTTCCATTTCTCCTGTTGATGGCCACTGCTTTAACAAGACTAGGATCACACACCCTTCTTGTTCCATTACGAGGCGGGAAGTCTCCTCCACCGCAAAAGGTGAAGACGCTGGTGTACCCACCCTAAGCAGCTGCACTCCTCCGCTTTTCTGCTAAGGTAGATATTTTTTGATGTATTTTCAATTGAATGGGGGTAGACGGAATACTGATGCTCTCTTTCTATGGAAAGGTACCCATTTTATACAGCGTTTCAATCAATCCCAGACAATCCGGACTGCTTACCACTGTGGCTATGATTTTAAATTCACTCACTTCTTACACCCGCTAGGAAAGGGAAGTAGTGTCCCTAAAGCCTTACACAAAGTACAAATGAAATCACGTAAAGGGGCAACCCTAAGATCCGCGGTCGCTTTCCACCCCCACCCTCCCGCCCAACTCTTACAGGTTCCTGGAGGCGGCTGCGGTGCCCAACAGAATTGGCTCTGGAAGCCGAGGGCGCTGCGCTCGGCTTCCCGGGATCTGCACTCCGGCTGCCATTAATTCAGGGGAACATTGTAACAAGACTCTGCAATGGCTTTAACTTAGAAGATAAAAGAGCTCAGGTTTGGTGTAAAAAAAAAAAAAAAAAAAAAGAAAAGAAAAGAAAAAGCAGAGAGCGTGGGTCAGAAGAACACTTCCCGCGCAGCCGCAGCCACACCCGCGCGGCCACCCGGGTAAGGGGGACGAGAACCTGCGACGTCGTGCGCCTGCCTCGGGGCGCTTGCAGACCTTAGCTTTGCCCGGGGTGCCCGCCCAGTGCCGGCGTACACAGCCTACAACGAATCCACTCGAAGGTTGGAACAGGACTTCACTTTCGTACGCGTTCAGGGCGGCTGCCCGCCGCGCGGAGACTTGGGAAAATCCAAATGTGACATCTGGGACCGACTTTCCTCGGAGGAGGGGAGGGGATTGGGGTCGCGGCGTGTTATTTTTTTGTGAGGGCAAAATTAAGCCCAGTAGCCGTGGGCTGCGCTTTAGTGAGCGAGCAGCTGTGCGTCGCGATGCTCTGCGCCTGAATTCGCCGCCGCGCAAGTGGAGCCGGGCGACGCTCGCAGCTGTTCTCTGAGGGACACGTGTGGGCAGAAAGGGCCCGGGGCGCCCGCAGGGTCACTGGGCCGGCGGGGCGCTGGCACGGGCCGGACCGTGGGCAGCAGGTTCGGGCCAAGGGGCGCAGGCAGCCCGCCGAGCTTTTCCCTCCCTCGCTCCCACCCCCGCCCCCCGCGCCGGGGGAGGCGGCGAGTCCAGCGCAGGGCTGTGGGGCGCGGAGCGGGGCTGGGGCGCCAGGAGCAGCCCGGATGCGGGGCCCGCCAGTGACGACTGGGGCCCTGTCCCTGGGCCGAGTCGCTGAGCCCCCTCGGGGACGTGAAGGTGAAGGGCGGGCGGCGGCGAGCAGCGGGGCGCCGGGCGAAGCCGCGGGCCGAGCAGAGGGCTTGTCCCGAATCCGGCGCCTACGGAGTGTGGCTCCAGCGCAGCGCCTGCAGCAGGCGCGGAAATCAGGGCCCCGCAGGACGCCGAGCTGCGCCGGACGCCGCGGGAGGCTGATCTGTGGGGCGGAGGCTCCAAGAACCGAGAAGGACGTGAGAGAAGTGGGCTTAGAAGCGGGAGGACGAGCTGGGCTCCGGGAAAATCCGAGTTGGTGGGTCAATGGGTCGGCCTTTGAGAACTCGCTGGTAAAGAGAATTTTACTTATGGGGAAACAATTCACCGGGAGCTGCAGAATCGTCTTGGGGGCAGGAGATGAAATCGAAAAGGTTCAAGGGCAAATTGTTAACCATCTCCAAGTGTAAATGATAACGCGAAATTTTGCGTTCTTGAGAAAGGTTTTTAAGTTGTCAGGCGAGGCTCTTAGGAAAGCTCTCATTTCCAAGTTTTTGTAAGGAGCTGACTCCTTCATTTCTCAGCTAAGAAATTGAGAGACTACAGATAAACTGCTCGGTAATGGAGCTTGAAATGCATTCAACAGCACCTTTCAGAAAAGCGTGCAGCAAAACTTCAGAATTTCAAGTTTTTTGAAATAGCCTGTACTTTTGGCTCTTTTTCTGATGATGAAGTTTGTGTTAGAAAAGCCGGGAGACTGTGGCTTAGTTCGAGCTCATTAAACTTTCAGTCTTTAGAAGTCGAGAGAGTTGGCTTTTTTTAAAAGAAAGAATCAAATGGACAGACTTAATTTTCATTTTATTAATATAAAATTACATCTTATGCGTAAATAACTTTATTAAAAGTATTAATTTACCATTTTTTAAAATACAAATTTAAGCAGCATAACAAGAGAGAACTAAGTTATTTCTGCCCCTGTCGGAACTTCAGAGCTATAGTAACTGCTTGCAAATCCTGTTTTCCTTTGCACATTTTCTCTGCATCTACAATCATAAAGAAATGTAGGATTTTCTCCCCCCCCCCCCCCCCACTAATTTTCCAATTTCCTTACTATTCTGCAGTTTGCCTTTCCAGTTAACTATATACTGGGCGTTCCTGCAATCCTAGAAGATGAGTATCTATTTACCTGGTAGGTGATCCTTTCCGCTCTTGCGTGAGGTCAGCCCCACTTGTCCCATTTCTAGTCCAATGTAAACGTGTATCTTGACTTAATCCTTTCATGTACAGTGAGAGTCTTAAAACTTCCTCACACTCATGCAAACACTGCACGCAAAGTACCTGCACTTAAAGGATGGGGGATTCAGTAGGGAAGCTCATTTTACCCTAGAAGAAAAGTGGCTGAAGCTGTGGCCGTCCTAAGTGCAATCTTTTAGGAAATCCATTCTTTCTGGGTCGGTCTCAAGGGTGCTGGCAGCCGAGCGGTGGATAGAAAACTCCGCTGTGGTACTCGCTCCTGGAGACCCTTCCTAAGTTGCCAACCTTACCAGGCAAGTGTTGGCCTGCTGGGACCCCTTGTTGTCACTTCTAGGACCCTAGTATCGCAAGAATGAGATGGCGGCCCAAGAGGCTGATTCAGTTGAGGTGGTGAAATCTGCCCCTAAATCATCGGCTGATGGAGTTCCTGTTTTGGCAGGATAGTTAATATTAACCTCCACTATCACGCCGTCTTCGTCTGGATGATCAGGTGTGTGGGGGCGCCACTTTGCGGGCTTCCCGCTGGCTTGTGAGAAGTCCGTACTCTGATGCCCAGCAGGCAGCCACCCGCGGAGGAGAGGCCTTCCCGGGAGGGGTGCGCTGGGTACTTGCAGGACCAGCCTGCCACCGGGACCGGTCACCCCCAGCCCCCACCAGTCGCAGGCGGCCGCGTAGCCATGGACGGCCTGGGGCTGTCCTTCTCGGAGCAGAACTACCCCGCGGGCCGCCGCTGTCCACGAACACGGGAGGCCACTACCGCGACAGCCAGGCCTGGATGCGCCGCCCTCGACGGCTACCTGCTGCCCACGCCCGACGCGTTCCCATTGGACGGCTTGAAGCCGCATCCCGTCTTCTTCGCAGCGCAAGGGACTGTTCGGCCGCCGGCTCCTACACCCTTCCGATTACGCGGGTCCCCAGAGCCTCCCGCCCGCCCTAAGCACCCCGACTCGGGCCCCCGCTCCCCCCGATGCCGGGCGTCCGGGCGCCCCCGAGCGCCCTGCACCTGTACTACAGTGCACTGGGCTCGCAGGCGGCGGGCGGTCAAGACTTCCCGATGCAGCCAGCGTCTCTCCTCAAGGCGCTACCCTGCCGGGACCGCGGGGACCCAAGCCAGCGTCTCCTCGGGGCAGCTGGCTTGCACCCCTCGGCTCTGACCTCTGAGTTTCGTTGCCAGTTTCCTTATATTACTACAACTGTCACAATATATGAAACTTTCCTGTCTTTTTCAGACTGAACATTCCGGTAACAACAAAGTTTAACATTGTTAACATCCCAAAGGACGCAATACAAAAATGTGCTATGCTTAAATAGTTATAGTCTATCCTTTCCCATTTTCTATATGCGTACGTTATTTTCGCATAACGTTTGATTATTTTTCTAAAGTGGGAAATTGAACCGTGGTAAAAGGCACTTTCTTTGAAAGTTATCTCATAATAGTTAATGAGCTAAACATTCAACTAACATTTCTTGTGTATCTTCTATTTTTAATGTTCTTGGTTATTGACATGTTCAAAAATTTGGAAATAAAGCTTTTTTATTTAATGTAGTCTTCATATGGAGATGTTTATGTTGTTATGCAAAGTTACATGAGCTGTTTCTCTGTCAGGGTCCCACAGGAAACAGATGGTATACTTAAAATGGGTGAATAAAGTTAAGATCAAGGAACAAACAGACTGTGTATATTTGGGAATCTATAGAGGGGCTGTAAGCGTTCCTAGTCCACAGTAGCTCAGAGCATCAGCCATCAGCCCATGGTTGGAGAGAAGTAGAGGCAGTTACTGGTGCCCAGTGTAAAGGTAGCCTTAGGGGTCCTACCAGCCTGGAGCTGTGACCTTGGGAAGAGGAATGAAGCTGCTCCCAACAGTAGCCTAAGAGGATGGGGTCAGAATATAGATCCTGCAAAAAAAATCCTGTTGCTTTCCTGACTTTCTGATGGTGCCTGTCACTGGCCAAACCCAGCCACAAAACTAAACGACAGGTGGCCTGTGGTCACTACCACAGGGAGGAGGGTGGGAGCTCATCTATTTGTGTAGGAAAAGTCCAGGCTTTCCTGTAAACAGCTCCACAGAAAGGAGCTCAGTGCAGCATCTCAGAGTTAATTGAATAAAACTGGCTGCCATCCTGTGTGTGTAAAATGTAATAGATGGTAGGAGCAGCTCTTAACCTCAAAAACTTGGCTCATGAGGAGAACTTAAGAGGCCACCAAGTGGAGCATGGGTGTGAAGCCTTTGTTGTGGGCACTAGAGGAGGGACGGGAGAGAACCTGGATTCCAGGTCAGCATATTAGTGCCTGGGAATCCAGGCTCTCTGGAGGTGGGCCAAACCTCTGAATTCCTCAGTTATGTGAGCAAATGCAAGTTGTTTACCATTTAAACCCCTTGAGTTGGTTTTCTTCTCACTTGAAAGATCCCTGCACATATTCATAACAGACAACCAGGGAGAGCACAGGCTGAAGACTGATTGCTAATTCCTTTGGCTGTCAGAGGGAAAATCGTAGAACCCTGATCCACACTGACTTCTTGAGTGACCTAAAATATGCCAAGGTTAGGAACAAACACCATAGTGTCATTTCAGAAGAGCTGGTAGGCTAGACAGTTTGGGGCCATTTGTCTGCTGGCCATGTCTGCCCTGCTCTTCAGCCCAGCACAGCCGGACCCCTCAAACCCCTTATCTTGCTTTTCTCCAAAGTCCTGAAAATCCCCCAGTTAGGAGCACAGGTGTGATAGCACTGGGAAATGATGCCCCCTGAGAGGAGGAACCAGGGAGATGAGGAGCATGTCTGTGGACTTCCCAAGTTGATGACTGTGAGCTGGCACAGCCCGGTGTTGGTGTCAGGAAGGAGCTTCAGCTGGGCATTTTCACTGGTCTCACCCTGAATTCCTTACTGTTTAATGGTTCATGAATCTATTTCTTGTTTGCTTGTCTCTTACTAGATTGCGTCCAGGCATTTCCTGTAATACAATATGTTAGAATTAGATACCTTCTAAGACTTTTGAGTCTCACTAACTTCCATAAGCCAGTGATTCTCAAAGCAAGCTGCATATTACAGTCTTTTAAAAGAAACTGAGGCCTGGTCATTTCCTAAGAGTTTCTGACTTAATTGGTTTGGCCTGGTGTCAGGATGTTTTGAATTTTAAAGTTTCTTGAGGTGATTCTAATTGCAGCCATTAAACAGATGATCAAATTGATATCACAGGGCTACCTGAGAAACCAATTATTTATGTGCTTATTTCATCAGATGTTCATTGAGCATCTATTTTATGCCAGATACTATACTGTTTCCAAAGATAAACAAGGCACATTCCCTGTTCTCAGGAAGCTTTTCACATGGTTTTATATGCAGGAAAGGCATGTAGATAAATAATTGTTAATATGTGGTCAGTGCAAAAAATAAAGTACAAAATGTATTGTTTTGGCAGAATGCAGAGTGATGGACTCTGTGTGAAGGGGCAGGGGATGTAAACAACATGAGTGGACACTCATTGAGCCCTTCCTAGGGCTGGGAAAGGCCCTGGTAAAGTGCGGCTGCTTATATGAGGCCTTGGAACAGAAGGAGAGGCTGGGAGGGACAGACGGGTTTGGGGGTGGGGAGGATTGCTGACTGGGTCTGGGGAGAAGGGGCTGAGAGGGGGAGAAAAGGAAGGGAGGTTACTTCTGTTTTCTTAGTAAAATCAGGGTGGAGTCATCACCTGAGAAGGGATGGTGGGGCTGGGAACAGGGACTTGAGAGGACCAGCTGCAGGCAGAGAGACCCTGGTGCACTGTAGCGGGCCCCCGTGAGCCTGGATTTCATAGATGGGGTTCCACCTTCAAGGTGGCATGCTAAGCAGCACCAGTACAGAAACAAAGATGGGACTGTAGGAGTCTCTCAAAACTGGGCTTTTAGGAGCAGTGGGGAAGGCAGACGGAGGGCAGGGAGTGTTGGTGAGATTTTGGTTCAAGAGTTTGATGGAGAGGGGTGTGGAGGAAGTGAGCTCTACGGAGAGCTATGAGGCTAGGAAAAAACAGGGATAAGCCAGAATGAAAGGAGAAGGCAGCAGAGGGGGATTCTGAGACAATATGGGCAGGGTGAAGATAATGTGGGAGGTGTAGGGGTGGGGCTGCTGAAGGGGGAGAAAGTGAAGGTTACTAGGGTTGTGCAGCTGGTGGACATGGGATGAATCTCCCATGGGGATACTGAGACCCCCCTCACACACACCCCCCGTAGGGGAGGAGAGGAGGGCAGGAAGACCGGAACCCTCTAGGAGACACCTTTAGTGGGAGTGGGTCTGATCAAGTCATTCAAGGTATAAGGAGGGAGAGTTAGAACTGAAGGCAAGGGACTTGCCATCGAAATGCAAAATAGAGCAACAGTGACACAGGAAAATCGCACTCAGATTGGAAAATACGGAGGAAGAAGGGCAGACATTCCTATAGTAATACAAGGTTTTACACACTCTTCTTGAAGCCTGGAGATTTTTTTTTTCTATTTTAGGGGTAAAATTCAGAAATTTTGCTGGTGGCAACAAGCAGCTCTAGGCCAAGGAAGAGAGCTTTTCTTATCAACTTTGTAATCAGTGGTAGGTTTACAGATAAGTGCTATTAGCGATATCCTGCTTCTGAGATTTTCCTGTTTGAATGAATTTTCTTAATCACTAGGTGCTTGTGGGTAAAATTGCAATATTGCCAGAATCTCTCACCTGGCCTTGGTTCATCTTCATATCAATAGGTGTTTCCAAGGGGTGGAGAGAAGTAACCATCTCCATATCAGTAGGCAATTAGGAGGGCGAGGGAGGCCTTATCTGGACCCGAGAGCTTGGGTGTGGCCTCTTCTTCTGCAGCCGGGTTGCTAAAGGCACAGGCCTGCAGAATGGACTACTTGTAAGAAATAAACGGGTTTCTCCCACTTTATTTCTCCCTTTGACTGATTTTGGTTTCAAAGGTATTTTGCCCTGGGATTTTTCCCCCTGGAGTTACAGCGCTAAACTTTGAAAATCATTAAACACTTTTTCCTTCCAGTCAGCTCAATATTAATACCTTTAGGCAAAGTCCCATTCACCTGCCACTAGTTAGGTTTCTCTTCAGCCTGGAAGGGTGCCTGACTTCCCACCCTCGACTTCCCCTTCTCCCCCAGACCCTAGGGAGCACGTTTGATCATCAAATTGAGCAATACTGGCAAGGCTCCTTATCCCACAGGCTCAAGGACAACCCCCTCTGTCAGGAGGGGCACTGTGTGACCCGAGGTGTAACTGGAACTCCCCAAGGCGGCCGGCTTCCTCAGAATTTCCCAGTAGGGGAGGAGAGTGGGTGTAGACGGGAACGTGGGTGCTGGAGTCCCCCAGAATCCTCCTTCCCCAGGGAAGTTTAAGTATCTCCCCAAATATGTGATAGAGACCTTCAAGGTGTGCCCTCTACAGAGAGAGGCAGAGGCACCCCAAAACCAGGGAGACAAGCCAGGGCCCAGCACCCTCCAGCCGGCAACACGCGCGAGGCGCTTCTGGCTTGGGGGTCATTCCTAACAGCAGAGACGTCCATGCTTGCAACGGAAGGGAGGCCTTCCTCTTCCCAAGTGGGCTCTATATCCTGTTTCACTAACAACACTCTGGAGACTCAAAGGAAGGGAAGATGGGCTTTTCCCAGCGGCTCCCTGGGCTGCATCACTGGGTCGGGCGCACCCAGGAGACCCGAGGATGACTTCGGGGCACCGGGTTCCCCCCCCCCCCCAGCAGGGGACCTCTAGGCCCCCAGCTATATATAGTTAGGGCCTGCACGCCCTCTCTGGTTACTCATTTAGCTTGGCCGGGGTTTAAAGCATGAACAATCTCTTCCAGGCACTCCCTGTTTGCACTTCCCTCTGACCAGAGGGCCCCTCCTCCGTCTGACCCATCGGGGTCAACATCCTTTCTAACTGATCCGCCAGCTTCCGCCCTCAGGCCAGCTCAGGCTGTTTTTTAGCTTCAGGGGCTCCTGGAGAAGGGTTTCCCCAGCTCTCCTCCATTATCACACCAAACATACTGGATTCAGGGTCTTGGGTTATTGAAGATTCGAAAGTAGAAAGATCTGTGTGGACAGTGGGAAGAAACACTGGAGAGGCGGGCAGTGAAAGATCCACCTATGAAGGTGTGCACACGTGGGCTACCCAAAGCAGGGAAGGAGACTGGGTCTCTGGGTGTTCTAGGCCTGGCAGAGACAACAACCTCAGGGGTTTGGAGAGAGTTTCTGAGGGGCTCAGAGGGGAGTTAAGGCAGGCAGCATGCTGTGGTGGGCAGGACATGGGAGCCCAGGCAGATAGACCTGGGTCTGCATTCCAGAGGACTAGCTGGCCCCGAGACTTTGGTTCATCCCCCAACCACTAGGAAGGTCGGCTTCCTCATCTTCATAATGTGGTAATAATAACCACCTACAAAGTCATTGCAAAGATTAGAAATATTTGTACAGTTCCTAGCTAGTGATGGTATTAGGAGGATATGTGTTCCTCAGATGTGGTATTTCCTTGGTGAGGGTGTTTGGGGGGGATAGTTTCTGCTCCACCGACCCACTTCAGTGCCTAGAAATGCAGCCAGAGTCTGTTTACTGGCCAGTCTTAATTCACTAGGTCATAAACACAAAATGGTTTTATGTGTTTCTCTAACTTTGGCTTCAACTATGCTCTTTTAAACCTCCTTGTCTTGCTCTTCTATGAACTCTGAGAAGAATTTATTACTTTCTAGTTACTTTTAGTTGTTAAAATTTAACTTTTTTTATTTATTTTGAAAACAAAGAATGTAAAAAGTCAATTCACTGTAAAGCCTCAATCTTAGTTTAAATCTTATCCCTCCATTCTCCTCCCTGAAGGCATAACCAGAGACTCTATCTACTACTCCTGGTGGGGCGGGAGGAACACTGCTAGTCTTACATGTCCCCCCTCCCCTCCATCTTTAAGGCTAGCTCATAACTGTGTGTGCTGGCAGGTTGGAGGTGTGGAGGAAGGAAAGCTATTAATGTCTTTTTACTTACTTGGCTGGAGTTGTAGTTATCTTTTTGGTGCTTCTCTGGAAGTCATATACTGGCTTAAACCTCCTACGTGACAGTGCCTGGCTGTCTTGTGGTTCACAGGTGAGTGCATTATGGGGCACTGTAAGCCACCACAGTGTCTCCTTCCCTGAGATGGAGATGGATTGTGGCCCGATGCATCCACATCCACCTCTCTCAATCCCTGTTCTGGGCAGTAAACCCCCAGCCTCTGTACTGAGGCTCCCTCACCTGGAAGGCAACTTTCTTTGTGCTGTACCAGCAAGATGGCTGAGGTGTGTGCACTCTGCATGGTGCTCACTTGGCCCCAGGAAAATTCATGCATCCATGGAGATAGTGGTATTACTCTTTGCTGCCCTCTGTCCTCACCCCTCCACTCCCCTCAAATTCTCTTTCCCTCTGTTAAGGTTAAGATCAAGTCTGATTCTAAGTAAGATGTCAAACCATGGGCCAGAATTCAACTGTCTTTTATTGCAACCTTTTAAGAAGACTTTTAAAAAATGAGTTCCACTTTAAATTATTTATTATGTAATTAAGACATTCAAAAGTATGTAATATAATAGCATACATCAGAAAACAGATACTTGTTTACCACCACTAATTATAAGAAGCAAAACAAGAGAGCAAATCCCATTGCATAAGTACCTTTCAAGCTTCTGGGTAACACTGGATATTGTTTTGTCTAGTTTAGAAATAACTGGAATTCAAATTGGAATTATAGTACATGTGTATCTTACTTTTGGAAAGAGTTATATTTTTATGATATATTTCTATCTAATATCACCCAAATTGATCTACAGAGTTAATATTTTTGTCAGAAATCCAACTGTCTTTATTTTGCAGAAATGGACAACTTGATTTTAAAATTCATGTGAAAAAGCAAGAGTTCCCAAATTGCCAAAACAATCTTGAAAAAGAATAACAAAGTTGAAGGAATTACATTTCCTGACTTCAAAACGTACTACAAGGCTATAGTCTGATAGTGGCGTAAGGATAGATATATAGATCAATGGAATAGAATTGAAAGTTCAGTAATAAACCCTACATCTATTGTCAATTAGTTTTTGACAAAAGTGCCAAGATCATTCAACGAGGGAATGGTCTCCTCAGCAAATGATGCTAGGACAAGAAGCTATCTACAAGCAAAACAATGAAGCTGGACCCTTACCTCACACCATATGCAAAAATTAACTCAAATGGACCAAGGTTCTAAGTGTTAGAGCTAAAACATTAGAACTTTTAGAGGAAATATAGATAAAAATCTGTATAACTTTAGAATAGGCAATGGTTTCTTAGATATGAAATGAAAAGCATAGGCAACAATAACAACAACAAAATAGATATTGGACTTTGTCAAAATTAACACTTTGTGTATCAAAAGACACCATCCAGAAAGTGAAAAGAAAATGCAGGGCAAAATATTTGCAAATCCTATATCTGATAAAGGTTTAGTATCAAGAATATATAAAGAACCCTTACAACGAAACAATTCAAAGACAGCCCAGTTTAAAAATGGCCAAAGGATTTGAAGAGACATATTAGAATATCTGAATAGACATTTTTTGGGGGTACTATCTTTGTCTGGTTTTGATATTAGAGTAATACTAGTTTCATAAAATGATTTGGGGAGTCTCCCCTCCTCTTTCATTTTTCTGGGTGACATTGTGTAGAATTGGTGTTAATTCTTCCTTAATTATTTGGGATAATTCCCTGGTGAAACCATCTGTGCTTGGAAATTTCTTTTTTGGGGGACATTTTTAATTATGAACTCAATTTCAATAGTTATAGGGCCATTCAAGTCATCTGTTTCATTTCAGGTGGTAGTATTTTTCTTTTTTGAGGAAGTGATCCATTTAATCTAAGTCATCAAATTTATGTATGTAAAGTTGTTCATAGTATTCCTTTATTATCCTTTTGGTGTCAGCAGGGTCTGTAGTGCTTCTATTTCATTTCTCACATTGCTGATTTGTGTCTTCTGTCTTTCCTCAACAGTCTTGTTAGAAATTTAATTTTATAGAACTTTTCAGAGGACCAGCTCTTTCCTGCATTGATTTTGGTTGTTTTTCTGGTTTCATTGATTTCTTGTTTTCCACCTGGAAGTAAGGTATTATTTTTTTCTCTATTGTCAATTCTGTTTTCAAGAATTTTTCTTTGTCTTGGTTCTTCATTTAATTATGATGTGTCTTGGCCTGTATTTCTTTGAGTTTATCCTGTTTTGGATTTGTTTGGCTTCTTCCATCTGTAGATTTAGGTTCTTGACAGATCTGGGAAGTTTCAGTTACTTTTTCTTCAAATAATTTTTTAGTCCTATCTTCTCTTTTTCTGAGACTCTGCTTATATGAATGTTAGCTCTTATGTTATAGTTCTACAGGCCCTTGAGACTTGGCTCATTTTATTTTTTCAGTTTATTGTTCTCTCTATTGTTCACGTTGGGTAATTCCTATTTTTTCCATTTTTCCAGTCACTGATTCTTTGCATTATCCATTCCAGTCTGCTGTTGCCCTTTTTTTTGCTGTTTTGTTGTTGTATATTTTAGCAGAATCCACTGAGCTTTTTTTTGTTGTGCTTTCTTAGTGTATTTCTTCAGTACAAAATTTCTTCCTGGTTTTTTTTCTATTTTCTATTTCTTTGCTGCTTGTTTTCTGAGGCTTTATATTTTTTCATTTGTTTCAAGCCTGTTCGTAATGACTCATTAAACTATTTATATCAATACTTTAAAGATCTTTGTTAGGAAATTCTAATGTCTTGGTGTTGGCATCTATTGGTCGTCTTTATTCAGTATTAGAGGAGGTAACTGGGGGGACATAACGTCTGGTTGACCCGCAAGCTGGATGAGAGCAATCAGACACTCCTCATGTCCTCCCTGCCCTTGGAAAGTACACTCTGCCCACCACTCCCACAATGGGAGCCATTTTCAAGGACTCAGCCTTGAGAGAACAATTTGTTGTGGAGATCATCTGGAGTGAATACATAACTGAACCCGGTTAAGGCCTCTACATAAACTTTAAGATTCTGATGAGAAGGTGCAGAGATTACTCTTCTTGTGGCCACCTAAGACAAGTCTTGGATTTAACTTCCCTTGCTTATTAAACTTGTCACCTACCAATCTGGAGTCTTCTGCCACTTTCTTTGGTCTCTCCTTGCCCTCTGTGTGCAGGGGACAGTTTGAGATCTTCCTAGTTCTTGTTATGATAAGTGATTTTCAACTGAAACCTAGTTCTTGTTACGATAAATGGACATTTTCATATTATGAGACTCTAGATTTTATTTAAACCTATTTTAGCTAGATTTCTTTGATACTGCTCTGAGAAGAGAAAAGAGAATGGCCCCTCATTAGTGCCTGGTAGAGGTATAAGTCCAGGTTTCCCATTTGGCTTCTATTGACACTGAGTAGGGAACGCGTTGCTGCTGACTAGAGTTGAGAGTTGTAGCTCCCCATGTGGACTCCACTGACACTGCAGTAGGAGGAAGTTGGCTTCGTGACTGCTGGAAAATTGTGAAAGTGCTCATTCTCTGGTAGGCCTTCTCTAACAACACTCCAGTGGGAGAGGCTCTTGTTACTGCTGAGTGGAGGTGGCCGTCCGTGGTCCTATGTTGTCTCCACTAACAATGTGGATAAGGAGACTTGTTACCAGCTGGGAGGGATGCAAGTTCTGGCTTCCAACTTAGCTTTTTTGACACCGGTACAGGGTTGGCACTCTTTGTTACAGCCTTGAGAACTTAGGAGTGGATACTCCCAACCTGACCTTTGCTTGGGTGTTGGGGTGGGCCATGTTTTTGTTGTGGTATTTGGCTGGAGTATAGTGGTTATTGTCTAAAACTTTTCTTGCCTTGCTACGCTACCCCTTTCTTGGTCCTCTGGCTAGAGAGAGCAGGATTTTGTCATTGTTTTGTCTGTGCCTATTGACATTTCCATGTTGTCAGGCTCTTCAACTTGAAGTCTGGGGTAAATAAGGCAAAAAAGAAACCCAGGGAACTCAGGACCATGTTGTTTCTTGGGAGCTAAGGTACAAGGCCAGTCTGCTTTCTTTCCACCTTTCAGAGTCGTCTGGTGTGTGTCTTATATATAATCTCCAGGGGTTGTACTTAGCAGAAGAATAAGGAAAAGCTTGTCCATTCCAACTTTCTGCAAGTACAAGACTCTGGCCTAAATTAATTTTATCCAGTCTTGTATGATCACCTTCTCTTTGAGGGCCTGTTTTTTTTCTTTCCTATTAATGATCTAATTTACAAAATGATAAAAATAATAAGTAATACTAATACATTTCCTTCTATTTGCAAGTCCATGACATGCAGTCCTGACATTACCTCTACTGGGTAGCTCTTATATTACAGGCATACAAATGGAGGGACAGAGTGGTTATAAACCTCACCCATAATATCACAGCTAGTTAACAGCAGAGCTGGGATTCGAACCCAGGCAGTTGACTCGAGTCCATGCTTTGTTTTTTTGTTCAGTGTTGAACTCTGAGCACCTAGAATTGTGCCTGATGTGAAATAAATGCTCTATAGATATTTGTTGAGTGAATTTGTTGTGACCTTGCTACAGGGAACTTTATTCTGTTCCTTGGATCCCATCTGCTCCCTGGGTTTATCACATTTTCATGGCTTTTTCCCTCTTTTTTCCCCCAAGTCTAGTATGTTTGCATCATTTCCATGACATCTCTCTTTGTCCTGTTCAGGTTAAGGTAACTCTGTGTAGTCATTTATTTTGATATATTGAGAGGGCTATTTCATAATTTACTTCCCAAAATTTCTAATACCCATCCATCTTCCCTGTGAGTGACTGTGACAGGTGAGCATTTTGTGTTTGTCTTTATTTATGGAGCCTGAGGGCCTCCAGATGCACAGAGGAAACAAGAGAAAGCTCAGGTGAAACTGTGTGGTTTGTCCTATATTGGGTTCACTTCAACTAGTGAGAGGGCTTTCTTGCTCCCATGGAGGGGAATTTTGGACACACATCATTTCCCAGTTTGAAGCATACACTCCCAGCAGAGAAAGCTGAGCTGTGCTGTTCACGTCTTCAGTTTTTTTTAATTTTGCTATTATTAATATACAATTACATGAGCAATAGTATGGTTTTAAGACTCCCCCTATTATCAAGTCCCCACAACATACCCCATTACAGTCACTGTCCATCAGTGCAGTAAGATGCTATAGAATCACTACTTGTCTTCTCTGTGCTATGCTGCCTTCCCTGTATACCCCTGTCCCGCTACATTATGTGTGCTAATCATAATGCCCCTTTTCCCCCCTTATCCCTCCCTTCCCACCCATCCTCCCCAGTCCCTTTCCCTTTGGTAACTGTTAGTCCATTCCTGGGTTCTGTGAGTCTGCTGCTGTCTTGTTCCTTCAGTTTTTGCTTTGTTCTTATGCTCCACAGATGAGTGAAATCATTTGATACTTGCCTTTCTCCACCTGGCTTATTTCACTGAGCATAATACCCTTTAGCTCCATCCACGTTGTTGCAAATGGTAGGATTTGTTTTCTTATGCCTGAATAATATTCCATTGTGTATATGTACCACATCTTCTTTACCCATTCACCTACGAATGGACACTTAGGTTACTTCCATTTCTTGGCTATTGTAAATTGTGCTGCAATAAGCAGAGGGGAGCATATGTCTTTTTCAAACAGGGATGCTGCACTCTTAGGGTAAATTCCTAGGAGTGGAATTCCTGGGTCAAATGGTATTTCTATTTTGAGTATTTTGAGGAACCTTAAAACTGCTTTCATCAATGGTTGAACTAGTTTACATTCCCACCAGCAGTGTAGGAGGGTTCCCCTTTCTCCACATCCTTACCAACATTTGTTGTTGTTTGTCTTTTGGATGTTGGCCATCCTTACTGGTGTGAGGTGATATCTCATGTGGTTTTAATTTGCATTTCTCTGATGATTAGCGATGTGGAGCATCTTTTCATTTGCCATTTGGCCATCTGAATTTCTTCTTTGGAGAAGTTTCTGTTCAGCTCCTCTACCCATTTTTTAATTGGCTTATTTGCTTTTTGTTTGTTGAGGTGCATGAGCTCTTTATATAATTTGGATGTCAACCCCTTATCGGATACATCGTTTATGAATATATTCTCCCACACTGTAGGATGTCTTTTTGTTCTATTGATGGTGTCCTTTGCTGTACAGAAAGCTTTTTAGTTTGATATAGTCCCACTTGTTCATTTTTGCTTTTGTTTCCCATGCCCATGGAGATGTGTTCATGAAGAAGTTGCTCATATTTATGTCCAAGAGATATTTGCCTATGTTTTTTTCTAAGAGTTTTATAGTTTCATGATTTACATTCAGGTCTTTGATCCATTTTGAGTTTACTTTTGTATATGGGGTTAGACAATGATCCAGTTTCATTCTCTTTCATGTAGCTGTCCAGTTTTGCCAACACCAGCTGTTGAAGAGGCTTTCATTTCCCCATTGTATATCCATGCCTCCTTTATCATATATTAATTGACCATATATGCTTCGGTTTATATCTGGGCTCTCTAGTTTGTCCCATTGGTCTATGGGTCTGTTCTTGTGCCAATACCAAATTGTCTTGATTACTGTGGCTTTGTAGTAGAGCTTGAAATCAGGGAGCATAATTCCCCCCCTTTATTCTCCCGTCTCAGGATTGCTTTGGCTATTCGGGGTCTTTTGTGGTTCGATATGAATTTTAGAATGATTTGCTCTAGTTCATTGAAGAATGCTGTTTGT
Organism: Phataginus tricuspis; assembly: GCA_029783875.1. Lineage (NCBI taxonomy): Eukaryota > Metazoa > Chordata > Mammalia > Pholidota > Manidae > Phataginus > Phataginus tricuspis. The sequence goes on from JAQQAC010004068.1 coordinate 9,683,110, forward strand.
ATTTTGATAGGGAGTGCAATGAATCTGTAAATTGCTTTAGGCAGGATGGCCATTTTGAGAATATTAATTCTTCCTATCCGTGAGCATGGGATGTGTTTCCATTTATTGGTATGTTCTTTAATTTCTCTCATGAGTGTCTTGTAGTTTTCAGAGTATAAGTCTTTCACTCCTTGGTTAGGTTTATTCCTAGGTATTTTATTCTTTTTGAGGCAGTTGTGAATGGAATTGTTTCCCTGATTTCTCTTTCTGCTAGTTCACCGTTAGTGTATAGAAATGTAACAGATTTCTGTGTGTTAATTTTGTATCCCGCAACTTTACTGAATTCAGATATTAGATCTAGTAGTTTGGAGTGGAGTCTTTAGGGTTTTTTATGTACAGTATCATGTCATCTGCAAACAGGGACAGTTTGACTTCTTCCTTACCAATCTAGATGCCTTTTATTTCTTTGTGTTTGATTGCCGTGGCTTGGACCTCTAGAACTATGATGAATAAAAGTGGGGAGAGTGGGCATCCTTGTCTTGTTCTTGTCTTAAAAGAAAAGCATTCAGCTTCTCACTGTTAAGTATGATGTTGGCTGTGGGTTTGTCATATGTGGCATTTGTTATGTTGAGGTACTTGCCCTCTATACACATTTTGTTGAGAGTTTTTATCCTGAATGGATGTTGAATTTTGTCAAATGTTTTTTCAGCATCTATGCTGATCATATGGTTTTTATCCTTCTTTTTGTTGATGTAGTAGATGATGTTGATGGATTTTCAAATGTTGTACCATCCTTGCATCCTTGGGATGAATCCCACTTGATCATGATGGATGATATTTTTGATGTATTTTTGAATTCAGTTTGCTAATATTTTGTTGAGTATTTTTGCATCTATGTTCTTCAGGAATATTGGTCTGTAATTTTCTTTTTCTGTGGTGTTTTTGCCTGGTTTTGGTATTAGAGTGATGTTGGCCTCATAGAATAAGTTTGGGAGTACTCTCTCCTCTTCTACTTTTTGGAAAACTTTAAGGAGGATGGGTATTAGGTCTTCGTTTGATAAAATTCAGCAGTGAAACCATCTGGATGAGGCATTTTGTTCTTAGGTAGTTTTTTGATTACCAATTCAACTTCTTTGCTGGTAATTGGTCTATTCAGATTTTCTGTTTCTTCCTGGGTCAGCTTGGAAGGTTGTATTTTTCTAGAAAGTTGTCCATTTCTTCTAGGTTATACAGTTTGTTAGTATATAAATTTTCATAGTATTCCCTCATAATTCTTTGTATTTCTGTGGTGTCCATAGTGATTTTTCCTTTCTCATTTCTGATTCTGTTTATGTGTGTAGAGTCTCTTTTTTTCTTGATAAATCTGGCTAGGGGTTTATCTATTTTGTTTATTTTCTCAAAGAACCAGCTCCAGCTTTCATTGATTCTATTGTTTTCTTCTTCTCAATTTTATTTATTTCTGATTTAATCTTTACTATGTCCCTCCTTCTACTGACTTTGGGCCTCATTTGTTCTTCCTTTTCTAGTTTTATTAATTGTGAGTTTAGACTGTTCATTTGGGACTGTTCTTCTTTCCTGAGGTAGGCCTGTATTGCAATATATTTCTCTCTTAGCACGGCCTTCGCTGTGTCCCACAGATTTTGTGGTGTTGAGTTATTGTTGTCATTTGTCTCCATATATTGCTTGATCTCTGTTTTTATTTGGTCATTGATCCATTGATTATTTAGGAGTATGTTATTAAGCCTCCATGTGTTTGTGGGCTTTGTCGTTTTCATTGTGTAATTTATTTCTAGTCTCATACCTTTGTGTTCTGAGAAGTTGGCTGGTATAATTTCAATCTTTCTGAATATTCTGAGGCTCTTTTTGTGGCCTAGTATATGATCTATTCTTGAAAATGTTCCATGTGCACTTGAGAAGATTGTGTCCTGTTGCTTTTGGATGGAGTGTTCTGTAGATGTCCGTTAGGTCCATCTGTTCTAATACGTTGTTCAGTGCCTCTGTCTCTTTATTTATTTTCTGTCTGCTTCATCTGTCCTTTGGAGTGAGTGGTGTGTTAAAGTCTCCTAAAATGAATGCATTGCATTCTATTTCCCCCTTTAATTCTGTTAGTATTTGTTTCACATATGTAGGTGCTCCTGCATTAGGTGCATAGATATTTATAATAGTTATATATATCCTCTTGTGGGACTGACCCCTTTATCATTATGTAATGTCTTTGTCTCTTGTGACTTTCTTTGTTTTGAAGTCTATTTTGTCTGATACAAGTACTGCAACTCCTGCTTTTTTCTCCCTATTAGTTGTATGAAATATCTTTTTCCATCCCTTTACTTTCAGTCTGTGTTTGTCTTTGGGTTTGAAGTGAGTCTCTTATAGGCAGCATATACATGGGTCTTGTTTTTCATCCATTCAATGACTCTGTGTCTTTTGAATGCTACATTAAGACCATTTACATTTATGGTGATTATCGATAGGTATGTACTCATTGCCATTGCAGGCTTTAGATTTGTGGTTACCAAGGGTTCAAGGTTAATTCCATTACTATCTAACAGTCTAATTTAACTCACTTCATATGCTATTACAAACACAGCCTAAGTATTCTTTTTTTCCTCCTTTTTCTTCCTCCTCCATTCTTGTGTGTTATGAATCATATTCTGTACTCTTTGTCTATCCCTTGGGTGACATCTGTTTAGTCTTAGGAATACTTCCATCTATAGGAGTTCCTCCAAAATGCACTGTAGAGGTGGTTTGTGGGAGGTAAATTCTCTCAGCTTTTGCTTATCTGAAAATTGTTTAATCCCTCCTTTAAATTTAAATGATAACCTTGCCGGATAGAGTATTCTTGGTTCGACGCCCTTCTGCTTCATTGCATTAAATATATCGTGCCATTCCATTCTGGCCTGTAAGGTTTCTGTTGAGAAATCTGATGATAGCCTGATGGGTTATCCTTTGTATGTGATCTTTTTTCTCTCTGTAGCTGTTTTGAAAAGTCTGTCTTTATCCTTGATCTTTGCCATTTTAATTATTATGTGTCTTGATGTTGTCTTTCTTGGGTCCCTTGTGTTGGGACATCTGTGCATCTCCATACCTTGAGAGACTGTCTCCTTCCTCAGATTGGGGAAGTTTTCAGCAATTACCTCCTCAATGACACTTTCTATCCCTTTTTCTCTCTCTTCTTCTTCTGGTACCACTATAATGCAAATATTGTTCCATTTGGATTGGTCACACAGTTCTCTCAATATTCTTTCATTCTTAGAGATTCTTTTTTCTCTCTGTGCCTCAGCTTCTTTGTATTCCTCTTCTCTAATTTCTGTTCCATTTACTGTCTCTTGTACTACATCTAATCTGCTTTGAAATCCCTCCATTGTATGTTTTATTTCAGATATGGAATTTCTTAACGATTGAATCTCCATCTTAAATTCGTTCCTGAGTTGTTGAATATTTTTCTTTACCTCCATAAGCATGTTTATGATTTTTATTGAACTCTTCAGAAAGATTGGTGAGTTCAGTTTCATTTGGCCCTTTTTCTGGGGTTTTTGAGATTTTGTCTGTTCCTTGTTCTTTTGACGTTTCATATTTCTGTGTGGTGCCCTCTATTGCCCAGAACCTCCAGTCTCTGGAGCTTCTCAGCCCCTAGAGTGAGGTTGGGGGTCGTAGGGGAGCAAAGCTGGTGCCTGGGGAGAGGAAAGATCTGTTTCCTGACTCCTGTCTGCCCTGCCTGTCTCCAGCATCACAACCAGTGGGATGAGCACACAGGTGTAAGCCTCTGTGCTTGGTGTCTGTAGCTGTTGTAGGTGAGACCTCTCTCTGGCTGGCCTGACACCAGAGCAGGACTGCCAGTTTGTGAGCCGGTGCTGTCAGGCCAGGAGGAAGGCTCAGCAGGCTGCGTATCACAGTAGGGGGCCTTGGAGCTGAGTAGCCAGCCACGGGGATGGAGCGCCTGAAGCTCCCCAAAGTTCCCAATCTTCTGGGCAGAGCACGCCCAGACAACCTTGTCCCCCATCCCTCTCCTGGGCAGCAATCTCTGTGCAATCCCTGCGCCTTCAGCCGCCCGCTTGCTGCTAGGAAGCCTCTCAGACTGCCTGCCTTTCCCTTGTCTCAGAGCAGCTGGGTGTGGATTTTGTCCTCCACAAATGGCCCGACTCTGTCCCTCAAAGCACTCTCCCTGTCCCAGCTCCCCATCCTGCAGAACGCCACACAGTGTAGATTTCTGCTCGCAAAGCAGATCTCCAGGGCTAAGTGTTCAGCAGTTCTAGGTTTACACCCCCTCCCCCGCTCTGTTTCTCTTCCTCCCACTGGTGAGCTGGGGTGGGGAAGGCTTGGGTCCCGCTGTATCAAAGCTTTCATACGTTACCATGTTTTGTGAGGTCTGCTTTGTTCGTGAGATCTGTATGCAGTCTGGTGCAGCCTTCTTTCCTGTTGCTATTTAGGGTTAGTTGTATTAACTATATTTTCACACTATCTGTGGTTTGGGGAGGAGTTCTCTCTCATGCCACCATCTTGAATCCCTCTATCCACTTCTTCAGTTTTACCCAAGATGTTCCAGTAGAAATTTCTACTACTCCCTACTACACAAATCCTATGGTTTTAAATATGTAGGCATAGGATTACATATTCATTTAATCTGGATTTCTTATCTCAGATCCAAACATATATATCAAGTTGCCTGTTTCATAGATGTCTCAGCATGGATGTTTAAAAAATTTCCTCTATATCAATAACTAGTTGTTCAAGCATCATTTGGATTTATTTGTCAATAACTAATTGTTCTAGCATTTATTTGGATAGTCCATGCTTTTCATGTTTTTACTCTTTTAATGTAGCCCTTTTAAATTTCCTTGTTAGTAGGTGTCTTTTCAGTTGCTATTTTTTCCCTTAGTCTACTCATCTATTTTTGCACCACTGTTGTGTGGTCCTAACCAGTCTTCCTTTACAGTAACTCTTGATAATCTGGTGGCAATTTCCCCCATCTTGTTATTTTTCAAAATTATTTTAGCTACTTTTGTACGCTTCATAGTCCACATGAATTTCATGATTGGCTTGTCAAATTCCAAGCAAGACTGTTTGAGATCAAATTGTTTTCAACTTTACTAAGATATAAACTTACATACCACAAACGCATCCACTTTTAGTTTGATGAGTTTTGGTAAGCATATATATATAAATATTACCATTATCTACCAATGTTTCCATAATTCAAAAAGATTCCTTGGGCTCCTTCCCAGTCATTCCCTCCTCAGCCTTGAGCCTAGGCAACCACTGATCTGGCTTTATGTCATGCAGATTAAATTATTTTTTCTAGAGTTTTACATTTGCAGAATCATATTAAATTTACTCTTTTATGCTTGGCTTCTTTGCTCGACATGATAGTTTTGAGATATATCCATGCTGTTGCATATGTCATTTGTACTTTGCATTTTATTGCTGAGTAGTTAGTATGCTATGGTATAGATACACCACAGTTTATCCATTTGTTGGTTGATAGACATTGGGGCTGTTTGTGGATTTGACTGCCATGAAGAGACCTGCTATTAACATACATAACCAGTATGTGGACATTTGCTTTTGTGTCTCCTGGATAAATACTTATAGAATTGTATGGATTTTATGTTAAGTATATGTTTAACATTTTAAGAAAGTGCCAAACTATTCTCTAACAAGTGTGTTCCATTGTATGCTCCTGTCACTAATGAATAATAATAGCTTCAGTTGGTTCAAATCCTTGTCAACAATTGCTATAGTGTTTTTTAATTTTAGCCTTTCCAGTGGGTATGTACTGGTATCTTATTGTGCTGTAATTTGTATTTCTTTGATGACTAATGATGTTGAGCATTTTTAATGTGTTTATTTGCCATCTGTGTATCACCCTTTTTTATGTGTCTGTTTACATCTCTTAGGGCCTTTTTAATTAGATTATTTGTTTCCTTATTATTATTATTGAGTTGAGAGTATATTTTGTATATTCTGGATACAAGTCTTTTGTCAGATATTTTGTGCATATTTTAGTCTGTGTCTTGCTTTTTTACTTCTTAAGGTGTCTTTTGAAGAACACACATTTTAAACTTTGATGATGTCCAATTTATCAAGTTTTTATAGTTTGGATTTGTATTTCCTATCTTTGCCTAATTAAAGCTCATAAATAATTTACTTCTATAATTTTAGGTTTTATGTTTAAGTCTATGATCTATTGTGAATTAATTTTTACATATAGATTGACATTTATTGTTTTTACATATCAATGTTCAATTACTCCAGAACTATTCAACTGTAGTTAAAAAGACTATCTCTTCTCCATTTAATTATAGTGGCATCTTTGTAAAAGAAAAAATTGACTACACATGTGTGATTCTATTTCTGGACTTCCATCATGCTCTAATGATCTATAATGAACACATACCACACACACTGTCTTAAATACTGTAGAATTATATTGTGTTGAAATTCGACAGTATGAGCCCTTCAACTTTGCTCTATTTTATCAAAAATTGTATTTTTGATCCAATGGCCCTTTAGGTCTTTTGTTTTTTCATATATATTGTAGCATCTAGTTGTCAATTTCATTGAATTGAACAAAATCTATAAATCAATTTTGGGAGAATTGACCTCAGCACTTAAATTTTGCACATATTTTGTTAGATTTATCCCTAAATATTTCATATTTTCTGATGTTATTACAAATATTACTATATTTAAAATTTTAATTTTCAATTTGTTGCTAGTAGAAATACAGTTGCTTAAAAAAAATTAATCTTGTGTCTTGTGACTTTGCTAAATCATTTATTAGTTCTCATAGGTTTTTGTTGTAGATTATTTGAGATTTTGTTCATAGACAATTATGTCCTCTGTGAATAAAGATGCTTTTATTTATTTATTTTTATTAAGATATAATTGATACACACTCTTATGAAAGTTTCACATGAAAGACATTGTGGTTACTACATTCACCCATATTATCAAGTCCCCCCCCATATCCCATTTCAGTCACTGTCCATCAGTGTAGTAAGATGCCACAGAGTCACTACTTGTAAAGATGCCTTTATATCTTCTTTTCAAATGTATATGCCTTCTGTTTCTTTTTCTTGCCTTATTGCATTGGCTAGGAATTTCTGTGCAATGTTGAAAAGAAGAAACACCTAAGAATCTCTCTTCTTTTTCTTATAACATGATTCATTGGTAAGTCACCTCCCAAGAGGGTAGATAGACATTTTGTGTTTCTAGGATCTGCCTCCATTATACCTCACCTTTAAAGGCAATTTGACACTTTATTTAAGAAGGGAGCAGAATGAATTTTGGTGGTTTTGAAGTTGAAAAGGAGAGTGACTCAACAATTTTCATGATTCTTCAGCCTGGAATGGACCTCCAGTGATTATGGGTCCTTAATGGACCTCCAGGGATTATGGGTCCTTAACCCTAAACCTGTATTTGGGGCAGCTGGGCTCAGAAGAGAATGGCCATTCTTGTACTGAGAGGACTGGATGCTTAGGCCACAACATGGGAAATATAGTAAGAGACTCTCTGAATCTGGTGTGGTTTTGAGGAAATGTAGGCATGCAGAGGCAGCATTTACCTTCAAAATCCCTGTCAGCCTGAGGAAATAGGGCAAGTCAGCCTTTGCTTTGGACAGAATGGGACAGCATGTGATGGCAGTCCTGGGTAGCAGAGATATGATAACACTGGGGCTGTTGTCTACTTGGTAGTGAATGTCCAGATGATCTTATGGGACTGCATAAGAGCCCAAAGTTCCTCGATAATCCAGAAGAGGGTAAAAAAGGGCCCCTAAGAGGATGAAATTGTACTTCTTGCCACTCACACACATGGGGAGGCAAACCAGTTTTAATTTAATTGGGGGAATAAAATAGACAAATATAATAAAAGTACCTGAATTCCAAGTGTTAAGGGTTTGTTTATATTGATTACAATGAGTTGAGGTCAGATTATGGAAGCTTCTGAAAATCAAGCTGAATGTTTGAACTTTAATTCTATAGGGAAGGCAGAACCATTAAACAATTTTGGAAAAGGAAAGAAGGGACATGTAAAATACCCCATAAGCAATTCTGTATTATTGGTATAGTGTCCTCCCAAGTAAAGAAGCTTATAGTGTGTGCAGAAGCATGGATGCTTAAGTGTGTAAGTCCTATGATGAAATGACATGTCAATTTGCCTGTTTGGAATGGAGTGGAAGGTAAGATATAAAGCATTGGGAAAGAGAGGCCCTGAGTGAGGCTTCTTAAAAAGAAGTTTTCCACAAGGAGTTAAAAACAATTCAAAGTTCTGAACATTTCCACTCTTTTTCTTATCAGACTAAAATGCATTTCAGTGGATATTTCTTGGAGTTATCAAGGGAATAGGCTTATTGTTCATGCAGTGGGTGGCAGCACCATTTACCAAGGAGAACCTATTTAAGAACCCCCAGTCTTGGGCTCTTTCCAAGTCATTGTAAAATTACTTTATAGTGTCTGATTTACTTTAAAGCTTCTTGTTATTGCAGCTTAGAAACAAAATTTATCATGCACACTTCCTGTTTAAGACAGAATTTTCTCCTCTGTTAACCATAGATAAAGAATGCAAGAACGCCTATTTTGTAGCATTAGTTCACCTTGATATTAGATGAAAATGGGACCTCATTCTTTTTTATTACTATTATTAAAGTGTCATTGATATACAATCTTATGATGGTTTCAAATACATGACACAGTGATTCAACTTTCACCCATATTATCAAGTCCTAACCTCCCTCCAGTGAAGTCACTGTCTATCATGTAGTAAGATGTTATAGAGGGACCTGGTTCTTTTAATGGTCATGTTTATGACAGAGGGGGCAAAAATCAAATACACATTTGAATGTGTAATTTGGTTATGTATTGAGTAATTTAATGTGTGTGGCATTCAGTTCTCAAGAATATAAAATGAGAAGGATTAAACAAGATGGCAGCATGAGAAGTGTGGCAGAAACCTCCTCCTAAAACTGCATATAACACAAAAATACAGCAAAAACAACTAATCCTGAAAGAGTGACTGGAAAGAAGACTGCAACTGACAGCCTGCATCTGGGGGAAAGAGAAGACCTCATGGAAAAGAATAAAGTAGCAAAGCAATGATCTGGCAGAACCCAAGCCCTCCCCCCACCCCAGCTCACTGGTAGGAGGAAGAGAAATGGAGCAGGGACGAAGTAGAAGCCCAGGACTGCTAAACATGATCCCTGGAGATCTGCTGCAGTAGTGCAAACCCACATTACATGGTGCTCTGGAGATTAGAGGGGTTGGAAAACAAAGACAGGTGGAATACTCAGACAGACTGAGATTCCAGCCACTTGTGGAGAACAGATGCCCACAACTGGCCGCTCTGGGACAAAGGAAAGGTGGGCACATTGAAAGGCTTCCCATCAATGAGAGGGCTGCGAAAGGGGCAAGGATTACACAGAACTTGCTGCTTAAGAGAAAGGACAGGTGGACAAAATCATTCAGGCACACTCAGCCCAGGAGGTTGGGAACTTTCAGGAGCTTCACAGGCTAAATCCCCCTGGCTGTCAATGCAGCACAGAGGCCCCCCACCCTCACCACTGTGATATGCAGCCTGACACTTCTTCCTCCAGCCTGCACCAATTTGCAAAACTGCTGAACCCTCCATCGCACTAGGCCAGTTGGAGAGTGGCCCTGCCTAAGGCAGCTACAGGGTGTAGCATAGAAGCTCCTTCTTGTGTGCTTGGCCCACTGGCCTTGGCAGTGGAGGCAGGCACTGCAACCAGGAATCAGGAAAGAATTCTTTCCTCCAGGTAGGTACTGGCACCGTGTACCTGTGTCCCCCACCATTGCTTCAGGGGTTGGACAGCTCCGGAGAGTACAGCTTCTGGGCACTAGAGGGCACCACCTACATAAAATTATTCTTCCATATTATTCATCACAAATATGAAAGGCAAAAGAACCTGGTATAAATCCCTTAAACATCAAAATCCCTCAAACACCATAAAGAGGGCTAAGTGAAACTGAAATCACCAATCTTCTTGATAAAAATTTCAAAATAAAAATCATAAACATGCGCATGGGGCTACAGAAAAATATTCAAGACCTCAGAGGACTTCTAGAAGGAGATAGAAACTTTGAAAAATAAAGTATCTGAAATGAACCATACAATGGAGAGATTTAAAATCAGATTAAGTGAGGTAGAGGAGATGGTAAATGAAATAGAAATTAGAGAAGAGGAATACAAAGAAGGGAGACACAGAGAGAAAAAAGGATCTCTACGAATGAAAGAATATTAAGAGAATGGTGTGACCAATCCAAATGGAACAGTATTCACATTATAGGGGTACCAGAAGAAGAAGAAGAGAGAAAAAGGGATAGAAAGTGTCTTTGAGGAAATAATTGCTGAAAACTTCCCCAGTCTGGGGAAGGAAATAGTCTCTCTGGCCATGGAAGTGAACAGATCTCCCAACACAAAGGATCCAAGGAGGACAACACCAAGACATACAACAATTAAAATGGCAAAAATCAAGGACAAGGACAGAGTATTAAAAGCAGCCAGAGAGAGAAAAAAGATCACTTACAAAGGAAAACCCATCAGGCTATCATCAGACTACTCAGCAGAAACCTTACAGGCCAGAAGGGAGTGGTATGATACACTTAATGCAATGAAACAGAAGGGCCTCAAACTAAGAATACTCTACCAGCAAAATTATTTAAATTTTAAGCAGGGATTACACAATTTTGAGATAAGTAAAAACTGAGTGAATTTCCTTCCTACAAACCATCTCTACAGTGTATTTTGGAGGGACTGCTGTAGATGGAAGTTCTCCTAAGTCTAAATATCTGTCACCAGAGAAAATAAAACCACAGTAAAAGAAGTAGACCAACTAATTACTAAACAATTTGCAAAATTAAATCAACTACCCACAAAGTCAGTCAAGGGATTCACAAAGAGTACAGAACATGACACCTAATATATAAAAAGTGGAGGAGGAAAAAAAAGAAGGGAGAAAAGAAAAGAACCTTTAGATTGTGTTTGAAATAGCATACTAAGCAATTTGAGACTGCTAGATAGTGAAGAAGCTGCCCTTGAACCTTTGGTAACCACAAATCTAAAGCCTGCAGTGGCAATAAGTACATATCTGTTAATAATCACCCTAAATGTAAATGGACTGAATGTACTAATCAAAAGACATAGAGTTATAGAATGGATTAAAAAAAAGACCCATCTATATGTTGCCTTCAAGAGACTCACTTCAAACCCAAAGACATATACAGACTAAAAGTGAAGGGATGGGAAAAGATATTTCATGTATACAATAGGGAGAGAAAAGCAGGAGTTGCAGTACTTGTATCAGACAAAATAGACTTCAAAACAAAGAAAGTCACAAGAGACAAAGAAGGACATTATGTAATGATAAAGGGGTCAGTCCAACAAGGAGATATAACCAATATTAATATCTATGCACCCAATGTAGGAGCATCTAAATATGTGAAACAAATACTAACAGAATTAAAGCAGGAAATAGAATGTAATACATTCATTTTAGGAGACTTCAACACACCACTCACTCCAAAGGACAGATCAACCTTTTGATTGATGGATCAATCAAAAGACAGAAAATAAGAAAGGAGACAGAGGCACTGAACAACACATTAGAAAAGGTGGACCTAACATATATCTACAGAACACTCCACCCAAAAGCAGCAGGATACACATTCTTCTCAAGTGCACACGGAACATTTTCCAGAATAGACCACATACTAGGGCCCAAAAGAGCCTCAGTAAATTCAGAAGGATTTAAATTGTACCAACGAGCTTCTCAGACCACAAAGGTATGAAACTAGAAATAAATTATGCAAATAAAACAAAAAAGCCCACAAACACATGGAGGCTTAATAACATGCTCCTAAATAACCATGTGTCAACGACCAAATAAAAACAGAAATCAAGCAATATATGGAGACAAATGAAAACAACACCCCAAAATCTGTGGGACACAGTTAAGGAAGTTCTAAGAGGAAAGTATATAGCAATACAGGCTTGCCTCAAGAAAGAACAATCCCAAATGAACAGTCCAAAACTCACAATTAATGAAACTAGGAAAAGAAGAACAAATGAGGCCCAAAGTCAGTAGAAGGAGGGACATAATAAAGATGAGAGCATAAATAAATAAAATTGAGAAGAATAAAACAATAGAAAGAATCAATGAAACCAGGAACTTGTTCTTCAAGAAAATAAACAAAATAGATAAACCTCCTACCAAGACGTATCAAGAAAAAAAGAGAATGCACACACTTAAACAGAATCAGAAATGAGAAAGGAAAAATCACTATGGACACCACAGAAATACAAAGAATTATTAGAGAATCCTATGAAAAAGTATATGCTAATAAATTGGATAACCTAGAAGAAATGGACAACTTTCTAGAAAAATACAACTTTCCAAGACTGACACAGTAAGAAACAGAAAATCTGAACAGACCAATCACAAGCAATGAAATTGAATTGGTAATCACAAAACTACTTGAGAACAAGAGCCATGGTCCAGATGGCTTCACCCCTGAATTTTATCAAACATTTAGAGAAGACCTAATACCCATTCTCCTTAAAGTTTTCCAAAAAGTAGAAGAGGAGGAAATACTTCTAAACTTATTCTATGAGGCCAGCATCACTCTAATACCAAAACCAGGCAAAGACACCACAAAAAAAGGAAATTATAAACCAACATCCCTGATGAACATAGATGCAAAAATACTCAACAAAATATTAGCAAACTGAATTCAAAAATACATCAGAAAGATCATCCATCATGATCAAGTAGGGTTTATTCCAGGGATTCAAGGATGGCACAGTATTTGAAACCATCGACATCATCCACCACATCAACAAAAAGAAGGACAAAAACCACACGATCATCTCCATAGGTGCTGAAAAAGCATTTAACAAAATTCAACTTCCATTCATGATAAAAACTTTCAACAAAATAGTTATAGAGGGCAAGTACCTCAACATAATAAAGTCCATATATGACAAACCCACAGCCAACATCATACTTAATAGTGAAAAGCTGAAAGCTTTTTGTGTAAGATGGGGAACATGACAAGGATGCCCACTCTCCCCACTTTCATTCAAAAGACATAGAGTTATAGAATATTATAGAATTTGATAGTACTGCAGGTCCTAGCCACAGCAATCAGGCAACACAAAGAAATAAAAAGCATCCACATTGGTAAACAAGAAGTTAAACTGTCATTATTTTCAGATGACATGATATTGTATGTAAAAAACCTTAAGGAGTCCACCCCAAAACAACTAGATCTAATAACTGAATTCAGCGAAGTTGCAGGATACAAAATCAGTACACAGAAATCTGTTGCATTCCTATATACTAACGATGAACTAGTAGAAAGAGAATCAGAAAAAGAATTCCATTCACAATTACATCAAAAAGAATAAAATACCTAGGAATAAACCTAATCAAGGAGGTGAAAGACCTATACCCTGAAAACTATAAGACACTCATGAGAGAAATTAGACCAATAAATGGAAATACATCCCATGCTCATAGATAGGAAGAATTAATATTGTCAAAATGGCCATCCTGCCTAAAGCTTTCTACAGATTCAGTGCAGTCCCTATCAAACCAACAGCATTCTTCAATGAACTAGCACAAATAGTTCTAAAATTCATATGGAACCACAAAAGACCCCAAATAGCCAAAGCAATCCTGAGAAGGAAGAATAAAGCTGGGGGATTATGCTCCCCAACTTCAAGCTCTACTACAAAGCCACAGTAATCAAAAACAAGTTGGTACTGGCATAAGAACAGACCCATAGATCAATGGAATAGAGAGCCCTGATATAAACCCAAACATATGGCCAATTAATATGTAATAATGGAGCCATGAATATACAATGGGAAAATGACAGCCTGGTCAACAACTGGTGTTGGCAAAACTGGACAGCTACATGCAAGAGAATGAAACTGGACTACTGTCTAACTCCATACACAAAAGTAAACTTGAAATGGATTAAAGACCTGAATGTAACTCATGAAACCACAAAACTCTTAGAAGGAAATAGACAAAAATCTCTTGAATATAAATATGAGCAATTTTTTCTGAACACATCTCCTCAGACAAGGGAAACCAAAGCAAAATTGAACAAATGGGACTGTATAAAATTAAAAATCTTCTTTACAGAAAAGGACACCATCAGTAGAATAAAAAGGCATCCTACAGTATGGGGGAATATATTTGTAAATGGCATATTCGATAGGCAGTTAATATCCAAAATATGAAAAGAACTTACACACCTCAACATCCAAAAAGCAAATAATCCAATTAAAAAGTAGGTGGAGGATCTGAAAAAGCAGATACTTCTCCAGATAAGAAATTAGGATAGCCAACAGGCATATGAAAAGATGCTCCATATCACTAATCATCAGGGAAATGCAAATTAAAACCACAATGAGATATGACCTCGTACCAGTTAGGATGGCCAACATCCAAAGGCAAGGAAAAACAAATGCTGGTGAGGATCCAGAAAAAGGGGAACCGTCCTACACTGTTGGTGGGAATGTAAATTAGTTCAACCATTGTAGAAAGCAATATGGAGGTTCCTCAAAAAACTAAAATAGGAATACCATTTGACCCAGGAATTACACTCCTAGGAATTTACTCAAAGAAAACAAGATCCCTGATTCAAAAAGACATATGCATCCCTATGTTTATTTCATCACTATTTACAATAGCCAAGATATGGAAGCAACCTAAGTGTCCATCAGTAGATGAATGGCTAAAAAAAAGTGGTACATATCTACAATGGAATATTATTCAGCCATAAGAAGAAAATAAATCTTACCATTTGCAACCACATGGATGGAGCTAGAGGGTATTATGCTCAGTGAAATAAGCCAGGCAGAGAAAGACAAGTACCAAATGATTTTACCCATTTGTGGAGTACAACAACAAAGCAAAACTGAAAAAACAAAACAACAGCAGACTTAAAGACTCTAAGAAGCGACTAGAGGTTACCAAAGGAAAGGGGATGGGGAGGTTTGCTCTGGAGGGAGGGAGAAGGGGATTAAGGGGTATTATGATTAGCACACATAAAATAGGGGTGGCACGGGGAAGGCAGTATAGCACAGAGAAGACAAGTAGTGACTCTATAGCATCTTACTACGCTGAGGACAGTGACTGCAGTGGTGTGTGTGGGGGACTTGATAATATGGGTGAATGTAATAACCACAATGTTGCTCATGTGAAACCTTTATAAGACTATATGTCAATGATACCTTAATTTAAGAAAAGAATATAAAATGAAGGAAAATTCATTTATTTTCCTCCCCTTCCTCCTTCACCATCTTCTTCTTTAGAAGGCCACATTTATAAGTATTTATGTTTAGCATCATAGCACTACTTAAACATTTAGTAATCATTTTCCCTTAGAAGCCACCAGCACACAGCTCAGGCTGTGTGGATGTACTGGGGATTGCACCCTTCCCTGTCTGGCACAGACACCTCAGCAGGTAGAACAGCGTCTGTTTTGTTGAGCAGTTTAGGCGTGATTAGGACCTTTGTGGGTCCCAAGTTTTTAATTTTGCCAACTTGTAGCAGATTTAGATTTAGCTCTTTCTAAAAAAAGTGTATGTACAATATACTCTCATGAGGCCCCTCATGAATTTTGTACATATTACCACAATGTCAAGAGAAGACCAAGCCAGGAAGGCTTCAGCCCTGGGCATGGCTTTCTCTCTTTGGTAGGGCCCTGGCCATTGGCCAGCGCTTCACAGATTGATTCTGCACTATAAGACTGCTTGTGGAACAGGAGTGAAGTTTTCCCCATTATGGTTTATTAAGGAAACACATTTGTATATGCTTGCTCTGAAGACAGTGGTTGATGTTGATGAAAGTAATGAAACTAAGGGAAAATAATTTATTGCGAGTCTCAAGGAATTTTCACATAGTCTTGGCTATGGTCCACTGAAGTGTGATGTGAACTAGGTCTGCTTGCTTTTAAGGTTTTTCCCTCGTGTCCTTTCTTAGACAATCCAGAGGGAAGTGCTAATCTTGGCTTGGGAATCAGCATACCTCTTGGTCGAGGAATGGGACTTCTGCATGAGTGAATGACTTCTTTAACTTGTCTTTATGAATTTCTCCCTGATGTTTTATGAGGTTTCTTCCTAAACTCAGCATCATCCCTTCACTTCTCTGGGGTCATTTCTATGACTTTGACCTGGAAGTATTTTTCCTCCGCCCTGTGCAACTGTCTCCGCTGGTCACCACAGCCACTGGCCAGTTGCTAGAGAAGTTTCTGCTCGTAAGTAAACCTTGCAGTTGGTCTTGTTTTTGCTAATTCTGTGGTTTCATGACAGAGGCTGTCTGTCCCAGTTTCCTTTAAAATCATCAACCAGAATTGTGTCACTTGCTTTTCGAAAGCATGTTCCTTATAGCACGTATGACTAAGCTTTGGTCCAGAGGCTTTTATTCTCAGGTAATTTTTAAAGCAAAATGATTGGCACCCTTTACTGATGACTGGTCAAGTCTTTGTAGGCAAACGACCAGTTCTGCGTATCCTCTAGACTCCTTTCCCTCATCAGCCAAACACTCTTCTTCCTTTTTCCATCCTTCCCACCATCCCAGCTATGGTCTTCTACAATATTCAGATGTCCTAACTTATAATCTGGTGACACTTTTAGCTTCATGTAACAGAAAACCCATGCTAAATATGCTTAAAGAACGGTCATCTTATTGACTCACATCACTAAATGTTTAAGAGTAAGACTCATTTCAGACATGGCTGTATTTAGGGTTGAACAAGGTTCCCAGGACCAAATTTTTCCCTTTCCATTTTTTTGGGGAGGAGGGCTTCATTTCCTTGGAAGTGGGCCCGTTTTTAGATTCAACAAGGAGGCAAGAATTGCTGAAGCAGCTCTAATATCTATGTGGCCTAAGATCCCTAAAAATCTAGGGAAGTTATTACCTGTCTCTCTTCCTCTCTTATAACCAGGCTTCAATTAAGAGAGGTCAGGAACTGAGAATGTTGCTTCATTAAAAATACTATCTAGGGTGGGAGAGCTCTGGAGTAAGGCCAGTTTATTATAAATGCTTTGCTCTGCTTCTATGTGTAGGATAGAACAAAAAAGCCTGGCCCTCATAATTTCCCATGAACTTAGGACTCCCTTAGCAGTTGCATTAAATATATATGAAGTAAGCCTTTTGTCAGAAAGGCATAGAAACAGATGCTTCAATGGAATTGGGCCAATTATACATGTGCACATAACTTTACCTCATATTCTCTTTCCTTTTGTTATTTTGTATTGTGCCTTTATTCTTTTTATCTGAAAGCATTTTGTAGTCTCCTTTTGTGATCCCAGAGATAAAGTGATAGGGCTAGGGTTTTAGGATTTATGTAATCTCAGCATTGCTGGACATTGAGGTGCTTTTAATCTAGGAATTTTTAACCTGAAATACAGGGATGGCCTTCTGAGGGCAAGTGAAATCCCTTAAGTTGTATGCCAAGTTTGTGTGTATGTGAGGTTTTCTGGAGAGATTAAAATATTTCCTTAGATTTTCAAAGGGGTCTTTGGCCTCAAAATGGTAAAGAATTGAGCAAAAGTTTTGCTGTCAAGTACTAGTTCTCTGTGGGAATTTGACAGTGTGTTCATTGGTAGTTACTGTGGATTCCTAGATACCCCAAACCTAAATAATAAAATGAATAGAAGATTATAAAATGACACCGTTGAGGATGGACCTTCCCACACTGAATCTGAGGGCTGCAATAACTGACTCCCTGTCTCTTAATAATGCTTCTTTCACTTATTTTAAATGTGGCATGCTAAAGGAATTGAAAATGGGACTGGATTGGGAGGGGTTCTCGCAGATGTAGTGCGGAGAGGGGTCATGACTCAGGTAATCCTTCTTCAAAACCTGTTGTTTTGAACCAAGCCTGTCTGAGCATCACATTGCAGGATCTTAGGCATATACCTTCAGATCTGACAAATAATAATCTGTAAGATATCTTTAATATTATTTCTACGTTAGGTTATCTTGTAGTCTCAGGGGATTGACCAGAGGGGTTGTCCTGGCAGTGACATGATAATTGATTTTATATTGTTTTTTGCTCAGCAACTAAAAATTACTTTAGAATACTCCTTTACCCCACTTCTTAATATACATGAGAATAGTTATTACAAGAAGAAAAGGCAAAAGTAAATAATTCTTGAGTATTTTGGATTTCTTGAGATAATTCTTAAATATGTCTGAAGGATTAGAAGCTTTCATATAGTATTGAATCCACAAACAGCTCTATGAAATAGTGTGCCCATTTTATAGATGAGAAGGTGAGTTCCAGACTGGCCTAATGCTCCCTTATAAATGGCAACATGGGCCTCAAGTGATGTGATTTACATAAAGCAAATATTCTCTGAGTAGAAGATGTTATGGGGCTAAGACTATGAGGCTTCACCTCTATTAATTACATCTAATTTTTTATTTTCTTTTAATTTAAAATTTATTTCTCTAATCCCTTTCATGCTAGTTTTCCTTCTTCTTGCCTTCACAATGCTGTCTTCTCCAATATAACACCAAATCATTCCTTTAAGCCTACCTCCTTCCTCCTTAACAAAGTGGACTATTTATAATCAACTATTAGGAGTTGTCTTGACTTTCTGTCCCTTAGCAAGGATGAGGCCATTAGGAAAGTTCTACACTGAGAACTGTTTCACTTATTGGTAATTGGTAATGAGTCACTGTACTCATTCCTTAATTCTTATCTCCCTTGTAGTGTCTTTTCCTTTTCTGTAAAAATATTTTTCTTATGCTAATTTTTCTAATTAATACATTATAGTATTTCAGTGTTTGAAAGTTCTCAGTAAAATATCTTAAGTCACAAGGGGAAAAGCCAAATAAAAAATATTTCACCATAGGTGACATGAGCCAAATGATGGAATAGGAAGCTCTGAACCCTCCTTCCTCCAACAGACCAACTGACTTAACAACAATACATGGACCACTTACCTTTGTGAGAAATCCTGATACCAGCTGATAGGCTTCAGTGCCCCAGGTGAGCATGAAACCAGCCACATCTAAGCTAGTAGGAAAATTGGGGACACTTTCTCACCATAGTCCCCATCCAGCACCAAATGATTGGAAGGAAACAGCCAGCTGTCCCTGGGGAGAGAAGAAAAGGACTAGATTGTATATAGACTGTATAGCCAATGTTCTGATTTTTCTGGGGGCTGCCTAAGGGACTGGTTTTTGTCTTGCTTCCATCTGAATGCTGACAGAAAAGAACCCCAGGTTGAGAGAACTGAGAACAAAAACTTGTTTGGACTAGCACGCCAGCACTCACATAGCCCCCCACCCTCCCCACACACAACAGCTAAGTGTGGAGCAAGCGGGAAAAACCCAAACCCCAGCTCCTCCCTGGGGAGAGGAAGAGTCCGGCCCTGTGTCCAGTGTTTCAGCTTTTCTGGAGGCTGACTTGAGGGATTGGCTTCTGTCTTACCTGTCTCAGAGCATTGATGGTACCTTGTATATTTTATATGCCTGAAGACCACTAGAAACGAAGGCAAAGATCCGGACTATTGTGCAGTCACCTGCCAGAGCCTCTGCCCTGGCTTAGCACAGCACCATCGGCAAGGCTCCTAGACCCTAGTTTGCCTCTGAGGAAGGAAAGAGATGACTGAAATTAACATCCAATATTCAGACGTTTTAGATGGCTGCCTTAGACTGGCTTCATTCTCAAGAGTCTCAGAATGTGGATGGGACATAGCATACTGTAAATGCTTGGGGGTCCCCGAGAGCAACAAAAGATTGAGGTTTGTCACTGCTCCAGAAGATGTGTTGTACAGCAGACAAACACCAGAGGGAGCAAGAGATTATGAACACCTAGAGAAAAAAAAAAAAAAAAAGGAAACTGCAAACCCCCCTACTTGGGCATTTACGAACATAAGTCCAGAGAAGAGGAACACAGAGAAGACTTGAGAGGCCTCCATAATCTCTGGTTGGGCTGATTGGTGAGGGTCTTTTGTATGTGGTAGGTCCATGAAGACTGGGAGCATTTTCTAATGAGCAGATACCAACACAGAGTCAAGGAAAATGAAGAAAGAGGAAAACATCCTCCAAACAAAGAACAAGATAAAGCTCTAGCACCAGACCTATTGAAATGGAGATATATGAATTACAGAGAACTGAAAATAACTTGTGAAGAATTCAGGAGAAAAATGCATGAACAAAATATTACTTTCAGTAAGATACAGAAAATATAATCAGGGAAATAATAGAAGTTTTGGAATTAAAGAATATAATAACTGATCTGAAAACTTCACTACAGGGTTTCAATAATTGATTAGATCATGCAGATGAAAGAACTGGTAAACTCAAAAACAAGCCATTTTGAAATCATCCAGTCACAAAAGCAAAAAAAAAAAAAAAGAGTATGGGACAACATCAAACAGAACAATGCAAACATTATACGAGCTTTAGAAGAATAAGAGAAAGGACCAGAGAGTTTATTCAAAGAAATAATGGCCAAAATTTCCCAAATCTGGGAAAGGAAATGGACATCCAGATCCAAGCATCCCAATGAATCCTCCCAAAAATTAACCTAAGAAAGCCACACCAAGACACATTATAATCAAATTGTTAAAAACCAGACAAAGAGAATTTGAAAGAGGTAAGAGAAAGGTATTTCTCACATATGGGGACACCCCTCAACCAAGACTATGAGCATGTTTCTCAGCACAAATTGTGCAGGCCAAAAGGAAGTTGGGTGATATTTTCAAAGAGCTGAAAGGAACTGCCAACCAAGAATATAATACCTGACAAAACTCTCCTTCAACTATGAATGAGAGAGATAAAGACTTTCTCAGACATAATGCCTGGCAAAACTGTTCTTCAAATGTGAATGAGAGATAAAAAGACGTTCCCAGAAAAAAACCAAGGTAGTTCACCACAACTAACTAGATCTGCCTTATAAGAAATGCTGAAGGGAGTCCTTCAAGAGAAAATAAAAAAGATGCTAAATAGCAACAGGAAAGCATATGAAAGTATAAAACTCACTGGTAAATATGTAAACAAATACAGAATTTGTAAAATATTTATTTATTTATTTTTATTTTGGTATTGTTAATCTACAATTACATGTGCAACATTATGGTTACTAGATTCCCCACATCATCAAGTTCCCCCCACATACACCATTATAGTCATTGTCCATCAGCGTAGTGAGATGCTATAAAATCACTACTAGTCTTCTCTGAGTTGAACAGCCCTCCCCGTGCCCCCCCTACATTATGCCTGCTAATTGTAATGCCCCTTTTCCCCTCTTCTCCCTTCCTTCCCACCGAGCCTCCCCAGTTCCTTTCCCTCTGGTAACTGTTAGTCCATTCTTAGGTTCTGTGAGTCTGCTGCTGTCTTGTTCCTTCACTTTTTTTCTTTGTTCTTATACTCCGCATATGAGTGAAATCATTTGATACTTGTCTTTTTCCACCTGGCTTATTTCACTGAGCATAATACCCTCTAGCTCCATCCATGTTGTTGCAAATGTCTGGATTTGTTTTCTTCTTATGGCTGAATAATATTCCATTGTGTATATGTACCACATCTTCTTTATCCATTAATCTACTGATGGATACTTAGGTTGCTGCCATTTCTTGGCTATTGTAAATAGTAGTGTGATAAACATAGGGGGGCATATGTCTTTTTCAAACTGGGCTACTGCATTCTTAGGGTAAATTCCTAGGAGTGGAATTCCTGGGTCAAATGGTATTTCTATTTTGAGTTTTTTGAGGAACCTCCATACTGCTTTCCACAATGGTTGAACTAATTTACATTCCCACCAGCAGTGTAGGAAGGTTCCCCTTTCTCCACATCCTTGCCAACATTTGTTGTTTGTGTTTTGGATGTTGGCCATCCTAACTGGTTGAGGTGATATCTCACTGTGGTTTTAATTTGCCTTTCTCTGATGACTAGTGATGTGGAGCATCTTTTCATGTGCCTGTTGGTCATCTGAATTTCTTCTTTGTAGAATTGTCTGTTCAGCTCCTCTGCCCATTTTTTAATTGGCTTATTTGCTTTTTGTTTGTTGAGGTGCATGAGCTCTTTATATAATTTGGATGTCAACCCCTTATCAGATATGTCATTTATGAATATATTCTCCCATACTGTAGGATGTCTTTTTGTTCTACTGATGGTGTCCTTTGCTGTACAGAAGCTGAAAAGCTTCTGT
>JAQQAC010004068.1:9708103-9914896 GCA_029783875.1 Phataginus tricuspis
TGCATCACTTTCTATTTCCTCCTTTAATTCTGTTAGTATTTGTTTCACATATGTTGGCGCTCCTGTGTTGGGTGCATATATATTTATAATGGTTATATCTTCTTGTTGGACTGACCCCTTTATCATTATGTAATGTCCTTCTTTATCTCTTGCTACTTTCTTTGTTTTGAAGTCTATTTGTCTTCAACAAAGACAAAATAGGTACTGCAACACCTGCTTTTTTCTCCCTGTTGTTTGCATGAAATATCTTTTTCCATCCCTTCACTTTCAGTCTGTGTATATCTTTGGGTTTGAGGTGAGTCTCTTGTAAGTAGCATATAGATGGGTCTTGCCTTTTGATTGGTGCATTCAATCCATTTACATTTAGGGTGATTATCGATAGCTATGTACTTATTGCCATTGTTGGCTTTAGATTTGTGGTTACCAAAGGTTCAAGGATAACTTCTTTACTATCTAACAGTCTAATTTAACTCTCTTGTTAAGCTATTATAAACATAGTATGGTGATTGTTTATTTCTCTCCCTTCTTCTTCTTCCTCCTCTATTCTTTATATGCTTAGTGTTTTATTCTGTACTCTTTTGCATTTCCTTTGACTGTTTTTGTGGATAGTCAATTTTATTTTTTGCCTATAGTTAGTATTTAGATGGTCCGCTTTCTTTGCTACGATTTTATTTTCCCTGGTGACATCTTTTTAGCCTTAGGAGTGCTTCCACCTAGAACAGTCCCTCTAAGATATTCTGTAGAGGTTGTTTGTGGGAGGCAAATTCCCTCAACTTTCACTTGTCTTGGAATTGTTTAATCCCTCCCTCAAATTTAAATTATAATCGTGCTGATGCAGTATTCTTGGTTCAAGGCCCTTGTGTTTTATTGTGTTAAATATATCATGCTACTCTTTTCTGGCCTGTAAGGTTTCTGTTGAGAAGTCTGATGATAGTCTGATGGGTTTTCCTTTGTAGGTGACTTTTTTCTCTCTCTGGCTGCTTTTAATACTCTGTCCTTGTCTTTGCTCCTTGCCATTTTAATTATTATATGTCTTGGTGTTGTCCTCCTTCGGTCCCTTGTGTTGGGAGATCTGTGGGCTTCCATGGTCTGAGAAACTATTTCCTTTCCCTGCTTGGGGAAGTTCTCCTCAATTATGTCTTCAAAGACACTTTCTATCCCTTTTCCTCTCTCTTCTTCTTTTGGTACTCCCATCATGCAAATATTGTTCCGTTTGGATTGGTCACACAGTTCTCTTAATATTCTTTCATTCCTAGAGATCTTTTTATCTCTCTCTGCCTCAGCTTCTCTGTACTCCTGTTCTCTATTTCTATTCCATTAGCAGTCTCTTGCACCTCGTCTAGTCTGCTCTTGAGCCTGCCAATCGATTGTTTCATTTCTGTAATATCCCTCCTAACTTCATCCCTTAACTGTTGCGTATTTCTCTGTAGGTGCATCAGCATGGTTATGACTTTTATTATGAAATCTTTTTCAGGAATATTGTTTAAATCTATCCCACCAGGCCCTCTCTCTGGGGTTGTCTGCGTGATTTTGGACTGGACCAGATTCTTCTGTCTTTTCATGGCAATAGAATTGTTCGCAGGCAGGTGACAATTGTG
Organism: Phataginus tricuspis; assembly: GCA_029783875.1. NCBI lineage: Eukaryota > Metazoa > Chordata > Mammalia > Pholidota > Manidae > Phataginus > Phataginus tricuspis. Next base: position 9,709,702 of record JAQQAC010004068.1, read on the forward strand.
TCAGCTGGGAGGACAAAGTCCCTTCCTGCTTGTTGTTCTCCTTGCCCTTCTCTGCAGCCTGTGCTGGTTACTGGCACGCTGGGAGGCAGTTTGTGGGATAATCCCCTGAGTTGCCATGGGCAGGGCCACCCTCAGGCTAGCCTAGAGCACTGCGGGTGTTAGCAGCCACACTGGGTGTGGTCTGTGCCCCTTGGTGCCTTCCAGACCTTTCTCTGGCTTCTGTGGCCCTTCCCGGTTAGCTGCGCGCCTGCTGGGAGGAGATTCTGTGTGGTTGCTGTGGGTGGGGCCGATCTCCTGCTGTTCCACAGCTGTGGCAGATCTGCCAGACAGTTTACAGTGCCAGCTGGGGGAAACGAATGGCAGCCTGCTTATTGCCATGAGGGGCTTCAGTGGGGCTGCTTTACCCGGCAGCCAGTTAGGGGGCCCAAAATTCCTCAAGATTCCCAGCCTGCTGGGCTCAGTGCGCTGGGATGATTTTGTTCTGCTGTTGGGCCCTTGTCTCTTTAAGACTTTTAAAAAAGCACCAGGTTTTCTTTTGTCCCCAGGGAGCCGGCTGTGGGGACCTGCTCACAGTCTCTGTCTCGAATCCTGCCCTTCTGTTTCTCTAATATCCAATAAACCATGCAATGTGTTTCTGTCCTGTGCTCCCGATGCAGATCACCAGAGCTGGTTATTTAGCAGTCCTGTGCTTCCACTCCCTCCCCACTCTGATTCTTTTCCTCCTGCTAGTGAGCTGGGTTCCGGGAGTGCTCGGGTTCCGCTGGTCGTGGCTTTGTATCTTACCTGCTTCGTGAGGCGCTGAGTTCTCGCAGATGTGGCTGTAGCCTGGTTGTTGTACTGTATCTTCTGGTATATCTTTTAGGAATAGTTGTATTTGTTGTATTTTCACAAATATATATGGTTTGGGGAGGAGACTTCCACTGCACTGCTCATGCCACCATCTTGCTGAGCCTCTCTAGAGAATGTCTGAGTGAATTAAAAAAAAAAATCCAACATTATGCTGTCTACAAGAGAGTCACTATAGATGCATAGGCTGAAAGTAAAAGGATGGAAAAACATATTCCTTCCAAATGTAATCAAAAGAGAGCTAGGGAGGCTTTACTTGTATTAGAAAAAATAAACTTTAAGTCAAAACTGTCATAAAAGACAAAGAAGGGCATTGTATAATGACAAAAGGGTTAATTCAGCAAGAAGATATAGCAATTGTATATCCACCTAACATAAGAGTCCTATATATATAAAACAAACATTGGCAGAACTCAAGGGAGGAATATTCAACAGTCCAGTAATAGTAGGAGACTTCAATATATCACTTTCAATAATGGATAGATTACCCAGTCAGAAGATCAGTAAAGCAATAACAGGCTTAAACAACAATTATAACAGATGGACCAGATACATACAGATTATTTCACCGAATAGCAGTAAATACACATTTTTCTTCCAAACATCTGGAACATTCTCAAAGATAGATCATGTTAAGTAACAAAACAAGTCTTAAGAAATTTTAGAAAATTGAAATCATACCTAATATATTTTCCAACCACAATGGAATTCAACTAGAAATAATAGCAGAAAGAAAACTGGAAAATTCACAATTATGTGGAAATCAAAGCACTCTTGAATAAACAATAAGACGAAGACAAAGTCAAAAGGGAGATTAGAACATACATTGAGACAAATGAAAATAAAAATGCAACATAACAAAATTTATGGGATGCTGCAAATGCAGTACTAAGAGGGACGTTTATAAGGATAAACATCTACATTAAAAAAGAAGAAAGAATATCTCAAATAAACAACCTAACTACACCTCAAGGAACTAGAAAAAGAATGAATTAAGCCCAAAGTTATCAGAGGGAAGGAAAGAATAACAACGGAATCAAATAAATAGAATACAGAATAGAAAAACAATACAAAATAATCAATGAAAGTAGGAGTTGGTTTTTTAAAAGATTAGAAAAATTGAAAAAACCTTGACTAAGAAAGAAGGCTAAAATAAAACCAGAAATGAAAGAGGAGACAGCACAACTGATGCCACAGAAATAAAAGGGATCATGAGACATTAGTAGACTGAATCAGTTATCAAGGCCTCCTAACAAAGGAGGACCAGATGGCTTCAGTGGCAAATTCTACCAAACATTTAAATAAGAATTAATACCAATCCTTCTCAAACTCTTCCAAAAAAATGAAGATGAGGGAATACTTCCAAATTCACTCCATGAAGCCAGTATTACTCTTAAACCAAAGCCAGCCAGATAGAAAAATAATAGAAGAAAAGAGAACTAAGGTCAGTATTCCTGATGAACATGGATGTAAAAATCTTCAATGAAATATTAGCACACCAAGTTCAACAACACATTAAAAGGATTATACACAATGACCAAGGATCATTCAATGTACAAAAATTAATTAATGGGATATACCATATTAATAGAATAAAGGATAGAAATGTTATGATCATCTCAATAGATATAGAAATTGTACTTGACAAAATTCAACACACTATCATGATAACACTTGCAAATAACTAGGAATAGAGGAATTACTTCAAAATGATAAAGTCTATATATGAAAGAGCACATAAGTAGTAACATACTCAAAGGTGAAAGACTGAGCTTTTCCTCTAAGATCTGGAACAAGGTAAGGATGACCACTCTCATCACTTCTATTCAACCTAGTACTGGATGTTGTAGCCAGAACAATTAGGGAAGAAAAAGAAATCAAAGGCATTCAAATAGGAAAGGAAGAAATTATCTCTGCCTGCAGGTGACATAATCTTACATGTAGGAAATCCTAATGACTCCACAGAAAAACTGTTAGAATGAATAAATGTACTCAGTAAAGTTGTGAGATTTAAAATCCACATAAAAAATGAATCATATTTTTGTACACAAACAATGAACTATCTGAAAAGGAAATCAAGAAAGCAATCCCATTTACCACAATAGCATCAAAAGAGTAAAATACTTAGGAATAAAGTTAGCCAAAGAAGTAAAGAGCTTTTACATCAAAAACTACAAACATTGCTGAAAGAAACTAAAGAAGAACAAATACATGGAAAGACATCCGTGTTCATAGATTGGAAGACATAATTGCCTATTATCCCCTCCTCTTCAGTCCCTGGTAACCATCATTAGAATTTCTGTCTTAATGATTTTGACTACTCTTAAGTGCCTCATATAAGTGGAATTTTTTACACAACTCTTTTTGTGACTTGCTTATTTCACTTAGCGTAATGTCCTCAAGATTCATCTGTGCTGTAGCATATTGCAGAATTTCCTTCCATTTGAAGCTGAATGTATTCCATTGTATGTATATACCACATTTTGCTTATACATTGATTGGTGAGGGACACTTGGGTTGCGTTCATGTTTTAGCTACTGTGAATAATGCTGCTATGAATGCAGGGGTACATATATCTCTTTGAGGTCCTGCTTTCAATTCTTTTGGGTACATACCCAGAAGCGGAATTGCTAATTCTGTGTTTAATTTTTTGAGGAACTGCCATATTGTTTTCCACAGTGGTCATACCATTTTTACATTCCCATCAACAGTGTACAAGGTTCTAATTTCTCAACATCTCCATCAACACTTATATGTTACTTTTATAGTTGATGTGGCATATTAGATTGATCAATTTCCATATGTTGAACTATTCTGCATTCTAGGAATAAATCCTACTTGGTCATGGTAAATGATGTTTTTAATATGTTGCTGAATTCTGTTTGCTAGTATTTTGTTGGTGATTTACATTAATATTTATAAGAGCATTAGTCTGTAGTATTCTTTAGTGTAGTATCTGTCTGACATTAACGTCAGGGTTATGCTGGCTTAATGTAAGAATTAGGAAGTCCTTCCTCCTCTTCAACATTTTGTAATTTTGAGAAGGGCTGGTATTTTTTAAATGTTGGTTGAATTCACCAGTGAAGCCACTGGGTACAGGACTTTTTTTTGTTGTTGGGAGATTTTGTATTACTGTTTCATTCTCTGTTCTAGTTATAGGTCTATTAAGATGTTCTATTTTTCGTCTTGGTGGGTTTGTGCTTCTAGAACTTTGTTCATTTCATCTAGGTTACACAGTGTTTTGGTTTACGACTGTTCATGGTACTCTCTTGTAAGGTTTTTTATTTCTGTAGAATCAGTAGTAATGTCCCCATTTTCATTTCTGATTTTGGTATTTTGAGTATCCTTTCTTTTTTTCTTAGTCAATCTAATTAAAGGTTTGTCTTTTTTTTTTGATTTTTTGAACGACCAAATTTGGTTTTTTTAAATTTTCTCTCTTGTTTTTCTATTCTCTTCTCTCTTTCATTTATCTCTGTTCTTATCTTTATTATCTCTTTCCTTCTTTCAGCTTTGGGTTAAGTTTGTTATTCTGTTTCTAGTTTCTTAAATTGTAAAGTTAGGTTATTGATATGAGATCTTTCTTGTTTTTTAATGTAAGCATTTATGGTTATAAGTTTTCTCTTTAGCACTTCTTTCACTGTGTCCCATAAGTGTTGTTAGGATGTGTTTTCATTTGCATTTGTCTCTAAGTATTTTCTAATTTCCCTTACTGTTTCTTGTTTGATCCATTGGTTGTTTTAAAGTGAATTATTTCAAATATATAAAGAACTCACACATCTCAACACCCAAAAAGCAAATAACCCTATTAAAAAATGGGCAGAAGATATGAACAGACACTTCTCCAAAGAAGAAATTCAGATGGCCAACAGGCACATGAAAAGATGCTCCACATCGCTAATTATGAGGGAAATGCAAATTAAAACCACAATGAGATATCACCTCACACCAGTGAGGATGGCCAACATACTAAAGACTAGGAACAACAAATGCTGGCAAGGATGCGGAGAAAGGGGAACCCTCCTACACTGCTGGCGGGGATACAAATTAGTTCAACCATTGTGGAAAGCAGTAAGGAGGTTCCTCAAAAAACTAAAAATAGAAATACCATTTGACTCAGGAATCCCACTCCTAGGAATTTACCCTAAGAATGGAGGAGCCCAGTTTCAAAAAGACATATGCACCCCTATGTTTATCACACCCCTTATTATTATTTACAATAGCCAAGAAATGGAAGCAACCTAAGTGTCCATCAGTAGATGAATGGATAAAGAAGATGTGGTACATATACACAATGGAATATTATTCAGCCATAAGAAGAAAACAAATCCTCCCATTTGCAACAACATGGAGGGAGCTAGAGGATATTATGCTCAGTGAAATAAGCCAGGTGGAGAAAGACAAGTACCAGATGATTTCACTTATCTGTGGAGCACAAGAACAAAGCAAAAACTGAAGGAACAAAACAGCAGCAGAGTCCCAGCTACCAAGAATGGAATAACAGTTGCCAAAGGGAAAAGGACTCAGGGGAGGGTGGGTGGGAAGGGAGTGAGAAGGGGAATAAGGGGCATTACAATTAGCACACACAATGTAGAGGGGCGGCACGGAGAAGGCAGTATAGCATAGAGAAGACAAGTAGTGACTCTAGCATCTTACTACGTTGATGGACAGTGATTGTAATGGGGTATGTGGTGGAGACTTGAAAATGGGGGGAATCTAGTAACCACAGTGTTGCTCATGTAATTGTATATTAATGATACCAAAACAAAACAAAAAAATTGAGTTATATAATTTATACAATTTTGTATATTTTCTAGTTTTAGATTTGTATTGATTTCTCACTTCATCCTGTTGTGTTCAGAGATTTTATGTGACATATTTTAAAATCTAATGATGCTTAATTAGAAAAATTAAATAAAAAATGCATCAAAAGGATTATCCATCATGACCTAGTGGGATTTATTCCAAGGATGTAACAATGGTGCAATATTAATAAATCAATCAATATGATTCACCACATCAACAAAAAAGTTAAAAACCATGTGATCATCTCAATAGATGCTGAAAAAGAATATTACAAAACTCAACATCCATTCATGATAAAACTCTTAACAAAATGGGTATAGAGGGAATGTACTTCAGCGTGATAAAGGCCATATATGACAAACCCACAGCCAACATCATACTCAATGGTGAAAAGCTGAAAGCTTTTCCTTTATCAGGAACAGGACAAGGAGGTCTACTCTTACCACTTTTATTCAACATAGTCCTGGTGGTCCTAGCCATGGCAAGACAACACAAAGGTATAAAAGGCATCCACATTGGTAAGAAAGAAGTTAAACTATCACTGTTTGCAGATGACATGATATTGTACATAAAAAAATCCTAAAGAATCCAACCCCAAACTACTAGAACTGATAACTGAATTCAGCAAAGTTGCAGGATACAAAATTAATACACAGACATCTGTTGTATTCCTATATACTAACGATCCAGCAGAAAGAGAAATCAGAAAAACAATTCCATTTACAACTGCATCAAAAAGAATAAAATACCTAGGAATAAGCCTAACCAAGGAGGTGAAAGACCTATACCCTGAAAACTATAAGACACTCAAAAGAAAAATTAAAGAAGTCACCAATAAATGGAAACACATCCTGTGCTCATGAATAGGAAGAATTAATATTGTCAAAATGGCCATCCTGCCTAAAGCATCTACAGATTCAGTGCATCCCTATCAGAATACTGACATCATTCTTCAACAAACTAGAATAGTTTTAAAATTCATATGGAACCACAAAAGACCCTGAATAGCCAAGTCCTCATTTTTCATTCCTGTTATTGTACTTATTAGCTCCAGAATTTCTTTTCAGTTTCTTTTAGGTTTTATATCTCTTCACTCATACTTCCATTTTATTTGCACATCATTTTCTTGACTTTCTCCACATCTTCCTTTAGTTCTTGATGTATCTTTAACACAGTTGTTTTGTCTTTGTCTAGTATTCTGCTCTTAGACCCTTTCCAGAGACAGATTTTATTTAATAATTTACTTATTTATTTTTCTTTGAATAAACCATACTTTCCTGTTTCTTTGTATAATCTATTTTTTGCTGAACGCTGGACATTTGAATCTAATAATGTAGTAACTCTGAAATTCAGATTTTCCCCCTTTCCCAGGGTTTGCTGTTTTTGTTATTTTTTGTTTTTGTTTTTTCATTGTAGACTCTCTCTGTGTGGAGCATCAGCCTGTAGTGTAAACTTAATGTCTTCTCAGGTCTTTCATGAGCCTTTTCCTGGGCATGCATGGTCACTTTCTCATTTTCTACATATATGCAGTTGATTTTGACCATTCTAGTCTTTAATGTCTTGCTCCCGAAAGGGGAAAAAGCAGAAATTGAAGGAGAGGAGAGGGTTGTTAGCACTTTAAATCTCCTGGAAGTCACTTCAGTCAGAGCAGGAGCTGCTTGTAGCAGTGGGGGTGGGAGAGGCAAGAACAATGGCTGCCTGACTCTCTGTCTGCACCTCTGTGATACGAAGTAGCAGTCAATGATCAAAGCAGTCAGTGATCAAAGATCCCCAGTATTTGAAGGGCAGTGTTCTTTTGCCTACTGTAGCTCCCACAGGTTGTACGTGAAGTTCTAGCCAGTGCAATCAGGCAAGAAAAAGAAAATTCATCCAGATTATAAAAAAGGAAGTACAATTTCCTTTTTTCACAGATGACATAATCATCTATGTAAACAATCTAACAGAATTTACAGTAAAGCTAAGAGAACTAATAAATGAGTTTAGCAAGATTTCAAACTACAAGATCAATATACTAAAACTGTATTCCTACATACTAACAATGGAAAATAAGAAATTTAAATTAAAAAAATAATATTTTCAGTTGTGTCAAAAATATTAAATATTTGTAGATAAATCTGATAAAACATTTGAAAGACCTGTCCTCTATACACTAGGAAATATTGCAGGTAGAAACTAATGAAGACTTAAATAAATTGGGAGACATTTCTTGATCATGGTTTGGAAGACTCAATGTTGTTAAAGTACCAATTCTTCCTAAATTGACCCATAGACCCAATGCAATCCTGATCAAAATCCAAGATGGCTAGTTTGTAGAAATGTACAAGCCATTCTAAAATTCATATGGAAATGCAAAGGACTTAAAATAGCTAAAACATTTCTGAAAAGTAAAAAGTTAGAAGATTAACACAATCAAATTTTAAGACAATACAGAGCTACATTAACCAAACAGCATTGTATTGCTGTAAATAGAACAATGGAACAAATAGAGAATCCAGGAATAAACCCACATGTATATAGAAAACTTATTTTTGATAAATGTGCCAAGGTAATGCATGGAGAAAGAAGGGCATTTTCAGCTAATGGTGCTGGAACAATTTAATGTCCACATGCAAAAAAAAAACTGAACTTGGATCTTTACTTCACATCGTATTCAAAAACACAAAATAGATCAAATGCCTATTGAACACCTAAAATAGTAAAACTTCTAGAAGAAAACATAGGAGAAAATCTGCATGACTTAAGTCAAAGAATTCTTAGATACAACACTAAAGGTATAATCCTTTCCAAAAGGATTTTAAAAGAACTGAGGAAGAGAATTCTGGGAAGATTGCAGAGTAGGAAGCATCAGGAATCTGTCTCCTTAACCAGTCAACAGTTGCACTGGCAGAATTTGATGTAACTATTTGGCAATTTGAGTCTATTTTTTTCTGCCTTCTTTTGGTTAAACTAATTTGTTTTATAATTCTATTTTATCTCCTTGTTCAGTTATTAGCTTTAATTCTTGGTATTTACTTAGCCAGAGTATTTTTTATTGTGTGTACAACACTGTACTGTATTTGCAAATAGCTTTTAGAAGTAATTCGAGGCTTAAATAATTTTTTTAATCTTAGAAGTCATTTATTGTTGCTTCCTTAATTCCCTTGGAGAAACTAGCACTTTGAGAGCATTTTAATCTAATTTCAGGCACTAAGATGATTTGAGTCTAGGCTTTCCAGTGTCTACAGGCTCTCCCCTTTACCCTTAGCCAGAGTGTTACATGGCATGCTGGTGGTGGGAGAGGGGAATTCACTAAGCCTGAAAAGGCCTGCACTCTAATACTTTCCCCTCTAACCCAAGAGTCTTCAAAACTGTGGTTCAGCACTTCAGCTTCTCAGTCTGTCTGGAATTGGCAACTTTCCCCAGAGAAGATGTGTTCCAATACAGGGCTCAAGTTCTTGGTCTTTCAAAGTTGTCTGCTTTCTGACTTGGAAATTCTCTGCCAATTTAACACTCTGTTGTCTTCAAGTATATGTGCTTCAAGTATATATTTCCAACTTAACTAGTATATCATTCCAAGAAATGGGTACCCAACTGCTCTCCTTCCATATCTAGGGCTTCATGTATTTGAAGAGTGAGGACTTCAAGTCTTTGTGTCTTAGGAAAGCATATCAAAATTAAATTTTCAGGTGATACAGAGTCATGGAGATTCCTATTTAAGACAACAGTGGAGATAACAGAGAATGTTCTGTTGTTGATGACTGGAAACTCTGCCAGCCCTGCTCCCAGAGAGGAAGCAGGTGGAAAGAAGGGCATTCCTTTCCTGTTCCTGGCCTGAGCCAGGCCTCTTTTCAGCATACACTTTGGCTTTATGTGGGCTGATGGTTATAGAGGAGAATCTGAATAAAAAAATATTCTGAAAGATGCTGCTTGCCAAATTTTATTGACAATGAGAGAATCTTGCAGAGAATTCCCAACATAGTTTCATTATTCAAATCACTTGCATTTCTGATTCTGAATCTTCAGCTCACATGTACAAGGTGATCCCTCCTGAACCTTGACTGAGGAGGAGTAGATGGGATAAGAGGATGTACATAGGTCATCAGACTTTTGAAATTCATTCTAGTCCTCAGATTTTATGCTGTTGGATACTAGAAACCACATAGGGAGTTCCTAACATAATTCCTAATACAGTTAGTAGTTGTGTCTGCTGGACTCTAATAGTTCTCTGCCATTGACTGGCTCTGAAATGGGAAGGGAGAAAGCAGGTAATCTCATTTTAAGAACAAAGGATTATGAAACTTTTAGTTGTTTCCAGATTTTCCTGGGGCTTGAAAATATCCAATGATCTTGCCAAAAATACAGATGCTGGAGACGTACTCTCCTCCTGCTGTCTTTACCCCAAGTTACAAACTCGTGAATAAAAGAGGATTATATATGCACGTGTAAGTGTGTGTGTGTGCATATATTTATATTAGTGGCATGCAATGCTTATTATTACTGGGCTCAGCTAGGCAGTTCCTGCTCTGGGTCTCTCACGCAGGGCAATGGGAGGTGGCTGAGACCGGAGTCATTCAGAAGGCTTCCTAATTTGCATGTCTGGGCTGTCCAGAACACCTATACGTGGCCTTTCCATGGGGTTGGGAAGGAACCAACACTTTTCCCAAGTCTCCAAGGTGATTCTTAGTAAGGTAGGCAGGGATTTATAATTACGTTGGGAATTACTAGGACAACATAAACTTTTTGGTCTCTTAAAGTTGTAAAATTCTAGAATTGAACTCATCACTTTTCTTCGGACATAAAAAATATCTTTTAAGTTAAGGGAACACAGATATTTCTCAGAGCAAAATGCCATTTTAAGACAAAATTTCCAAATATAGGATTATCAGAAATTCTAACAAAATGCTAATAGAATGCTGCCCAATATAATTTTATTTATTCAGTTGGACATGCCGTAAAGGTTTCTCCATGTACAAGATACTATTGTAGAAGAGGACATAGTTTTGTATTTATTTTCATGGCTTCTAACAAAAGTTATACCTTATCTAGTGTAGTAACACATTTAAGCTGGTTCTGAATTTCCTTGAGACTCAAACTCCTACTGCTGCCCATGGGAATTGTGGGTCTGGAGCAAGAAAGGAAGAGCCTTTTTGGAGAGAGAAATTTCCCATGAGGCTACCTGCTGTGTTTGGCTTGTAGACTGCCTTGTATTTTGGGCCAAGACTGGAGATTGCTATAAAAGCCATGAGGTCTCAGGGATGTTGTACCTTCCAGCACTGTAGGGTGGGGTGCATCTTGTAATCATTGCATTGGCAACTTTGTGTCATTTACCAAACACAATACTAACTGCTTGGAGCATTTGGGTCCAGTGGATATCATCAGTGGGTAGACAGTTTGTACATTTCTAGAAAATATTTTTAACTAGCCTCTAATTATCATATCATAAGGCAAAATCTGGTTCTTCATTGGGGCTTCTGGACATTTCAAGCATTAAAAAGAAAATTTAGTTAAGAGAAGCATAGAAATCATGTTACTTCTTATCTCGTTATAGTTTCTAAACATAAGGTGATAGCAGATGTCATAACCTTTTTTAAAAAGATGAATAGCCCCAGAATTGATTCTTACTAAAACGAATTTTTAAAATGAAGAAATAGAAGCTCCCTTATATTAAATCAAAATAAGCCAACTTAGGCAAATCTAAGGAAGGCCAAGTGATGAATAACAATATTGTGGTATTTCATGTAAATTAATTACTCTGCTGGTTATATGTTTCTTATTTCCTAATTTAGAAAGGTGACTATGTCCAGGAGTTCTTGGTTTCTCATTTTTGAGTTTTCATGATTCAGTTTAAAGCAAAAGGAAATGTGTTTCAGACATTTTACTTGAACATTCTCCCTCTGGGTAGGAAGTGGGCAGTGTCACCTGAAAACCTGGCCATCACATGGGAGGAAAACCTGCCAGTGTGCTAAAATATCTACCTCCCCTTTGTGGTGTGTTTTATTCTTTGGTGTTTGGTCTTAAAATTAGAGCAAAGCTCAGCGACACCTCAATATCAGGGAGAAGGCAGCCAGACTACAGCTGAAAGTGATAAGGGAGTGAACTGTGTACACAGAGCTAGCCTAAGCCCTTCTCATGAGATCTGAGGTTCAGGAGCTGCCTTCCTTTGCAGAAACGAGTCAGTCCCATCTACAGGAGCAAAAGTTAGATGACAAACTCTGTTGCTCACTCATTGGGTGAATGCCTTTAGGTAAATCTCATCTGAATTTTTTCATCCTTGTAATGGAGATAATGCCATTGAAATTAACACTAAAATGAGGTAATTTTTTTTATAGTTTATTTTATTTATTTTATTTTATTTTTATTTACAATTTATTTTGGTATCATTAACCTACAATTACATGTGCAATATTATGGTAATTAAACTACCCCCTTCATCAGGTCTCCCCCACCAACCCCATTACAGTCACTGTCCATCAGCGTAGTGAGATGCTATAGAGTCACTACTTGTCTTCTCTGAGTTGTACAGCCCTCCCTGTGCCCCCACTACCTTACATCTGCTAATCGTAATATCCCTTTTACCCTCTTATGCTTAGTGAAATAAACCAAGCCGAAAAAGACAAGTGTCAAATGATTTCACTCATATGTGGAGTATAAGAACAAAGAAAAAAACTGAAGGAACAAAACAGCAGCAGACTCACAGAACCCAAGAACGGACTAATAGTTACCAAAGGGAAAGGGACTGGGAAGATGGGTGGGAAGGGAGGGATAAAATGAGGTAATTTATTGGAAATTATTTTGGAATTCTCAAAAAAATGCTGTACACATCTAAGACAGTGGTATTAAAACCATCCTAATAAAAATGCATTTTATTTGGTAACAGTATTTATATTTGCAAATATTTGTGTATAAATTCAGGTCTCTGAAAGCAATGCAGTATTTGAGAAGCCCAGTTTGAGTGTTTTATTTGCATTTCCTTGGATTCTAATTGCTTTCTCATGAGTTTCTTTTTCTTTTAGTAAACTGTTTATTAATTAAACAACTAATTAAATAAGTAAAATTAAATACACAGCCGTTTGTTAAATAATTATTGATTACTTACTATGTGAAAAGGCACTGTACAGTTCTTTGTGGGGCACACAAAGTGATAAAACACTGTTCCATTCATCACAGACTATTCACATTACCTTGGAAATTTACACTTACATTTGGATATTATTAGACTAATTAGTGGATTTTATAGGTTTTCTTCCTGAAATCACTCCTTTTGTGATGAACAAAACTGATCATTGCTTGAGTGTACACAGATATTTTCAATGTAACAGCTTTCATCAGATAATATAATGTGTTTCTTAGAAAGGAAGTTCAAAAGGACCAATTCTGTTAGATTGCTGACCTTGACCTCCTGAGGCCAAAAATCCTGTTTCCCTGTGTTTTTAAAGGAAACACGTTTGAGAAAAGCTCCCAATCCCAGATTCAGTGGTTTTCCTTAAAGCCTGTTTGGAGAGACAACAATGGAATTCTGGGAGAGATCTGACATAAGCGGATTCATCTGATCCCTCTCAGGAGAGAGAAGTGTTTGTTTATTCTGCTCAGAGCACTATATTTCTATGCATGTACTATTATTAGAGTCCTTTGAAGTAGAAAACTCATATGTCATAGACCTTGTGATTAAAAACTTTAAGGCTGTTTATCTGATGTGTATGTAGAGTACATAGAAAAGGAGAAACACCTGTTCGCTGAAAATGGACTCTGAGGAATTAAGGAGCAGACATTGGCAAGTTTTGATTCTCTATACAGCATCACATTTGTTTTTCTTACATCATAGGCTGCTTTTCAGGTGTTTTTGGATAGATGGTTTTAAAGAGGAAAATATGAATGCATCTAGAACCCAAGACATTTATATAGAAAATTGTGTGGTATCTAGAAACTGTGTTGGACTGGAAGTTAACTGGGAATAATGCCTATCCTGACTATATATATTGTGAACATCAAATGAGATAAGCCATATAAAATTGCTTTTGGAGCATAGCCATTGACAAACTAAAACATTTCTTCTTTCTTTGGCCCAAGCATCACTTAGTTTTCAAATATATTTAAAAAATTCAAAACAGAAAAGTATAAAATATTTTTTAAATGATATGCAATTTAATTGTTTTTACCGTATAGAAATATATCCTAGTCTTTTTTACACATAAATTTATATCTCATTTTTAAGTGGCTACATACTATTTCCTTGTGTGAAAGTAAAATACATGTTCTGTATTGATAGATATTTAAATAATTTCGTTGGACTCTTCCAAAGTGAAACTACAATGAGCATTCATGTTACATATACTTTTATTAATTCTCAGACATGTCATTGAAGGGTAAGGGTGTGAAAAGAGAGGAAAGACTCATGAAAGATATTGAAGATGAGGGCTAATTATGTTTGTAGTATGGAATGAAATTTTTCATCAGGCTATGAAACAGAATCAACTGTAAGGGTAAAGTCATTTCAAAATTGTAAAGATAATCTGTCTTGACTTCTACATCCCAGAAGATGGAGTAGATAACCTTTTCTCTATTCCTGTTGCTAACTAAAAGCACTGGGAATTTTCTATAAAATAAATATTAGAAGACTTTGAGAGATGGAGGACAGAAAGTACACTGGCTCCAGGAACCTTAGGACCTAGGTTTTGTTTTCTTTTAGATAATATTTTTTCTACTCCAGCCAAACACCACAGAAAAAACTGTGGTCCCATCTCCCTGCCATTTCTCTGCCAGCAAAGGCCTAGACTTCCATCCTTGCCTTGCTATAATGAAGTGCCTCTACCCCACAAATGTGTTTTCAGTGAGGGCTGAGCGACAAGTTGAGATTTCATCCCCTACTTTGCAATGTCAGTGGAGACATTATGGAACGACTGAACTTCATCTTCCTCTACCTGCAGGGGTGGAATCAGAGGAAGCTAAGTGAGAGCTGGGTGGTACCCATTAGGGCCCCTTCTGTATAAATCCATTCCTTCAAGACCAGGAGATGTAACTGAGTGTCTGATTCATAGAAACAAACACAGGAAGTTCGGCAAATGAGGAGACAGAAGAATATATTCCTAACAAAAGAACAAGACAAAACCTCAAATAAAGAACCAAATGAAACAAGAGATGAGAAATCTACCAGATAAAGAGTTAAAAGTATTGATCAGAAAGATGCTTACCAAACTTAGGAGAACAATGGATGAACTCACTGAGAACTTCAACAAAGAGACAGAAAATATAAAAAAGAACCAATCATAATAAAAAAAACTCCCAACAAAAAAAGTCCCAGGACCAGATTGTTTCACAAGTGAATGTCCCAAACATTTAAAGAAGAGCTAATATTCATTCTTCCCAAACTATTCGAAAAAATAGAAGAGGAAGGAATGATTCCAAACTCATTCTAGGAGGCCAGCATTACCCTGATAGCAAAGTCAAAGACACTACAAAAAAAAAAAAAATTAAAGACCAATCACCCTCATGAACATAGATGCAAAAAACCTCAATAAAATATTAGCAAACTGAACTAAAAATGCATTAAAAGGATCATTCACTATCATCAGGTAGGATTTATTTCAGAGATGCAAGTCTGGTTAAATATTTGCCAATCAATCAATACAATACACCACATTAACAAAAGGAAGGATAAAAATAATATGATCATCTTAATAGATGCAGAAAAAGCAGTTGACAAAATTCAGCATCCATTCATGATAAAAACTCTTAACAAAGTGGGTTTAGAGGAAACATACCTCAACATAATAAAGGCCATATATGACAAATCTACAGTTTGTCACCACTCTTATTCAACATAATACTGGAAGTAGTAGCTACAGCAATCAGAAAAGAAAAAGAAGTAAAAGGCATCTAAATTGGTAAAGAAGTGAAACTGTCACTACTTGCAGATGACATGGTATCCAGTATCGAAAACCCTAAAGTCTCCACTAAAAAACTGTTAGAACTAATAAGTGAATTCAGTAAAGGATACAAAACCAATATACAGAAATATGTGGCATTTATATGCACTAACAATCATCAGGAAGAGAAATTAAGAAAACAATCCCACTTACAATTGCATCAAAAAGATAAAATATCTAGGAGTGAATTTAACCAAGGAGGTAAAAGACCTGTACTCTGAAAACTGTAAGACATTGATAAAAGAAATCGAAGACAACACAAATAAATGGGAATCTTTGCTGTGCTCATGAATTGGAAGAATTAATACTGTTAAAATATCCATACTAGTGAAAGCAATATACAGATTTAGTGTAATCCCTATCCAAATACCAATGACATATTTTTATAGAGCTAGAACAAATAACCTTAAAATTTGTATGGAACCACAAAAGACCCCAAATAGCCAAATTAATCTTGATAAAGAAGAATAAAATTAGAGGTATCACCCTCCCTGATTTCAAGCTATGATAATCAAACCAGTACGGTACTAGCACAACAATAGACACATAGCTCAATGGAAAAGAATACAGAGCTCAGGAATAAACCTATGCTTATATGATCAATTAATCTGACAAAGGAGGTAAAACTATACAATGGGGAAAGGAAAGTCTCTTCAATAAGTGGTACTGGGAAAACTAGACAGCTATATGCAAAAGAATGAAATGGGCACTATTTTACACAATACACAAAAATAACCTTGAAATGGCTCAAAGACTTAAATGTAAGACCTGGAATCATAAAACTTCTAGAGGAAAACAGGCAGTCAATTCTGGGACATCAGCCTTAGCATTTTTTCTGGATATATCTCCCTAGGCAAGGGAAAAAAAAGCAAAAATGAACAATTGAGATTATATAAACAAAATGAAAAGGTAACCTACTAAATGAGAGAGTATATTCTCAAATGATATATCTGACAAGGGGTTGATATCAAAAATACATAAAGAACTCATAAAACACAATACCACTTACATTAGCACTCCCAAAACAAAATAGGTATAGATATAATAAAACATGTATAAGATGATATGAGGAAAACCACAAAACTCTAATGAAAAAATCAAAGAGCTAAACAAATGGAGAGATATTCCTTGTTTATGGATAGGAAAACTCATATTGCCACGATGTCAATTTTTCCCAAGTTGATCAACAGATTTAATGTAATTCCATTAAAATCCCAGCAAGTTATTTTGTGCATATCAAAGAAATGATTGTGAATTTATATGGAGAAGCAAAAGGCCCAGACAGTATTGAAGGAGAAGAACAAAGTGGGAGCATTGACATTATTTGACTTTAAAACTTACTATAAAGCTATAATAATCATGAGATTGTGGTATTGGTAAAAGAATAAACAAATAGATCAGTGGAACAGAATACAGAGCCCAGAAATAGATCTTCCTAAGTACAGTCAACTGATGTTTGACAAAGGGGCAAAAGCAATACAATGGAGAAAAGAGTATTTTCAACAAATGGTACTGGAACAACTGGACATCCATATGCAAAAAAAATGAATCTAGACATATACCTTACAAAACCAACTCACAAAAATTAACTCAAAGTGGATCACAGACCTAAATGTAAAATGCAAAACTATAAAACTCCTAGAGGGTAACATAGGAGAATATATAGATGATTTTGGGTCAGGTGATAAGTTTTTAGATATAACACCAAAGGCAAGATCCATGAAAGAAAGAACTGATAAACTTATCTTTATTAAAATTATGAACTTCTGCTTTGCAAAAGATGATCCAGAGAATTAGAATACAAGCCACAGAGTAAGAGAAAATATTTGCAATAGAAACATCTGATAAAGCATCACATAAACATTTGTGTATCCTAAATACACAAAAAAAGTTAAAACTCAAAAGTAAGATAACAAACAATCCATTAAAAAATGGGCCAAAGATTTTTAATAGAAACCTCATCTCCTTACATGTAGAACTAGAAACTGGAAATGAGAACCTCCTGGTTCAGCTTCTGAAAGCACTGGATAAATAAAATGGGTCTGCAAGTCTCATTTGGCCCTTAAGCCTTCAGTCTGCAACTTCTGTTCTAGGCTTAGATGTCCAATCTTGCTCTCATGGGATCAGTTACAGTGATATTTCTGAAACCTGGTCTGATGTGGCAGACACAGACCTGCTCAGTTGCATTTCGTATTGGATTTCAGAAGTTGAGTCTGATATCTGCTCCTAGGTTCCCCACTGCTATTCTGTGCTCATGGCAAAGAAGCCCAGTGTGGTTGAAAGATAGACTTGGGGTCACCCCTCTGCTCTGGCATCACTATCTAGAGAGCTTCAGGGGGCACTGTGGAAAATGGAATGAGTGTGAACTTTGAAGCCATATAGACAAAGAAACTTAAGGACTTAAGGCGATGTTCCTATAATTATGTGTGAAAAACTAAGCTCAGCACCAGTCACCTGGGAAACACTACTTTTAGAGGAACCATGGTAACCATCTTTAAGGGTGGGATGAGGATTATGTGAGATCACATGACAAAGAGCTAGTACACCATACATATGACATAACACACACGTTCAAGAGAAAGTTTTCCCCTTATTATTACTTACCTACCCAAACTTCTATGGTGGTTAAGCCTCTCCATAACTAGAATCTGGTACATGAGTCCTGAATGAGACATTGTAGGAATTTGATACATTTCTGAATAGAAAATGAATATAGTGATAAATGCTTGACAGTTTTTAAATAAAATTTAAGTTCTGAGAAAGGAGGGATGACTGCATAAACTCATACATATTTATCGAATGCCTACTAAAGTTCACAACCATAATGAGACGAATTAATAAGATGCTAATACACAGTTGAAAGTTTAGGTAGGAGGGAAAAAGTATTACATATAAAGTACTGGTAAACAACTCAAGGACATATATACATAGTGAATCTTCCTAGCATATGATATTGTATGAATATGTTTTTTGTATAAAATGCATGTTTAAGAAATTGTAAGAATTTAAAACAACCTTTTTTCTAATATTAAAGCAGAATCATTCTTCCAAATCATATGCAAGCTTATGATATGACTCTTGGGAAATGGCACTGTTCAATTATTTATTTGAAAGAAGAAAATTTTCCTTCTTATTGTTTAGCTCTCAGGTAACATAGAACACTGAATCTAATTGAATATTTAAAAAATTTCACTCAGAATTACATCTGTGCCTTATATTTTATAAGGAGTATCTTTTTTACTGGTCACGTAATATTTCATAAGTTGCCATCCCATTTATTTGTTAAACCATTCCTCAATTTCTGACTTATAGATGGCTTCTAGTTGCTCAAATTTTTATGCTATTTCAGTGTCAAAATATGGCTGTTAAAATATAGCACAACTTCGGCAGGGTTAATGGAAGAAATATAAGATGGCTCATCATTAGGAAATGTATTAACCTTATTCACTAAATTGATAATTTAAATGGAACAATCATGGTTATATTAATAGGTGACACTCCAAAAGCAAATAATTAAATTTAGGAGCCAATTCTAATTCCTTTTATTAAAAAGCTTTAAGTCAAATAGGAATGAAAGAAAATTACCTTGGAAAGAAAGAAACACAGTTATTAGTTGCAGATGACATGATAATATTCCTAAAAATCCAATACTTTTAACAGAAATTGAATGATTAAGAAATTAATGAGGTAGGCATATATGAGAAAAATACAAAAATAAGTATTACTTTCCTTTTTATTAGCATTGAACAAATAGGAACTGAAATGAGGAAAATCATACTCAAGACAGTGCCAACATTAGTCTGTAAAACACCTCAGAATTACTTAATAAGAGAATTATGCATTTTTATTGAAGGACATAAAATAAGGCTAAAATAAAGAGACATAAAAGACCAAACAGCATATAGATGCTGGTTCTTTTCAAGGAAATGTAATGCTATAATGCAAACCTGATTTGCACCCAATGGAAATGTTTTGGGAAATAGACAAGTTGATTGTAAAACTTACTTAGAAGAATACAGTATGAGTTTTAAAAAGAATCGTGAAGGGAAATTTGCTCTCTAAGATGTTAAAAACATCGTTATTTAAATCAAAGTCATTGGGTAATGGTACAAAAATAAAGAGATGAGTGATACCTTACAGAAAACACAGAAATGAAAACACGTATATATGCGGGTTTAGTATTATGATAGTAAAGTCATTTTGAAGAAAATGAATTTACTCCCACGTTGCACACTGTTTTAAAAAGTATAGATGAATTGAGCATGTAAATGTAAGGAAAAAACCATACTGTATTGTTATGTTAAGGTAACTCTGTTTAATAACAAACTTATCTTAGGATCACAGTGGCTTAACAGAGGGAAGCATCTTGATT
Organism: Phataginus tricuspis; assembly: GCA_029783875.1. Classification (NCBI taxonomy): domain Eukaryota; kingdom Metazoa; phylum Chordata; class Mammalia; order Pholidota; family Manidae; genus Phataginus; species Phataginus tricuspis. Next base: position 9,729,625 of record JAQQAC010004068.1, read on the forward strand.
ATCTTCATCTTCAGAATCTGAAGTGAGTATGGAGACTCTCCAGGGCAGCTCCTTGCAGGTAATGATTCAGTTATTGAGGCTACTACCATCTTGCTTACACAATTTGGAATATTTGGTTTAGAGGTGTGCTACAGAAGGAGAAGAGAGAGCTAGAGGGTCAGACAGAGGTATTCGTGATCAGGGGTAGAAATGACAGACTGTATGTGTCCTTTCTGCCATATCCTATTGGCTAGAACTAAATTTATACTTATAACCTAATAAAAGAATTAGGAAATGTGGTAGAGCACCCGGAAATTCAATTAGCATTGTGTCTCCATCAAAAAATTATTATAGTCAAATACATATGCACAAATCAGGGCTGGGGAGTATTTCTTAACATCTAGAAAAGAAAAAGCAATAAAAGCAAAGATCAATTTGACTAAATTAAATTTAAAGGCTTTAAACAGTGAAAGATGCCAAAAACAAACTTAAAAGGCAAACGACAGATTGAGAAAAGATATCTCCTACTTGTATAAATGGCAAATCATTAAAATTCCTAATGGTCAGAGTTTCTATAAAGAAAAAATGACAAACACACCAATAGACAGCATATTAATGAATATTACATAACAAAATACAGATGTCAGTTATATATACAAGGAAGTACGTTGCAATATTGTTGGTAATGGCAGAAAAATTGAAAACATTTAATTTTATTTTTTTAATTAAGGTATCATTAATATAAACTCTTATGAAGGTTTCACATGAAAAACATTGTGGTTACTACATTCACCCATATTATTAAGTCCTCCCCATACCCCACTGAAGTCACTGTCCATCAGTGTAGTGAGATGCCACAGAATCACTACTTGTCTTCTCTGTGCTACACTGTCTTCCCCATGACCCCCCCATACCGTGTATTCTAATCATAATACCCATCAATCCCCTTCTCCCTCCCTCCCCACCCCTCCCCTTTGGTAACTGCTGGTCCCTTCTTGGAGTCTATGAGTCTGTTGCTGTTTTGTTCCTTCAGTTTTGCTTCATTGTTATACTCCACAAATAAGGGAAATCATTTGGTACTTGCCTTTCTCCGCCTGGCTTTTTTCACTGAGCATAGTACCCTCTAGCTCCATCCATGTTGTTGCAAATGGTAGGATTTGTTTTTTTCTTATGGTTGAATAGTATTCCATTGTGTATATGTACCTCCTCTTCTTTATCCATTCATCTACTGATGGGCACTTAGGTTGCTTCCATATCTTGGCTATTGTAAATAGTGCTGCGATAAACATAGGGGTGCATATGTCTTTTTGAATCAGAGAACTTGTATTCTTTGGGTAAATTCCTAGGAGTGGAATTCCTGGGTAAAATAATATTTCTATTTTTAGTTTTTTGAGGAACCTCCATATTGCTTTCCACAATGGTTGAACTAATTTACATTCCCACCAGCAGTGTAGGAGGGTTCCCCTTTCTCTGCATCTTTGCCAGCATTTGTTGTTCCTTGTCTTTGGATGTTGGCCATCCTAACTGGTGTGAGGTGATATCTCATTGTGGTTTTAATTTGCATTTCCCTGATGTTTAGCGATGTGGAGAATCTTTTCATGTGCCTGTTGGCCATTTGAATTTCTTCTTTGGAGAGTTGTCTGTTCATATCCTCTGCCCATTTTTTAATTGGATTATTTGCTTTTTGGGTGTTGAGGCAACAAAGGCATACGAGTTCTTTATGTATTTTGGATGTTAACCCCTTGTCAGATATGTCATTTACGAATATATTCTCCCATACTGTAGGATGCCCTTTTGTTTTACTGATGGTGTCCTTTGAAAACATTTAATTTTAATAGGAGTCTGACTGAATTTGGTTGGTATATCTATACAACAGAATACCATGCAGTCATTCAAAGAGAACAAGATGATCTCTACACTGACATGAACAGGTATTCTAGATATACATCTGGAAAAAAAGAGATGTAAGATCACTATGGACAATGTGACTATAATTTGGGGAAATAACTTAATTACTTAAAAAATGATACAGATAGATGACTGCTAAATAATATAGATAAGTGAATAATATATAATAAATTAGGGAAGAATATGGGCAAAACTGCTAACATTATTTTTCTCTGAAACACAGAGGAAGGGATATTTACTTTGTAATTCATATAGTTTTCTAAGTGGTAACTATTATCTTTTTGAGTTTTTCTACACTATATAAATAAAAAGCCCATCAATGATATAAATTTATTCATAAATTTTTTCTTCCACTCATGTACTCTTCCATGTATCCATCCATCCACCCACCTACCCTTCTGTTCACCCATCCATCCATCCTTCCTTCCATCCATTTATACTATGATATTCAAGTAACATTTAATAAGTATCTATTCTCAGAAATTATTTGCCATGCCTATTATAATTAACGGTCAATTTAGTTCAGCTTGGGATAAGAAGGATGCCCAAATGTTTTTTCCTCCTTCTAGTTGACCATTTCTTTAAAAACAAACCAATGAAATATAAAAAGTCTGGTCATGGACTTCTTGAACACACCATCTGGCTTGGCTTCCCTAGCGTCTGGCCTTTGTATTCCTTGTAGATGACAGATTAGTAGGGGACATCCTTTATAGTAGGAAGTGGAGGTCAATAAAATTTGCACCAGGCTTTCCAATTTAGTATCATCCCAGTCAGGACATCCCAAAATAAAGTTTGCTTCAAAAATAGATGTAGGAAGAGAAGAAGTCAGGATCGAAAACAAACAATTAATCCTCTTATGTCATTGATTCTGTGAGAAAACCAGATTAAAAAAAAAAGATCAGTTTCTTGTTCAGGTGCAATGATTTTGCTGGTAGAAAAAAGAACAAAAATAGTGCAGAGTCCAGTGTGATAAATGATACTACAGAGCAAAACAGGAAGTTGTTTAATGGAAGGGAGTAATTGACCTCAGAGCGTGAGACATGAATAGATTCTTGGATGCAAAGGCTTTTGCATTTGCAAGGTGTTGTACTGATGTTTTATTGATCAGAATTGAACTGTACACCATGTATTCTTTTGCACAATCCATTTGGCTTATCTCCCAGGTAAGAAACAGAGTGTCCACAATGTTGAATGGTAAAGCATTTCAAGGTTGTTACATAGGAAAGAAAAACACATTAGTTTCTATTCTAATAAATGTACTTCCATATATACATACTTGTGTGTGTGTGCATATGTGCATGAGATTTTGTACTAAAATCCATACTCTGATATTTCAGGCAAAACTTCTTAACTGAAGGAAAGGAAAGTGTGTGGGAGGCTGCTATGAGAGATTTATTTTTATCTTCATTCCCATGTTAAGGGGGAAGAAACTAATGCTCAGTGAGATTCTGTAACTTGTTGATGATGGAGCTAGTAAACAGCAGCTGATCTCAAACCAGGTAACACCATGTCCAGACACTTGCGAACTGTGCTCTTTATGTATAGATCCCAAAACTTGTTTATAAGAGTCTGGTAATGTGCTGTACTCTGCGATCTTAGCTGTCTGTAGTGATGGACTCAAATGCAGTTCATACTCCTATAGAAGCAAGGATTTAGGGTCCTTGGAAGAGGAGAGGGTTGTTTTGTTTTGTTTAGTTAGTTGTTTTCCTGGGATAGGACCTTATCAACACTTTCAAATACACAGAGACTGTTTCCTCTAAGTTGATCCCTGAAAGCACCTGCCTTTCTGCCCTGTGTTACTGGGGCTGTGGGCAAAGCCTTTGCCCAAGGTGCATCCCTGAGGAGCTGCCCTGTCTAAGGAGAGAAAGCCAAACAGATGGCCACTGACACGTAGAGGGCACTCTGCAGGAATGCGGGCTGGGAGCAGGCTTCCTGAGCTGTGATTCAGCGTCCCTCCCTCACCAAGGCAGCCCAGTCTGATGATTTGGCTTGGGACCAGTGGGCTGGTAGCCAAAGGGCAGTAAATCAAAGTGAAAAAGAGGTGATATTTTAAAAGCAAGCAACATTTTTTTTTTTTAGAGGCAGAGAGAAATAAGTTATCATAATGGTAAAAGACTAAGAGATATAAAACAACCCTGCTGTTGAATAATTTGACCTTGTTTGTAAAAGCCCTTTCTTGAATGACTATGCTTTATTCTTATTCAGCAAGATTCCCAATATTATTATTCCCAGTAATAACATTGGGAAGTGTGTAAGTGTTGGTTTTACCTGGAAATTGGTGATCCAATGTTAGTGGGGTCCTTCCCACGTTAAAATAAACCAAATACTCTAGTTCGTAATCTCCACAAGGGCATCACGATGTTTTCTGTGTAAAGTTTCTGGCCCCCAAATTTTTCTCTGATCCTACTTCTAGTCCATTTCTTCTGGCCTTGAAGAGCTTTTTTCACCTGAACAATCGAACCTGGAAAAATGGTTCTAAATTCTCACCTCCTGCAATCAGCTGGGCATAGCAGGGCCTCCCCAGGAAGACTTGGGCAAGTCAGAACTGGGACTCAGAAGCAATATTACAGGAACATGTGCTTGGGGCTGTGTTTCCACAGAACCCCCGGGGTACCTAGGCATCCATTTGTTTATCATGATCATACCTTTAGTTGTTTTAATTTATAAGTATGAAATGTTTCAGCAATGTAAAAATGTTCCTTTAAAAGTATCAGCCACCTGAATGTAAACTAGTTCAACCATTGTGGAAAGCAGTATGGAGGTTCCTCAAAAACCTCAAAATAGAAATACCATTTGACCCAGGAATCCCACTCCTAGGAATTTACCCTAAGAATGCAGCAGCCCAGTTTGAAAAAGATATATGCACCCCTATGTTTATCGCAGCACTATTTACAATAACCAAGAAATGGAAGCATCATAAGTGTCCATCAGTAGATGAATGGATAAAGAAAATGTGGCACATATACACAATGGAATATTATTCAGCCATAAGAAACCAAATTCTACCATTTGCAACAACATGGATGGAGCTAGAGGGTATTATGCTCAGTGAAATAAGCCAGGTGGAGAAAGACAAGTACCAAATGATTTCACTCATCTGTGGAGTATAAGAACAAAGAAAAAACTAAAGGAACAAAACAGCAGCAGACTTACAGAACCCAAGAATGGACTAACAGTTACTAAAGGGAAAGGGACTGGGGAAGATGGGTGGGAAGGGAGGGATAAGGGGGATAAAGGGTTATTACAATTAGCACACATAATGTAGCGGAGGTGAGGATGGGGTGGGAGGATATGGGGAAGGCAGTATAACACAGGGAAGACAAGTAGTGATTCTATAACATCCTTCTATGCTGATGGACAGTGACTGCAAGGGGGGTATGTGGTGGGGACTTAATAATAGGGGGAGTCTAGTAACCATAATGTTGCTTATGTAATTGTATATTAATAATAGCAGGATAAAGAAATATATATATATATAGCAAAAAAAGAAAAAAAAAAGTATCAGCCACCTTTATTGAACCCCCATTTGTGCCAGGCACTGAGGTTGCAGAGATAAAAGACATCCTTACTGACCCAGATGTGATGGGACAATCATAACAACAAAGGAAAAACCACAACACAGTGCACTCCAGGAAGTGCCGCGGCAGATGGAAGCTTGGGGGTGAGGGGCCCACGGAGAGGGAGAGTCTAACTCTGAGTAGAAGGTGGGGTTGGGGGTGAGTGGTCAGACAAGGTTTCTTGGGGAAAATGACCCTGAGCTGAGTCTGGAAAGAGAAGGCTGAGCCAGGCCCCAAGGGGAGGAAGCGTGTGTCAGGCAGGGAAGCCTCATCTGCAGAGACTCTGGTGCAGCAGAGCCCTGGTGCACCGGGCAGTGGCTGGGACTTGGGGTGGCTGGAGTAGCCTAGGACAGTCAGGAGGGGATTCGCAGGGGCACAGCTGCATTTTAGACAAAGCATTCTGCTCAGAGACTAAGGTGGGGTTCTCACCTGCAAGTGCCTGAGGATGGCTTCAGGAGTCCGTGAAGCCTCTGAAATTGCATGGTAAGGAGTGTGTTTGTGTGCGCACGTGCAAACATGCACTTGCCTAAACCCTTGTGTATTTTCCTCTGGGAAGTTCTGGGTCTTCTTTCCATCTTAAAATGTTTTATAACTCTTGGGTAAGGTAAAGATCTCTACTAGGATAGAAGAGGGTGGTCAGATTGGAAGGTTACTGCAATAATGGAGATGGTTAAGGTAATGCAGCCCTGGACGGAGAAAGTTAGCCTAGGATAGAAGGCAAGGACAATTTCCGAGATAGTTAAATTAAGAGATGGCGCCAACAGTTTTTGTTATCTGATTGGATTTGCAGGGCAGGAGGAGGGAGTCCAGCCCTAGGCTTCTCAGACTTTAAGGTGGGTATGAATGGCCTGGGGAGCCTGTGAAAATGTAGATTCTGACTAGTAGGTTCGGGAGGGGCCAGAAATCCATCTAGGATAAGACTTTCCCAGTGAAGGTGACTGGATAAGGGTCAGGCATGACCTGGTGAGTAGCAAGGGTTGAGCTGACACCCTCTAGGCCCAGGTTTCTCAGCTTCAGGTGTTCACATTTTGGGCCACATAATTCTTTGTTATTTGAGGGGGGAAGGACGCTTCCTGTGCACTGTAGGGTTTTAGCATCGTCTTTGGCCTCTGGCCATTAGGTGACAGTTCCGCCCCCCACTGCCCCACCAGTGGAACAACCCAAAATATCTCCAGGCATTACCAAACTGGGGGACGGGGGGCATGGGAGGGGGCCCTGCTCTAGTGGTTCCCGGCACTGCTAAATATTAAAATCATCTGGGGTGCTTTGGGAAACATCAGTGCCGGCCCCACCCAGACTGATTATATTCTAATCTCTGGTGGGTTGGGGAGGACACCCAGACAGCTTTTGGGAAATGCCATGTGCAGGCAGATCTTTGGTTTAGCCTGCCAGGCACCGGCAGCTCCCTGCCGGGGGACTCCACTGCAGAGGGGCAGTGTGGGCCCGCAGGCCTGAGGGGTAAACAGAAGATTGTGTATTTAAATGTTGGTCAACGTGATATGCCTGGTTCATTCAGACTGAGACTCTCAGTTTGATTTTCTAGGTCACTGACAAACTGTGTCCTTGGGCCAATCAGATATATTTCCAGGCTTTTATTTTCCTCATCTGTTATCTATCTATCTTAAGAGTTGATGAAAAGGTAAAATACATTTAATGGGTGTGGAAGAAAGTAAAAGCCATCTTACACTATTACACACACAATCAGCTCGACGTAGGTCTTAAGAACTTTATTTAAAAAACACTTTTTGAAAGTTTTGGAAAAAACAGGACATTTTATAATATCTGGTCAAGGAGTGATTTTTGGGGAAAAATAAGGAACAAACACAAAAAGCACAAATCGTAATTGACATCCGGTCAGAGGCTGGTATCAGCCTAGTGCTAGGTCACAATGCCTGCATCATTCACCTCACGGCGTCCCATCTGTAGGCATGGTACCATCTCACATCGCAGGAAGGAGTAAGATGTTCAGAGAGACAGAGGCCATAGTCACATAACTTATTTATAGTATCTTATTACAATTGTTCGATTTTATTATTAGTTATTGTTGTTAATCTCTTACTGTACCAGTTTAGGAAAAAACATAATATATATGTGCATATGTACACACACACACAGCATTTGCTACTATCCTTGGTTTCAGGCATCCACTGGGGTCTTGGGACATAGGCCCTGTGGGTAAGGGAGGCCATTGTGCATCAAAGTGTGCTTCCACCAGTGTTAAACCAAACACTGGAAAAAATTTACATTGCACAAGTTGACAAACCTTGGAATAAAATATATGCAATAAACTCCTAAAAATCAAGAAAAGAAAGATAAACAGCCCCCCCCCCCAAATAAGCAGAAGATACAAATAGTCAAGCTACGGAAGAGGGAGTTGGAATGGCCAATAAATGTAATACAAAAAGCCCAACCTCCCCAGTTATCAGGCAAATAAATGCCAGTTGGAGCTGCCATGTATACTCTTGCCCACCTACCAGATTGGCACAAATTTACTGAAATTGTAAAGCAAAAGACACTTATGCTGCTGGTGGGAGTATAAATTGGCAGTACTACTTTCTGAATAATTTGATATTTAATAAAATTAAAAATGCTCAATAGCCTGTACCACCGTAATTCCATTCTTAGGTGAGGTATATACATGTAAATATTATCACTGTAGCACTACTTGCAAAAGTGAAATATTGGAAATGTCCAAAAGCTCCATCAGTAGGAAACTGGGTAAATAAATTGTGTATATGTGAAACTAACAGTACATGCCAATTATGGTTCAATTAAAAAAGTTGTGTTCCCTTTTATACAATGGAATAAAATACTCTGTACTTTTATGAAAATAAATAATCTAGAGTTCTAAGTATTAACATAGCAAAGGTGATGCTGGACAAAATGGTAAGTTACAGAAGTATGCAGAGTGTCCTCCATGTATGTAAGGTGTAAAAATTACAAAATACTGCCATATTTTATTTACAATTATATAAACTCTTATTCTAAAAAAAATGCAAGCATGGAAATACTAAAAACCAAATTCAGGACATTAGTTCTTTGCAGAGGAGGGATAAAATGAGATTGGGGAGGATTCACAGGGTGAAGAAGTTGAACAATTTGCGCCATATCAATAGCCAGAGCCACAGAGTCCCATTCCACCCCAGCATCTGGCCCAGAACCTTTTTTTAAAATTGGAATTATGGTTGATATACAATATTATATCGGTTTCAGGTGTACAACATAGTGACTCGATAATTACATACATTACTAAATGCTCACCACACTAAGTGTAGTTACCTCGGTTATCATACAAAGATATTTTGATACTTTCATTAAATTCTCTGTGCTGTTCTCCCGCTCTTATGACTTTTATAATTTGGAGTCCATATTTCTTTATCCCCTTCACCTATGTCACCCATCCCTCCACACTTCTACCCATGGTCGCCTACAGTCTGCTGGAAATATGTATGGTACTATTTCTTTAGATTGGTTTCATTTTTTTTTTTAGATTCCATATATAAGTGAATTCATATAGCTACCAGATAATTTTTATTTTGCTATAGTTAATGTACAATTACATGAATAACATTACGGTTACTAGACTCCCCCCATTATCAAGTCCCCACCACATACCCCATTACAATACTGTCCATCAGTGTAGTAAGATGCTACAGAGTCACAACTTGTCTTCTCTCTGTTATACTGCCTTCCCCGTGCCCCCCCTCCTACATTACATCTGTTAACCATGATGCCCCTTTTTCCCCCTTATCCGTCCCTTCCCACCCATCCTCCCCTGTCCCTTTCCCTTTCGTAACTGTTAGTCCATTCTTGGGTTCAGTGAATCTGCTGCTGTTTTGTGCCTTCAGTTTTTGCTTTGTTCTTATACTCCACAGATGAGTGAAATCATTTGATACTTGCTTTTTTCTGCCTGGCTTATTTCACTGAGCATAATACCCTCTAGCTCCATCCATGTTGTTGCAAATGGTAGGATTTGTTCTCTTCTTATGCCTGAAAAATATTCCATTGTGTATATATACCACATTTTCTTTACCCATTCATCTACTGATGGACACTTATGATGCTTCCATTTCTTGGCTATTGTAAATACTGGTGCGATAAAACAGGGGTGCATATGTCTTTCTCAAACTGGGCTGCTGCATTCTTAGGATAAATTCCTAGGAGTGGAAATCCTGGGTCAAATGGTATTTCTATTTTGAGGTTTTTGAGGAACCTCCATACTGCTTTCCATAACAGTTGAACTAATTCCCACCAGCAGTGTAGGAGGGTTCCCCTTTCTCCACATCCTCGCCAACATTTGTTGTTGTTTGTCTTTTGGATGTTGGCCATCCTAACTGGTGTGAGTTGATATCTTATTGTGGTTTTAATTTGCATTTCTCTGATGATTAGCGATGTGGAGCATCTTTTCATGTGCCTGTTGGCCATCTGAATTTCTTCTTTGGAGAAGTGTCTGTTCAGCTCCTCTGCCCATTTTTTAATTGGCTTATTTGCTTTTTGTTTGTTGAGGTGTGTGAACTCTTTATATAATTTGGATGTCAACCCCTTATCAGATATGTCATTTATGAATATATTCTCCCATACCGTAGGATGTCTTTTTGTTCTACTGATGGTGTCCTTTGGTGTACAGAAGCTTTTTAGTTTGATATAGTCATATAGTCCCACTTGTTCATTTTTGCTTTTGTTTCCCTTGCCTGGGGAGACATGTTCATGAAGAAGTTGCTCATGTTTATGTCCAAGAGATTTTTGCCTATATTTTTTTCTAAGAGTTTTACGATTTCATGACTTACATTCAGGTCTTTGATCCATTTTGAGTTTACTTTTGTGTATGGGGTTACACAATAATCCAGTTGCATTCTCTTCCATGTAGCTGTCCAGTTTTGCCAATACCAGCTGTTGAAGAGGCTGTCATTTCCCCACTGTATATGCATGGTTCCTTTATTATACATTAATTGACCATTTTTGCTTTGGTTTCTATGTGGGCTCTCTATTCTGTTCCACTGGTCTATGGGTCTGTTCTTGTGCTAGTACCAAATTGTCTTGATTACTGTGGCTTTGTAGTAGAGCTTGAAGTCGGGGAGCGTAATTCCCCCTGTTTTATTCTTCCTTCTCAGGATTGCTTTAGCTATTCGGGGTCTTTTGTGGTTCCATATGAATTTTAGAACTATTTGTTCCAGTTTATGAAGAATGCTGTTGGTATTTTGATAGGGATTGCATTGAATCTATAGATTGCTTTAGGCAGGATGGCCTTTTTGACAATATTAATTCTTCCTATCCATGAGCGTGGGATGTGTTTCCATTTATTGGTATCTTCTTTAATTTCTCTCGGGAGTGTCTTGTAGTTTTCAGAGTATAAGTCTTTCACTTCCTTGGTTAGGTTTATCCCTAGGAATTTTATTCTTTTTGATGCGATTGTGAATGGAATTGTTTTCCTGATTTTTCTTTCTGCTAGTTAATTGTTAGTGTATAGGAAGGCAACAGATTTCTGTGTATTAATTTTGTATCCTGCAACTTTGCTGAATTCAGATATTAGTTCTAGTAGTTTTGGAGTGGATTCTTTAGGGTTTTTTATATACAATATCATGTCATCTGCAAACAGTGACAGTTTGACATTTTCCTTACCAGTCTTGGCACCTTTTATTTCTTTGTGTTGTCTGATTGCCTTGGCTAGAACCTCCAGAACTATGTTGAATAAAAGTGGGGAGAGGGGGCATCCTTGTCTTATTCCCAATCTTAAAGGAAAAGCTTTCAGCTTCTCACTGTTATGTATAGTGTTGGCTGTGGGTTTGTCATATATGGCCTTTATTCTGGTGAAGTACTTGCCCTCTATTCCCATTTTGTTGAGATTTTTATCATGAATGGATGTTGAAATTTGTCGAATGCTTTTTCAGCATCTTTGGAGAAGATCATGTGTTTTTGGTCCTTCTTTTTATTGATATAGCTGATGATGTTGATGGATTTTCGAATGTTGTACCATCCTTGCATCCCTGGAATAAATCCCACGTGATCATGATGGATGATCTTTTTGATGTATTTTTGAATTCAGTTTGCTAAAATTTTGTTGAGTATTTTTGCATCTGTTCATCAGGGATATTGGTCTGCAATTTCCTTTTTTTGTGGTGTCTTTACCTGGTTTTGGTATTAGAGTCATGTTGGCCTCGTAGAATGAGTTTGGGAATATTCCATCCTCTTCTACTTTTGGAAAACTTTAAGGAGGATGGGTATTAGGTCTTCACTAAATGTTTGATAAAATTCAGCAGTGAAACCATCTGGTCCAGGAGTTTTGTTCTTAGACAGTTTTTTGATTACCAATCAATTTCTTTGCTGGAAATAGGTGTATTCAGGTTTTCTGTTTCTTCCTGGGTCAGCCTTGGAAGGCTGTATTTTTCTAGAAAGTTGTCCATTTCTTCTAGGTTATCCAGTTTGTTAGTATATACTTTTTCATAGTATTCTCTCATAATTCTTTGTATTCCTGTGGTATCTGTAGTGCTTTTTCCATTCTCATTTCTGATTCTGTTTATGTGTGCAGACTCTCTTTTTTTCTTGATAAGTCTGGCTAGGGGTTTATCTATTTTGTTTATTTTCTGAAAGAACCAGCTCCTGCTTTCATTGATTCTTTCTATTGCTTTATTCTTCTCAATGTCCCTCCTTCTAGTGACTCTGGGCTTCATTTGTTCTTCCTTTTCTCATTTCATTAATTGTGAGTTTAGACTGTTCATTTGGGATTGTTCTTCTTTCCTGAGGTAGGCCTGTATTGCAGTGTATTTCCCTCTTAGCACAGCCTTCACTGTATCCCACAGATTTTTTGGTGTTGAATTATTGTTGTCATTTGTCTCCATATATTGCTTGATCTCTGTTTTTATTTGGTCATTGATCCATTGATTATTTAGGAGCATGTTATTAAGCCTCCATGTGTTTGTGGGCTTTTTTGTTTTCTTTGTGTAATTTATTTCTAGTTTCATACCTTTGTGATCTGAGGAGCTGCTTGGTACAATTTCAATCTTTTTGAATTTACTGAGGTTCTTTTTGTGGCCTAATATATGATCTATTCTTGAAAATGTTCATGTGCACTTGAGAAGAATGTGTGTCCTGTTGCTTTTGGATGTAGTGTTCTGTAGATGTCCATTAGGTCCATCTGTTCTAATATGTTGTTCAGTGCCTCTGTCTCTTTACTTATTTTCTGTCTGGTTCATCTGTCCTTTGGAGTGAGTTGTGTGTTGAAGTCTCCTAAAATGAATGCATTGCATTCTATTTCCCCCTTTAATTCTGTTAGTATTGTTTCACATGTGTAGGTGATCCTGTGTTGGGTGCATAGATATTTATAATATTTATAACCTCTTGTTAGACTGACCTTTTTATCATTATGTAATATCCTTCTTTATCTCTTGTGGCTTTGTTTGTTTTGAAATCTATTTTGTCAGATACAAGTACTGCAACTCCTGCTTTTTTGTCACTATTAGTTGCATGTAATATCTTTTTCCATCCCTTTACTTTCAGTCTGTGTTTGTCTTTGGGTTTGAAGTGAGTCTCTTGTAGGCAGCATATAGATGGGTCTTGTTTTTATCCATTCAGTAACTCTGTGTCTTTTGATTGGTGCATTCAGAGCATTTACATTTAGGGAGATTATTGATAGGTATGTACTTATTGCCATTGCAGGCTTTAGATCTGTGGTTACCAAAGGTTCAAGGGCAATTCCCTTACTATCTAACAGTCTAATTTAACTTACTTCGTATACTATTACAAACACAACCTAAAGGTTCTTTTTTTTCCCTCCTCCATTCTTTGTATGTTATGAATCATATTCTGTACTCTTTGTCTTCCCTTGCATGACATCTGTTTAGCCTTAGGAATACTTCCATATATAGGAGTTCCTCCAAAATGCCCTGTAGAGGTGGTTTGTGGGAGATAAATTCTCTCAGCTTTTGCTTATGTGAAAATTGTTTAATCCCTCCTTCAAATTTAAATGATAACCTTGCCGGGTAGAGTATTCTTGGTTTGAGGCCCTTCTGCTTTATTGCATTAAACATATCATGCCACTCCATTCTGGCCTGTAAGGTTTCTGTTGAGAAATATGATGATAGCCTGATGGGTTTTCCTTTGTATGTAATCTTTTTTCTCTCTGTAGCTGCTTTGAAAAGTCTGTCTTTATCCTTGATCTTTGCCATTTTAATTATTATATGTCTTGATGTTGTCTTCCTTGGGTCCCTTGTGTTGGGACATCTGTGCATCTCCATACCTTGAGAGACTGTCTCCTTCCCCAGATTGGGGAAGTTTTCAGCAATTACCTCCTCAATGACACTTTCTATCCCTTTTTCTCTCTCTTCTTCTTCTGGTACCCCTATAATGCAAATATTGTTCCATGTGGAACAATAGTCACACAGTTCTCTCATCATTCTTTCATTCGTAGAGATCCTTTTTTCTTTCTGTGCCTAAGCTTCTTTGTATTCCTCTTCTCTAATTTCTATTACCTTTACAGTCTCCTCTACTACATCTAATCTGCTTTGAAATCCCTCCAGTGTATGTTTTATTTCAGACATGGTATTTCTTAAAGATTGAGTCTCCATCTTAAATTTGTTCCTGAGGTCTTGAATATTTTTCTGTACCTCCATAAGCATGTTTATAAGTTTTATTTTGAACTATCCTTCGGGAAGATTGGTGAGTTTGGTTTCATTTGATCCTCTTTCTGGGGTTTGTGAGATTTTTGCCTGTTCCATGTTGTTTTGATGTTTCATATTGTGTGTGGTGCCCACTAGTGTGCAGAAACTCCCATCTCTGGAGCTGCTCAGCCCCTAGAATGAGGTTGGGGGTCATAGGGGAGTGGAGCTGGTGCCTGCGGGGAGGAAAGGTCTGTTTCCTGCCTCCTGTCTGCAGTGCCTGTCTCCAATGTCAGAGGCAGTGGGCCAAGCACACACGGGTAAACTTCTGTGCTTTGCGTCTCTAGCTGTCATAGGTGGGGCCTCCCTCTGGCTGGCCGGCACCTGCGGGTTTACGATCAGGTGCCTGCAGGCCAGTAGGAAGGCTCAGCAGGCTGTGTGTCACAGTGGGGGGCCTCAGAGCTGAGTAGGGATTCAGGAGGATGGAGCACCTGAAGCTCCTCAATGTTCCCAACCCAGTGGGCAGAGCGTGCCTAGACAACCTTGTCCAGCTCTCCCTTCTCCCGCGGAGCAAGCTCCATGCAAACCCCGCCCCATCAGCAGCCCTCTCGCTGCTAGGAAGCCTCTCAGACTCCCTGCCTTTCCTCTGACACAGAGCAGCCGGGTGTGGATCCCCTCTTCGACAAACGGCCAGAATTTTAATTTCTCAAGCACTCCTCCTGTCCGAGATCCCCAATGTCCAGAGCACTACACACTATAGGATTCTGCTCGCAAAGCAGATGTCCATCACTGGGTGTCCAGCAGTCCCAGGCTTTTACCCCCTCCCGCGCTCTGTTTTTCTTCTTCCGGCTGGTGAGCTGGGGTGGGAAAAGGGCTTGGGTCCTGCCGGATTAAGGCTTTCGTACGTTACCCTGTTTCTTGAGGTCTGCTCTGTTTGTGAGGTCTGTATGCAGTCTGGTGCAGCCTTCTTGTTGCTGTCTGAAGGTTAGTTGTATTTATTAACTATATTTTTGTACTGTTTGTAGTTTTGGGAGGAGCTCTCCGTCTCACCTCTCATGCTGCCATCTTGATTCTTGTTATTCATTTTTAATTTAATTCTGTTATAGTTTGAGAATGAATTTTCTATGATTTATATTCTTTTAAATTTGTCAGGGATTTATTTTATGGACCAGAATATTGTCCATCTTGGTGAACATTCCCTTTGCTATTGTAAAGAGGGAATGCTGTTGGGTTGCGAGATTCCTAAATGTTAATTAGGTCAGATTGGTTGATAGATTGGTCAAGTCGTCTATACCTAGTGACTTTCTCTGTTAATCAATTACTGAGAGAGAAGTCTTGATTTCTCCAACTGTAATTGTGCAATTACCTATTTCTTATTTTAGACCTATCAGGTTTTGCCTCTGTTATTTTGAAGCTCTGTTCTTAGGTACATACTCATTTAGGATTGTTATTCATCTTGGAAATTTTTCTTGAAAATTCATACCTTTATCATTAGCTAATTTTTCTACTTATTACTGATAATATTCTTTGTCCTGAAATCTACTTTGTTGGAAATCAGTATAGCAATTCCAGCTATCTTTTGGTTAGCTGAAAATTGAAGTTACGTTTTCAAAATTGTATTTGTTATTGACCCAGGGTTTGTAATATGCATTTTAAAATAATTAAATATATTTAATCATATATTTAATACGTATTATTTTATTATATATAACATTCTATATCATGTATTATGATATACTATATATTGTATGTATATATAACATATATGTAACATATACACATTATACACATGTATCATGTATATTATATAATGTATACATGTATAATACACAATAAATACATGTATTATATATATTATACACATATACATAATAAATACATTTATATATATTATTATGTATATTATAAATATATATATGTTATACATATATAATACATGTGTATATAGTTATAACTTTATAATTATATATTGTATATACTATAGCATATATTTGATTATATATAATTATATTTATAATTATTTAAAATAATTTAAAATTAAACATAATTAAAAAATAAATGTAATTAAAAAATACACATTTTAATATAAATAAAAATTTTAAATACACATTTTAAAATAATTTTTGAGTCTGTCCTAAAATAATGATGTATCATTCATGTGTTGTGTTAACTTGTAACAGTATATACTCAATGTATATTTTTCCATACTTTTACTTGTAACCTATTTATATCTTAATGTTTAAAGTAGGATTCTGGCAGATACATATTCTTGGGTCTTGATCTTTTACCCAGTATAAAATCTGTTTCTTTAGCTGGTTTGTTTAGATCAGTCACATTTAAAGTGATTATTAATAATGTTGGATTAAATTACCATTTACAATCTTGCTATTTTCTGTTTGTTCCATTTTTCCTTTGTTGATCTTTTCCTTTTTTAATGCCTTCTCTGAGTTTATCTAAGCATTTTTTATTCAATTTTTATCCTTTTTAAAAATTAAAGTTACTTCCTCAAAATTTTATCTGTTGTTGGCTGTAGGGATAATAATAGACATTTAAAAATGAGTCTGTCCTCAAATAATGGTATATCATTCACATGTTGTGTAAGAAACATGTAACAGTCTATTCTCAATTCCTCTTCATCATCCTTTGTGCTACTGTTATATATTTTACTTGTATGTAAGCTTTTAATTAAGAATACAGTTTTATCATTATTTATTCAATTATGTTAGAGAGAAAATAAGAAAAAAATTTTTATTTTAACTCCCATTTTACATTTCTAATATGCTTCATTTGCTTGTGTAGATCTGTTTCTGACCTGTATTATATTACTTCTGTCTGAAGAACTGATTTTATTATGTCTCGTAGATTTGGACTATTGCCAACTGCACACTGCCCTACCCCCACTCCACACCCCCATGTGCTTGCAGTTCCCAGGGTTTCAAACTCATCCTGCCTCCACTTGGACTTTAGAAATTCATTAGAATATCTAGCTGCATCTTCTTATTGGTTTATATGACATCTGTTCTAGGAAGAAAAAGCTTGGGCCCTGTTTCTTCCTGCAGGCACCTGACTCTGAACATTTCCAGTTAATTGTTGCTCTTGTCATTAATTTGCAGTTTCTCCAGCATTTTTCTTGTTGTAAGTGTGGGTGTGACACTTTTTCCAGCTCTCTGTACATCTCCAGGCTGAATCTGGGAATTCAAATCATCTGTTTTTTTAACTCCTACATCTCAATTTTTTTCAGATCTTCTTTATCTTTTAAAATGTCCTATCTTTCATTATTGTTTATATTCCTCCTTTAATCTATATAGTAAGTTTAAATGTGTCTTTTTAGTGGTGTCTTTCAGATTTTTCTACTTTCTCTCATTCTTGATGCTAATTCTTCTTGTGTTGATTCTGCCCATCTGTCTTTGAAGGTGGTTCCTCATGTAGTTTTGATGGTATTTGCATATGGAGTTTTGATGATGTCACTTTGAATTTTGACTTACTGTGAGTACGGGCTACCCTTTCTCTGGGGGATCTATATGCCCTGGGCGGTGCAAGTTTTCCTATGCAGCAATTATATATTTGCTTTCACCAGAGTCTCAGAATCCACCTATCCTGGACCAATCCTCATGTTTAATTCTCAAGTTGTGGTTCCTGCTCCCTATAGGTGGTGTATGTTCACCTTTGCACATGGTGTAGTCTGAGGTTTTGATTTCTTGCAGGTTTAACATTTTATCATACAAGGCACCTGCACACTGAAAGTTTCCTTGCTGCTTCCCGGGACCAGTGTACAGAATTGTCTTGCATGCTCTTTAGTCTGGCCAGCCCGTCAGTATGTCTGGGCGTTAAGCAGGTGTCTCAATCTCAACTCCGTTTTCTTCGCTTAACTCTGCCTTAGCTTTCAAGTCCCAGCTTTTAGGCCAAGTCTAGAAACCCTGTGGATCCCTGTGGCAACAGCTTCTGCACACTGTTTTGAGTCTTCTCTTCATTTCTGGGGCCTGGGATTCTATCACCCAAGTACACTGTTAACAAAAAGAGATACCATATCGTACAGTTCTACTAGCTTGTTTCTGGAGGATGCCTTCCTGCTATCACCCCAATCTATTCCCTTTGCTAGCTCAGTGGGCCATGTGGCTGGAAGAGGGCTGATAATCGCTTTCAATGTGACTAGAATTCTGGTGGCAGTCAAAATGCAGAGTGTCTTCCTTCAGTTTCTTTTAAAAAGAGAGATTCAAGTCAAAGCCATTTTTAACCCTCATTATCCTCACTTACTTGGATTAAAGAAACAGAATTGATCAATGTTTTCTTTTCTTTCCCACTTAAATGATTTGTAAATGCAATGGTTATACCTCATTTTTATTATCCACATGAGAGTGAAGTCAAGGCCTTTTGCTTTATATCCCGGGAGTGGAGATTAGACCCTTAGTTTATTTGAATGCACATTTAAGCACTACCCATGCTTTCTGAAGTCAACTAGCTTGCTATATACATTAAGCAGGCTGTATGAAAAAAATGTCACTTTCCCAAGATTATTAGCAATTCCCTTTGGTGATGCTTTTTCAAATTCCCAGATAATCCCCAGCAGAGGAGCATTCTGAATTAAGCACCTCAAATTTCTTCACTTTGGGTTTCATGAAGAAGTTGCTTTGCAGGATTTCAGGGGTGCTTGTACCCCATCATGATGTCCTTAGTAGGGATGCAGCCAACAGAAGATGAAATGAAGGAGAGACTTAAGATATTCTTAGAACATTAAATCCTTAAGTTATCCCAGTGAAATAAAAAGATAAATGTTAAGTGAGAACGTTCTCCTAGGGAAGGGATTGAATTTCTTAGTAATTCATTAATTACTAATAAACTGTGCACTTGTTATTTTAACGACTTTCCTCCAGTAAAGGGCAGACCTCCAAAAGGAACTTGACTGGGTAAGGCAACCTGACTTTAATCTATAAGATGTGGTTTATTAGGATTTTATATTGCATGTTTCTGACCCCTCAAAGCAGTCTCATCCAGCAATAAGCTTGGAGATGAGTGTCATGACAGATGATGTAAGAAGTAGGAAGGCTTTGCATGAAGACACTACTTAATTGGCCACATTTTTTCCCCGTAAAACTAAGCTGCTCTATTAAAGTAGCCCTTAGGTTGTTTCACAGTTAAGAAAGAACTGTCATCATAAGTCAGAATTACAAAGTCATTATGGGGTTGAGGTGCTTTCAATTTTGGAGTTGATAGACTAAACTGATAGTAAAGAGGACTGGACTGTTAGAGAAAATGCTTCTGTTTGGCTCCTGGGGAGCCACACCGGGGAGAACGGGCTGGATCCCGCCTCTACTTGCTCTTCTTTCAAGAGCCCATCGCAAGAGTTTTAGGAGCAGGTGTACTTCCTTATTTAGATACCAGCCGCCCTCCCAGACAGTGACCTTCTGGGCAGGACTCCGCTCTCACTGTCTTCTTGATCCTAAAGTTACCACTGATGCATGTTTGTTGACAGAATAAATGGCAATGCTGTTTTTTCTCACATTTGCCTTTTCAGATAGTGAGTTCTGAGTTTGGATTGAGAAACAGTCATACTCCTAATATTGGGACCTCAGGTGACTATCGCTCCTCATTTTCCATCTTGCGATCTTCAGCTCTCTCTGACCCTCAACCCTGACAGGCCCTCCGTGCGCACGCCTGGCTGATCCCTATCCTCCAACCCAGATTATTAAGTGACCCATGATCACTTCAGTGCTCACTGAAGACTTGGGCCTGATTGTGTGTTTGAAATGTCTTCTTGTTTCTGTCTTGCATCCTAGAGGGAACAGAGATCTAAGTGGGTTGGAGAAGGAGCATCACCTCACCTTGGGAGGAGGGAGGATCCAGGTGTGGAGGTGCAGGTCAGAGTGACCAGGGCATCACAGCTAGCACCAGTCCTTTATGAGCAAGAGGACACTGCTGGGCCAGCGTAGCATTGCCTCCCTCTTCATAAATGTCCATATTAAATCCAGGATTCCTTAAATGAATCATAAGCAGAAGAAAAGGGAATTTTAATTTCGAATTTACAATTATGGATAGAAGAAAGTATTAAAAATTTTTTCTTTTTGCCTATGTAGCTCATTAAATTTTTTTTCCTGAGCCATGAATCAAATAGGTGTGGTGTTACATTTATTAATTAACGGTGGTGAACAAAAAGAATAGGGCCAGCCTGATTTTACATTGAGATATTATAAGAAAAAAAGGAATCGCTGTGCACGACAGGCTTTCAGACTTCCAGGTTGCACTGGAGCTTTTCCACCACAAGATGGAGCCTTCAAAGCTGTTTATTTCCTAGGCGCTTTGCATTTCCCCATTTGGAAAGTGAAGGTCTGGGCTTGTGAGTGTTTGAGAAATACAGTAATGAGGAGCACACAGGCCTTGAGGAGATCTAGAGTATTGTTCTACTCTTGTCGTAATTGAAAGCCCATCTGTCCTTGGCCTTATCCCGATTAACATTGCCATCGTACAAAAGACATGCCCCACAGGTGCGTAGATGACACAAAGCCAGGAAGAATACTTGGTGCATTTGGAAGATTCTGTAAAGATTCTGAAAGCTGTCAGTGGGCTGCAATCTACAAGAGGAAAGAGAACAGGAATAAATGCACAAGATTACCTCTGATGGAGTAGCGAAAGAGCGAGGGACAGTGAAAGAGGAGATCTGAGTATGGGTCCCCAGATAAGACTGACGGTGATCGTGATGACCGCTAACAGGCACAGTTCAGAAGATGGAGATGGACCCTGATTCGCCACACTGCTTCTTGCCCAGCCTTGGCAAGATAAGGAGCTTCTGCCAGGCTGTCAGTGTGTCTGTCATACAGCACGTTGCTTAGTAGAGTCAAACAAGCCAAACTTTCCTGGAGCAGGAAGCGGGGCATCAAACTACATTCCAGCAGGATCTCTTCCTCCGGTGGAGGGCCTGCCCTTAGAGGGGCACAGCATTTTACAAGATCCTTGGTGTTCGTACTTCAAATGCGTCATGGTGTTTGAATAGAGGCATACTCTATTTAGAGCCAGTCTAGTGAAATGTGTAAATACATACACCTGGACAAAACTGCCTCAATTTCTTCAACTGGTGGATAATAACAATACTACCTAATAGAAAGGGTTGTCATGGTGAAGATTAGACATATCATGCACATTTTATTTCCCTGCACGTGGTATGTACTCAGGATATGGAAGTAGTACTGTGTTTCCCCTGCATATCTCTCAGAGGAAAATACTGTTGTTGTCCCCGTTTTATAGATGAGGAACTGAGCTGAGTTTTATTGAAGCTTAATACCATCCATGGTCACGCAGTTCCTAAGTGCTGGAGCCAAGAATTGAAGCTAGGGATTCTCTGACTCTAAGTTTCCAACAAGTGCTTATCCACTACAGCAACTGTGAGTTCCTGGTTGGACGAGGCCTGTGGCTTTAAACTTTTTTAACCATAACACAATTACTGTCCTAATCTAGTACACGCACACACACAAACATGCACACATGTACGTAAATCTGAAACAAAAGTTTCATGAAATAACACTTGCCCTTTGTGAGTACATTGCACTCTGTTATTCCCTACTCTATTTTATTTCATTTTTCAAAGAAAAAGCTGGTGTTGACCTACTGAATTGCTTTCGTGGCCCACACCTGAGCTGTAACCCATAATTTGAAAACACCACACTGGCAATTTTGATGGGCTAGTCAGAGTTAATGTTCTCTGATTCTCCTAGAAGACAACAACACACACAAAAAAGCCTTTAAACCCAGTTCTCTTTGTCCAGAACAGAAAACCTGGGCTTGGGAACAGTTCACGTGGAAACAAATAGGATTTTCCCTCAGGTCTGTATGTGAAAACACCACAATGTGGGGACAGAAGGCTCACTGCCAAGCTCCCTCGGGAATCCTGCATTCCCTCTTGGGTGCCATATTTAACAGACATCAACAACCTGAAACGTTCAGAGAAGGAGAGTCAAAGTGGAGAAGCATCTGAAATGTCTGAAATTACTTGGAACCAGGAATGTTTAAACTGATTTTGAAGGAGAGGAGTCTCTGAGCAGTTAAAAAGAAAGCATATTGTAACAGGTCTCTGAGTTAGTAGGATTGTCCTTCAGGACTGCACAGGCCTTGGCCCAGCTGGTGCTTTATTCCACGTAAAGCTTACTTTTATTGAATTCTTAGATTTTGGTGTCTAAAGTGAGAATCATGCAAAATGCTCGTTACTCCACTTCCCTCATGTGGGGCCGAGAAAGGCAGGCAGGAAACCACCCCTCCCAGGGCAAGCGGAGGAGCTCCCTAGCTTGGCATTGACAGGACTTCTGCCCAGCTTCAAAGGGATTTGAAAGGGCGGTGACAGACTCCAGCCCAGGCTGTGCCTTGGAACATGGATGTTCCTTTGGGTAAAGCCTGGCTGGCCTGGGAAAGCCCAGGTTCCTGGTCTTCCAGGCTGGGAGGAAGCACTGGCCTGCTTGTTTCCCTCCCTCCTGGGCTCAGCTGAGAGATGAGAGCCCATTCCCCGCGTGAGTCAGGAGAGGAGGGAGGGAGAAGCCAGAGCAGTCCCTCCCCAGGTTTCCAAGAACGCCTGGAGCTGGAATTCCCCCAGGAAGGTGGCTACGACAATAGAGGTTTGCACTTGTTCCGGGCAGGGCATGATCCTGGGGCAAGGAGCAGCAGATTCGTTGATAGCTTATTAGATTCAGGAAGGAAAGGGGAGAGAGAAGTTCAGAATGACTCAAAGCAGAGTGGAAAAATGGAAGCGGTCTGCTCTGCGGGTAGAAAGGATGGATGCTTTCGGTGGCACCATGTCTGTGGCTTAGAGTCAGAGCTGTGCTCGAGAAAGTAATAAATGACGCTGGAATGTTTACTGATTCTGTTGCTCAACTGTCTTCTATCCAGTGTTAAATCCAGATCCTTGGAGTGAATTTGATCACATCTGAGAGTAAAGTGGCTCTTAAAGATGTTGACACGGCACTGTGATCCTGGGTAACATTCACTCATTCATGATCTGTTGGAATTGCAGTTTGAGTGTAACTTTTAGAATACAATCAACGTGTTCATTTTGGGTGCTTCCCTCAATAGACTTAAAATAAACAGGCTCAAGAGGTGCTGTCTGACAACGACTATCTACATTTTATTTCTGATCTCTCAGGTTTGTTGAATGAAATGTCACCCAGTTATTCTAGAGATCTAGTTGCTTGAGATGATGCGGAGGGACAGGTGCTGAAGCACAGGTAGTTTTGTGCCTTGAGGATGGAGGGGAGAGAGCTCAACTGATGCATATATATAACATATATATGTGTGTGTGTATATATATATATTATGAGTATATATGATATATATATATGTGATGAGTATATATAATATATATATAAAACACTGATGGTGATAAGGCAGCTTCAACATTCATCAGGTGTTCCCTATGTGCTCTGCAGTATTCTGAGCTCCATATATAACTATCTGATTTGAATTTCAACAACCCAATTACATAATTAGTATTCACACCCTCCTTTTATAATTAAGGGAACTAAAGCACAGAGAGGCTAGTGGAATTTGCCCAAGGTTGCAGAGCTGGGACAGTCTGACCACTAAGCCACACCATGAACATTTCCTCAGGAGGTACTGTCCTTGCTTGGCTAGATAAACTGGCCCAAGAAATCCAAGCAGCAGAATCAGAAGCTGAAGAAATTATTCCTAAGAGATGGTGCTGCTTTGACTGCCCAGGTGATAATGTGTGATCCAACATTCAGGAAGGACACATTGTCCTCTCACTTTCCAAAGACCATACGGAAATCATGGGTTTCCTGCGAGGAAGGCCAGGGCCCTTTAGGAAGCCCCATACCCACAGAGTGCCTGCCAGCATCCCTGAGGTCAAGAGGAGATGCCCTCAGGAGCTCATGTGTGGTGGATTTCCATGAGCAAGCTGGACGGATTGACTCAGCCCATGGAACCCTGGTGGCCTCGAGGGGACTGTGGAGGAGGCACTCAGAAACTTGCCAAGAACTAAGGTTCTATAGCAACTCAAGTGAGGCCTCGTGAAGCTCAGGCAAATGCAACTTAATTGGGCCCACAGACAGATGAGGTCCAGAGAAATGCTGGAGGAATGAAGACTATCCATTCTAAAAAGAAATCTTTATTCTATTTTATTTTTTATTGTAAGTTCCCAAACCTGTTCAAAAGAGCAAATGATGGGGCATTTTCTATCAGGACAATAAGCTCACCTTAGTTGTCAAGTGTCTTTGTAGGGGCAGGAACTCTTTACAGCCTGTTTCTCTGCCATGTTGATATCCCCAGAGCCTAACATGTTATAGTCAATGGCACAAAACAGGTGCTCAAGAAATGCCCATTAGCCCAAACGTATTGCAGATGAATGCCATGTGAAGTGTAGGATTTTTTGGGGGGTAAATGTGGGGCTCTTCCCTGATGCTTTTTAAATGCTACATGAGGAAATTCAAATAAGGAAACGTCTGGGCAGTAACACAAGCAGTTACTATACAAAAATAAAAAATTCGGTCCCTGTAATAAAATAGCAAATACAGATGAAGAGACACAAAGCCATGAGAAGGGGAAGAGAAGGCAACAGCAAAATAAATACTATCACAGCAATCAATAAATACTATTGAATTAATAGATCATCACTGTAGTCACTTAACTGGTTTCATTAAATCCAGTTTCATTGCCTTTGAACTCAACCATATTATCAGAATAGTAATTGTAAAATAAATATCATGTCACTCCTCTGTTTAAAATTGTTTAGTGTTTCTCACAGGCTGCAGTATAAATCCAAACTCCTATTATGGGATGGCCCCTGCCCACCTTTCTAGTAGCTTCACCATATGTATTAAGTTAAATGATATGAAATTACTGGTCACTGATCATTTTCAATTTATAAAAATAGCAGTTTGTATAGCTCAACCTACTATCACTATTAACCATATTGATATACTATACTTAAATGTCTCAATGCACCATTTCTTCTGCTTTCATGTTTCCCCAGATGCTCTTTCTTCCCCCTCCCTTATATAAATATATCCCAAGCTAATTTTTGCACAAATTACTAGTACTTAATGTGATTAAGTACTCACCAAAAAATGCCCATTTTTTATTTGAGCTTTAGTACAAAATATAGTTTGAGCATCACTTTATTTCTGCTATCTCCCTCTAAATACTATAATTATGCATCCTCTGATTATATCAGGACACTTCCCTCCAATGAAAACTGAGGTCAGGCTGGCCTATAGTAACGAACTCAGATATGACCATGTGGATATAGCAGCTGCTACTCAGTGGATTAAATAGTTAAGGGGCTGAGTTTGAGAGCACACTCCGGTGATAAAGGGGTGCTCGGTCTCAGGAAAATGCTCTTCCTCTTTGGGCCCAATGTGCATACTTGTGAGACTAACACCCTTTTTGCCCTGACACTCTGTCTTGTGTGTTTTTCTTTAGTCGGCTAGTCTATCAGTGATGTCACCCACAGCCTGGAATTGTCTGAGGGCCTTGGTACCACAGTGTCTGGGCTGTTGGGTGACTGGACTCTAAGGACAGTGGTAGAAGCAGCATATTTTTGTATCTATGTTGGTTTTTGCTTAATGGGATTGAAGTGTAGCGTAGAGTGTTTTCTGTTTACATTGCACACTGCTTCGCTCCTTGTTGGGACATGCCATGGAGAATTTGACTTTATTGTATGGTGATGTTACTGTTTTTTAAAGTCAGATATTATGCTTTATGTAAAAGCACCCTGAAGCATTTTACTAGACACTTTTTCAAATATTCACTAAACTACTGATTCTAATTCAGCAATGATCTAGTAGGCATACCTTCCTAATGATTGATACTTTGGTGGGAGGTTTCAATTATAATCTTTAAGAATCAGAAAATAATCCTGTAGGGATTACTGGCCCCATTTAAAAACTGAGGTTTAGAGAAATTAAGGGCATTGTTTAAAATCCTTCACTGAAAGGGACAAATTCTTAGTTCTAATATCTGTGATTCTTTAACAAGATATAGAATAGGTGAATAGGTGAATAATAAATACAAAAATAAAAGAATGTTCAGTACCTAACAGTCATTAAATATTCTTCAGAACATCTCTGGAAGATAGGTTAGAAATAGTTTCTTCATTCTATAGTTTATGGGACATTTTGGACAAGGTAGAAATGAAACCATCTGCCTACCTGCATATCAGTAGAAAAACTGGCCATTTGGAGATTACTTTCTTCTAAGTAAATGGTAGTATTGTTTCAACCAGTGCTAAATGCTCCAAGTGAAATAAAGTGATACACTATACAGTGACTGGGATAGGGTGAGCCAGGGTAGCCTCGGAAGGCCTCTTAGGAGTGACATCACAGCCAAGACCTGAATGCGGAGGAGGAAGGGCCATGTGCACATCTAGGGAAAAGTAGCCCAGGGTGTGCAAAGCCCTTGAAGGGGTCAGGACTAGCGAAGGAGGGGACAGGAGGAAGTTCATGGCTGCTTATCTGTAGCACCCAGCACTGTCTGCATCAATGTTACTTGTGAAATTCTTGTGAATTGTCTACCAGACCTTTAAGAATATAAGCTCCAAATGGCCAAGGACTCTGCTGTTTACTACTCTATTCCTGCACCTAATGCAGTGTCTGCCACATAGTAAGTATGCAGTAATATTACTGAATGTAAGAAAAACATGCCAGCTGTAGGGAAGTCTAACTTAGACTTTCCAGTGTCTAACTTAGCAGAGTTAGCAGGTGCCCAGTGGAGGTGAAAATTCCAGCAGGAACGGGAGCAGCCCTAGGTTTCTAGCAAGTCAGCCTCTGATTTTTCTGCTGCACCATCCTGCCCCCTGCTGCTTAACTCACCCAGAAATGGTTAAGTGTTTCAAAGGGCACGGGTTCTTCCAGATAGAATTTCTTGGTCTCTGGAATTGGCATTCTAAGGTCACATTTGAAGGAACTTTGCTTCTTGTGTGTGAAACCTCACAAAAAAGATCTTTTCTGCATTGAGGAGAAAACCAAACAGGTTGTGCCTTTGTTCTAAGTATTAAAACCAATATACAAAACCCAGCTCAATATCAAACAAAACAAAGAACAAATAAAACAAATAACCTGATTAAAAAATGGGTAAAGGATTTGAACAAACATTTCTCCATAGAAGATACATAAATGGCCAATAGGGATATGAAAAGATGCTCAACACCATTAATAAACAGGGAAATAAACACTTCTCACCTGTTAGGATGGCTACTATTAAAAATAAAGATACTATGTCGGTGAGATTGTGAAAGAACTGCAGCCCTTGTACATTGCTGGTGTGAATATAAAAATGCACAATAGATGGAAAACAACATGGAGATTCCTAAAAAATTAAAAATACAACTACTACATGATACAGCAATCCCACTTATGGGTATTTAGCCAAAAGAATTGAAATCAGGATCTCAAAGAGATCCCATGTTCACTTAGCATTATTCATGATAGTCAAGATAAGGCAATGTCCCAAAAGTCCATTGACAAATGGATGCATAAAGAAATTGAAGGACATATAATGGAATTTTATTCATTCTTAAAAAAGAGGAAAATCCTGCCATTTGCAGGGTGAACCAGGAAGACATTATACTAAGTGAAATAAGCTGATCACAGAAGGACAGTAATGCACAATTCCACTTACATGAGGTGTCTAAAATAGTCAAACCCATAAAAGCAGAGAATACAATAGTGGCTGCCAAGGGCTGGGGTAGGGGAAATGGAGAATTGTTTAATTTTATAAAGTTTCTAGTTATGAAGACCTGAATAAAAGATGGCAGAGTAGAAATACAAGACAGAAAGCTCCTCCCCCCCCACACCAAGGAAGCAACTACAGCAAATACAACTAACCTTGAAAATGACCCGAAGACTTCAGAACAGATCATCTATAGCTTGTGAAGAAGACCACACAGAAAAAGGTAAAGTGACAGAGCTGTGATCAATTGAGACTAAGTCCTTCCCCATCCCAGCCCACAAGCGGGAGGAAGAGGAATGGAGCTGGGAGGGGATAAACTCTCAAACTCTGCACACTTGGACATGGAGATCTGGTCTGGGAATACAAGTCCACATTGCACTGGGCTCTGTTGATTAGTGGGGCTGGACACCAGGGAGAATTGGAGCATTCTTGGAGGCTAAAACTCCTGCCACTTGTAGAGGACAGGCATGCTCCAATGGTCTTGCTGAGAGCCAACACAGAGGCAGCAGTTTGAAAGACTTAACAGCAATAGAAAGGGTTCCAGAGAGGTGAGGGTTGGACAGACTCTCTCTGCAGGAGAAAGGGCAGGCAAACACATCCACAGCTTTTCCTCAACCCAACAGGTCAGACGCTCAACAGGTGTCTCAAACATTTCATCCCCCTCACTAGCAGCTCAGCTCCAAGGTGCTTCCCTGCACACCCTCCTGCCTGCCCGGCCTGCTCAGGCCAGCATTTGCTGCCTGGCAGGCAGAGAGAGAGCTTTCCCAGCTTTATTGTCCCATTTCAGCCCAACTGGGGAGGCTCCTGTGGAGCCAGCTCTGAGATCTCCATCCTCCTCAAGGGTGGCCCTGACCAGTGCTGCACACCTGTGCACCCTGGTGCAGTGTGACTGCCCCAGAGCTGCATGACTGCCCCAGACACCCATTTAGTTCAGAAGCACAGCCATTCCTCCAGGGCAGGCAGAGGCTGGCCATGCCCACAATGATCCCAGCAGAATTGTGCTGCTGTGCTCACAAAGGGATGACTGAGATGAATTGCCATCCATTGCAGACTAAGATAGGCCACTGCCAGCAGATAGTCAAAAAGGGGGCCCCACCCACAGCCCACTGACAGCAACTGGGGCTCCACTGCAATGGAGAAACAGGCACTGGAGAGTTAAGAGTCTTGAGCTTCTGAGCACCACAGGGTGCCTTCTTCAAAAAGCCATTACTCCCTAGACCAGGAGGCACAGAAGATGTAGTTAAGACAAAGGAAGAAACACAGAAACCTTGGAAAAATGAGGAGGCAGAGGAATATGTTCCAAACAAAACTACAGGATAAGATATCAGAGAGAGGGCCAAATGAAATGGAGATCACAAATCTTCTTGATAAAGATTTCAAAGTAAAAGTCATAAATATGCTCACTGATCAGTGGAAAAGTACTGATGATCTTGGAGGATTTCAACAAAGGAATAGAAGAGCTGAAAAAGCCATGCAGAGCTGATAAACACAGCAACTTAAATTTAATATACAATGGAGGGAATGAATAATAGATCACTGCAAGTACAGGAGACAATCAAAGACATGGAAATTAGAGAACAGGAATACAATAAAACTGAGGAAGAGAGAGAGAAAAGGATCTCTAGGAATGAAAGAAGGATAAGAGAGCTGTGTGACTTACCCAAACAAAACAATATTCCCATAATGGGGCACCAGAAGGAGATGAGAAAGACAAAGGAATAGAAAGTCTCTTTGGGGAAAATTTTAACAATTATTTCTTCAATCTGGGGAAGGAAATAGACACCCAGGTGCTGGAAGCACAGAGGGCCCCTAACAAAAGGAGCCCCAGGAAGACACACCAAGACATATAATAAGATTACTTCTAAGGGAAACCCCAGCAGACTAGCAGCATTCTCAGCAGAAACTTTACAGGCCAGAAGGGAGTGGCATGAAATATTTGATGTATTGACACAGAAGGACCTTCAACCAAGTATCCCCTAGCCAGCAAGATTATCATTCAAAATTTAAGGAGAAAGTGAACATTTCCAAGATAAATGAAGGCTAAAGGAATTTACCACCACTAAACTGGCATTACAGGATATGTTAAAGGCACTTCTGTAGATGGAAACGTTCTTAATCCTACATAGTTTTCACCAGTGAAAATAAACCAACAGGAAAGGTAGTAGACCCATTACTTACCAAGCAAGTATGAAATTCAAACAAAACAAAAGTGGTTAAACCAACTATGCCAAAAAGAAATCAATCAAGGGATACACAAAAATATGCAGATTTTAACATCTAATACATAAAGTGTGGGGGAGGAAGAATAAAAAAGGAGTATTTTTAGATTGTGTTTGAAATAGAGCAATCATCAACTTAATATAGACTGTTACACACTTAGGAAACCATCCATGAACCTTACGGTAACCACAAACCTAAATCCCATAATAGATACACAAAAAATTAAAAAAGAGAAATCAAATCACAACACTAAAGAAAACCATCAAATAATAAGAAAAGAGTGTAAGACAGGAAGAAAGGAACAGAGAGGAACTACAGAAACAACCAGAAACACACTAATAAAATGGCAGTAAGTACATACCTATCAATAATTAACTTAAATGTAAATGGACTGAATGCACCAATCAAAAGACATAGAGTGGCAGAATGGATAAGTAAACAAGACCCATGTATACACTGCCTAGAAGAGACTCATTTCAGACCCAAAGACACACAAAGACTGAAAGTAAATTCCTAGAGGTGGAATTACTGGGTCGAATGGTGCTTCAATTTTAGTTTATTGTTTCATGTCTTACCTTTAGGTCTTTGATCCATTTTGAGTTTACTTTTGTGTATGATGTTGAACAGTAATCCAGTTTCATTCTCTTGCATGTAGCTGTCCAGTTTTTCCCAACACCAGTTATTGAAGAGACTGTATTTTCCTTATTGCATATTCATGGCTCTTTATCATATATTAATTGACCATATATGTGTGAGTTTATATCTGGGCTTTCTATCTGTTCCATTATGGGTCTGTTTTTGTGCAAGTACCAATACTGTTTTGATTACCATAGCTTTGTAGTATAGCTTGAAGTCAGGGAGTGTAATAGCCCCAGCTTTGTTCTTCTTTCTCAGGATTGCTCTGGCTATTTGTGATCTTCTGTAGTTCCATATGAATTTTAGAACTATTTCTTCTAGTTCATTGAAAACTGCTGTTGGTATTCTGATGGGGATTGCATTGAACCTGTAAATTGCTTTCAGCAAGATGGCCATTTGACAATATTAATTCTTCCTATCCATGAGCACGGGATGTGTTTCCATTTATTTCTCTCTGAGTGTCTTACAGTTTTCAGAGTACAGGTCTTTCACCTTCTTGGTTAAGTTTAGTCCCAGGATAGAGACGATGTGGTATATATACACAATGGAATATTGTTCATCCATAAAAAGGAAAGCAATCCTGCCATTGGTGACAACATGGATAAACCCAGAGTGTATTATGCTAAGTGAAATTAGCCATGTGGAGAAGACAAATACCATATGATTTAACTTATTTGTAGAATTTGAAAACAAAATGAACAAAATTGCACTAGACTCATAGACACTGAGAAGTGACTGGTTGTCACCATGGAGGAGGGGTTGGGGGAGTGCGTGAGGAGTGTGAGGGGGATAAAGGGGTGCAAATTTTCAACAATGATGTTAAGTTGATTATGGGAATGGTAGTACTGCATGGGTGATATAGTCAATAATTTTGTAACATCTTCCTATGTCAACAGATGGTCACTGCACTAGTTGGGGTGGGGATTTAATAATGTGGGTAACTGTTGAACCGCTGTGTTGTATACTTGAAACCAATATTAGACTGTGTATCACCAATACTTAAAAGTTTGTAGTTATGCAGGAAGAATAAGTTCTAGAGATCTGCTGTATAACACAGAGCCTATAGTGAACAATATGGTGGTGTGCACCTCAAAATTTAGTTGGGTAGATCTCGTTAAGTATTTCTACTGCAAACAAATAAAAACACAACAACAGAAACAAAGGGACACCAGGAAAGTTTGGCAGGTGTTGGATGATATCACCTTGATGGTGGTGGTGATATCATGGGTGTTGGCATATGTCCAAAGTCAGGGAACCACATTAAATATGTGCAGTTCTTTGTATATTAATTATACCTCAGCACAGCTGTTAAAAACCCCACAAAACCATACAATACTTTCAACCAGGGGTTCTGGTGACCAAAATGAAGGTAATGATGACAACTATTTGCTACATTTATTGCCCTCTGGGGCTCCCACCTCCCTGTGCTCCTGGCTTGGCTCAGAGCCTCTCTCTGCCTGGCCTGAATAGGTGCTTTGAACGTTATTGAGAGAGCAAGTATGGTAGAGCTAACACGTGCACTGATGCTCATCTATCACGAAAGGTGCCTGGCTTATGACCTCTTAGAATTCAGAAGGGCTTTTTTTAGGCAGGCCCATGTAAAAAATGAAGCAGGTGCTTAACAAATGTCTGTTGGGTTTAACCAATATTACCATTTTATGGGGACTTGACCTCCACTTCATGGTGTTGAACTAAATTAAAACATACTTTTCAAGATAAATATTCAAAATATCAACTTTAAAATAAGATAAAAAGCTAATGTATTAGGTCATATTGATATGCCATAAGAGGTCTACTGATTAGAAAAAGAACAAACTAGCTTATTTTTTTGGTCATTTAATAAAATTTAATTTTATTTAGGTTATTTTGTTGGTTATTATAGGCAACTGGAAAGACAAGAAAAAGCAGTTTTATGTGTTTTGGTCTGTATGTTTCTTTACCAGACTAAGAGGCTTTTATCAAACCACCCACTGATATATCCTAACAGTCATGCATCCCAGACTAGCTCTGTTTGTTTTCCAGCGGGTGGTTTGGCAGTTATATGAAGTGTCTGTTGTTGCTACAGGTAATCCAGGTGGCAATGCAAACATTGCTGTTCCTTTTGACCAGCATAAACAAAAGCCAGGTTTACCCCTAAGCGGCATACGATCAACAGGCTCCCTGTTATACCACTCCCTCGGATCTGATTCTTCCAAATCCTAGCATTCTGGAAGCAATTGAGGACTTCCTACATACGTTCTGGAAATTACAGGTAAAATGTATGCTTTTTTTCCCCTTGCCGTTTTTTGTAGGGAATAGGCAATTAAAAATTTAAGTTTTATTATTAGGCTTTTAAAAGGGAAGATACTTTTAACTTTTGTTAATTTTAAAGAACATTTGAAAGAAAATTGCTTAATGGTGTAGAAAATATGACAAAGATGGTGAAGAAAGGGAGGGCCTGAGCTAGATAATTTCTAGCCTTGGTTGCTATGGGGAAGGTGAGAACTTACTTTTCTTGTGGGGTGATGTGCTGAAATAGTTTGGCTTTGAGAGGTTGTTTGGACAATTGCCCTCAGGTTCAAGAGCCTGTGGGCCATGCACAGGACTTGGGACTTGATCCTTAAAGTCCCGAGGGACCGCTGGACAGTGTTGGGCAGAGGACAATTATGATTAGTCTGTTTTTAGAAATAATGAGTGATAGCTGTGAACTCTGGAGGCAAGTAGCAGATTGGTTAGCAGTGGGGTGCTAGTTGCATGCCTGAGGACGAGTTAGGAAGCTCCCGAGACTGGTCTTGGATGGTATGGGGTGACCGTTAGGACGAGAAGTCCCAGATCAAAGAACATGACAAGAATGTTCAGAGCACAGAGGTGGAGGGGGAGATAGTAAGGGACCTGGTCCCAAAACGGGAGAGTGAGTTTAACATGGCTCTGTGGTTTCTAACTTGGATGACGTTAATTGTTCATATTCTTGTGATTGTAATTTTTCATGCTGTTAGCAAAATGAAAGCTGCAAACACATTCCTAGTCTGCAGAATGGGTGAGCTGAGAGAAGTTTTGGGGGCACCAGGGCAAGAACATGGGATGTGGAGTCTGAGATGTGGAAGCTGGGATGCGGAACCCAGCTCCCCCCAAGGTGTGCCTGCGGGCAAGTCCTCAGATCTCCTTACACTCTGTAAACTAAAGTGCTACTGAAGGTTGGTTATTATCTTAGTTTTTTTCTTACCAGTTCAAGCAGCAGTTAGTTTTCATTTTGATTAACTTATTAGCTGTGGTGACTGTTGCGGGCCAAAAGGAGCATGGGGATTCTAGGGAGTCCTCCAGGTCCTTTGAAGCCGGAGTAGGGCTTGAGGACACTGGGCAGCCGCCCTCCTTACTCGCCCAGTGCCATGTCCACTGAGCCCAATCTCCAAGGGCAAAGAGTGGTCCCCAGGATTCTGCATGGAGGCAGTACCTGAACAGACACCTGCTTCAAGTCCTTCACCCTGTGTGACTTACTTTACCCCTTCTGGTTTCCAAATCTGTAAACTGGAAGGCAAGGCTGTATAAGGTCACCACCTACAGGGCTTAGCACCTCGTGAGCACTCAATATATAAACTAATCTTATTTGTTCTGGGTCTGATATGCTGATATTATTCAAGCAGGGAGACCCACATGGCTGGTGGCACATTTGTGTCATCTCTGTGTGGGTGGCATTCAGTAACTTTCTGTGAGGCTAGAACTGGAGACTCCCCATGGGGATGTAGGCATGTGGATGGCTCTTGCACTCCCCTCAGCTTCGGAGGCAGAGGGGAGGTGTGATGACACTGGAATTGGATGTGAGAGAGACCAGTGCTGAGGGGCTGGGCACCCAGTGAGACAGTGTGAACAGTGGGTCGGCCCCCCTACCTGAGACATGGATCCTTGGAAGAAGGTTCTGGCAGTCTGGTCCCACAGACTGGAAACTAAGTTAAGGAAATGCTTCCATAGCTAACACTTAATAAATTCCCAATCTCCTTATTTCATTTGGTATATCTGAACTTGATGGCATAATACTTTCATAAGAATATACTATGAAGTAACTTTCTTCCTTTTGACCAACCACAATTTATATATTTCAAGTTTTTAAGGTATAGACTCTGGGTAAATTCAAAGCAATGTTAAATTACTTGCCATCAGTACTATAGCAATAAATGTTTAGTTTCTGTTTATATTTACTTTAGTATCTTAGAATCATTTAATAGCAACATAACATAAAGCCAAACAGCACCCTTAGAAACTTGTAAACACAACAAAGGCCTGGGCAGTACCACAGTAGAAGGATTCCTCCAGTGCACAGAAGTGCTAGAGAAGTTTGGCAGGCATCACTTAATGGGTCAAACCATATAGAAAATGAACTTGCAGACGGTCAGCTTGTAACAAAATAAGTTGTGGTGTTTCAGGTGATTAATGGCAGAATGTGTAAACTCTGGCCATTGGATTAAATATTTTATTCCAGGGTGACTTAGTTACAAAAGAATTTTTGTAACTATCAAACAGAAGAAAGATCAATAACAAGTATCATTGCTAGAATATTCTATGGGTAAACCCCTGCTTTCTATGCATGGTTGGTGAATGCCATATTCTAGTTGATTGCATTTTGTGATAACATAAATTAATACCGTGATATCATAATACAACTCTGCTTAAATAATAGAGATATACTCAAATATAATGAAGTTCATTTTGTTTTTCTTTAAGAAGCTATTTCAAAATTTTATAGCTTCTCAGGGACGTTAATATAAATATCACAAAGATGTATGAGGTTGGCTGTCAAATAAATGGATGGTCCCTAACTTGTCTAGGGAAACAGGAGATCCTAATAGTTAATATAAAGTCATTTAAAATGAATCTTCCTAAATAACTCAGCAGCTTTTCTACTACTCAAATAATTAAAAACTCAGAATTTCAAATTTCTTATCTTATGTTCATATGTGAAACTAGTGAATATGGGCATCGCATTTTTATGCCTATTAAGAAAATGAAGACTGGCTGATAATTACTTTTTATCATAAACTGCATTATTCACAACTAAAGTTTCTTAACATTTCAGAGAAGGCATCCCTTCTCTGAAGAGGATATTGAAATGATAATATTTCTCTATTATATAAATCAGTCTCTGGAATAAGTTAAAAGAACATCTTTTTAGTAATACCAGGGTTGGTGAAGCATTACTATTAATTTATAGTTCTCATCTCAGGTTTCAATATTAATTGATCAAAAAGCATTTTCATAGTAGATGCTGGACAGATGGCATCTTCTTCAACATAGAAAAGTAGTTTTCCAAAGGTTTTTGAAGGTCCCTAGGAGAGTTCTGTGCAAAAAATGTAGGGCCAGGCAAGCGCCTTCTCCTTCTGCACACTTTGCCCCGATGGGTGATGCAGGTGAGGGTCGATCAGGAAGGCCATACAGAGGCATCCTTTACCAAAGCCTCCGGTACGCCTCAGTCCGACAACACTCATGGTACCCAGGCACAACTAGTCTCTGTCCCTTAGGTCTATACCCTATTATCTGCCCCTTAAGTCTTCACCACTCTGATAGGGAAGGAAATCAAATCTAAAGAAAGAAAGAGGAAAACATAATTAGTCTTCCCCTTAAGGCCCAGAACAGAAGAAGGGCCAGTGCCTGGCTCTGGCTGCTTCCTAAGGAGACTGGAGATTGGCAGCAGGCGGAGAGCAAGGAGGGCCGGGCGTCTTGTCCCCTCGGTTATACCGGAAAGCTGGGTTCCTGCGACTGCTCACTTGCTGGGATGGGCCTCTCCAGGAGGGCAGCACAGGAGTGTCAGTGACCTCGCCGGGCTCTCCTTTTCCGTATAAATGATGCAGATAAAATACTTCCTTGTAGGTTTGTTTGATATTTAAGAACCCAGCACATTTTAAATGTCTTAGAAATGTTAGCTATTATTATTGAGGACACCCAAATCCTCCTATGCATTTATGTAACAAATGGTAATAGCAAGAAAGGACTAATCTATAAGCAGTATTTTGGCTATTTCATTAGAAATGTAAGTTTATCAAGTCTGTTGGTGTGACAGGCTTGGTGGTCCATGGCTTTTCCTCACAGAAATGACTCTCCTTAGGGTGTTCCAGGGCAGGTCTCCTCCGGGTGGGGCTTGGTAGCGTCCATCCCTGTGCTGGTATTCCAGGTGCCAGGAACAGCAGGGCTGGTCTGTGTGGGGAACAGATACCGTTCCAGAGATGTACAGCTGTGGCCTTCAGGCTCTGGAGGTCTGTCTTCTTAATGTAGATTTTTCTACTAGAAGTTCTCCTGTTTGGTCAGCACGGGGCTGATGACACTAAGATGAATGCCACCATTTATAGGGGCCAGGGAATTGTCCCGTTTTATGACAGAGGCATGGGCTCTGCAGCTCAAGCCTGGCCCAGGTTGAGACTGGAACTCCAACTTCATAGTACAAACATGGGGGTTCCCGGGCTCTCCCAGCTGCAGTTTTCTTCTTGGTAACACAGGGAGGAACGAGTAGTGCAACTCAAGAGGCTGTTGTGCAAAAAAGGAGTGCTCAGAGTTAGCCATCCACCCATCCACGTCGCCCTCATGAACTCTTGGGTCACAGTGTCAGCCCCACCTCCCTGACCACAAAACCAGGCTCAGAGCCTCAGCTAAACTCAGTGGTGCTCACTGAGTAAAAGGAGGGGCTGTGCTTTAGGGTGGAAGAAATACTGCAGCCACCTCTTTTCTGAACCTTAGCATTTTGTTCTTCCCTGGTTGCCAACACCACCAGTTTTGAGCACGCTGATTTATCTGACTCAAGTTCCAGCACAGTTGACCAATTCCTGGTGATGGGAGGGCTGTGCATTTTCTAAGCCAGCCTCCCTGGGGATGGGAAGAGCTCCATGAGAAGCCGGCAGAGCTTCAAGGGTGTTGCTTCCTCCAATGTGTGGGTGCTCATCTGCGGGGAGAGCAGGAAGGCGACATGGGAAATCTCCAGCTTCTCAGGAGGAAGGTGTTAACAGACATGATGGGATTTACGGGTGGCCGAGAATTTCTGTAGAGCAAGAGCTCTTAGGTGTGGCTTGGAAAGAAAAGTGCTTACTGGGATCTGCTCGGGCTGTGAGGTCCTAGGAAGTCCGCAGTGTGCAGGACAGGCCACTCACAGAGCTGACCTGCAAGCAGCTGAAACTTAGCCAGCCCAAAGGCCCTGTGCTAGGTCATTAGCTTCTAGGGACTCTATCTACCCAGACACCAGGGTTGCCTCATTCTTCCCTATAGGAGCATGATGAGAGAGAATTCACAAAATCCATGAGCGGAGGACAGGTGGTTAAGGATTTGGGAGAAACACAGGCCTTCACTGTTACTCTCTTGGAACACGGAGCTGGACCTGGAGGGCTCTGGGTTCTAGACGAACTTTGCTGCTCTGGGTTGTTCAGGGCCTGGTCTCTTGTTAGGCAGACACATTCCATGTAGTGTCCTAAGGCTACTATAACAAACCACCACAGACTGGGTAGTTGAAGCAGCAGAAATGTATTGTCTCACAGTTCTGGGGACTAGAAGCCCAAGAACAAGATGTCAGCAGGTTTGGTTCCTTCAGAGGACAGGGAGGAAGCATCTTCTCCAGGCTTGGTATTTGCTGGCAACATGCGATGTTCCTTGGCTTGTTAGAGGCATCTCCCCCAATCTCTGTAATCATTCTTCCCATGTGTCTGTATCCAAATCTCCCCTTTTATAAGGACACCAGTCATTTTGCATCAGGGCCCACCCTACTCCCGTATGACCTCATCTTGATTGATTACATCCACAACAACGCTGTTTCCAAACCACGTGGCATTCTAACAAACTGCTGGCTAGGCCTCCAACATACGAATTTGGGGATGTGGATGCAATTCCCATTACATTTCCCCTTTTCCTAACAACAGTCTCTGACTCCTCTTAGCACGGACTTAATTAATGTTGTTCTCCTGGTAAGAGAGGGAGATGGAAGACTTGATCACTGCTTCTGAATGTCAGTACCTGCGCCAACCCGCATACCCCGGCCCCGGACGGAAGGCTTGTTGCTTAAAGAAAAACACACACACTGTTTCGTGGAAGAGGAGAGAGAGCGAGCCTTTAATCAGGGCTGGGTTATTTATCTCTGTGCCTATGTAGGAGGCGGGGGAGCTATGATAATGAGGCGATCTACAAGGTCCAATCCCACATCAAGTTTTGCACATGCTCAGTAGTCTTGGAGTGGGGACACCTGGCAGGAACCTGTGGCGGGAAACTGACCAAGAAGTAAACAACAAGATGGAGTTCTATTGTACTTGTGCCATATGGCTCCCAACATCTGAGAGCAGCAGGCAACAGAGCGAACCGCAGCAAGAGGAAGTAGCTGATTCCGAGAGTAGCACAGCTTAATGGGAAAGGTCCTAATGTAGCTGCCTTATCAGCACGTAGGCAGTCTGTCTTCGTGTCCCACAATTCCCCATTTTATTTATTTTTTGGACCAATGCCTGTCTTAGGTTGTCAAATGCGCGAACCGGGCTTACCCGTCATTGGTATCTCACCCTCGTATCGGTGGGACCCTGTCTTAGGTTGCTCACGGTCGCCAGTTGATCTTACCCGTCTCTGGCTACTTGGTCAGCATATTCAGCATTACATGCTGAGGGGATTCTTCTGGGCACATGCTTAGGAAGAGTTGGCAAGTGACAAAGGCTTGTCGATTTTGGGACTGTATGAGCTTGCACATCATTGACAATCCTATGCCAGAGGCTAGAATTAGAATTATTCCTAATGCTGCGGTACCGCTCCATGCCTGAACAAAGGCCCCTATAGTTTGTAGGAATTGTGCTCCAGAGACTGGTGGCACTTTAGTCTCATTAATGGCTAAAATGTGCTGCGTGAGGGTAAGGGTATAGTTCTTGAAGGAGGCGTTCCAGGGACCACTAAGCCATTGATTGAGCTCTAAAAGAGAACGGGAAGGGTTAGTTACTTTAGCTGAGGTAATGCAGATTTCGTGCAGAGAGGGTGCACACTGGACGGTTTGCATGTGGAACAACAATGTAGTTTGTTCTTTACTAGTTTAGGAGTAATAAAACAATGACTATAAATGACAAAAAACTTGTAAATGAGAGTGGCTAAAGATCTGATGAGAGCTTACTATAAGACAATTGAATATAAGGAAATTTGGATATTTTTGTAATATAAGGTATTCAGTAACAAAGTTTGGCATCATTCTTTTAGACAGTGTTTTCCAGGCAATTATATATCAGATAAATAAGCCAAATTAGCCAACTTTCTCTAATGAAGAGATAATTTCTCTGATATTTTTCAGGGGCCCTCTGGAAAATATCAGAGTTACTTACAGGCAAAGTACTTTTTTGAATTTGATCCTGGAAAGCCGTCAAAAGAAAGCTTTTAAGGCACTTGCCTAAACAGAATTATAGGTTATTAATACTTATTATTTAACTAGAATGACAGTAAAAAGGTTTAAAGGCAAATACAGGTTACTTAGTTGTTAACACTTAGGTTACAGACCTTTTAATATGAAGAGTTCATTTTCTTAAACACTCAGAAAACAATTAGAAAACTTTTGCAATCTTACAATATTAAAGGCAAACTTGTTCCTTCAACAAAAACTTTTAGTTTTGCTGTGTACTTGATATTGAGACTCATTTGCTTTAATTTCATATAACACGACTATATCAACTCTTCTATAGTTTCTATAATTTTCTTTTTACATTCAGTGCTCCCCTTCTTCAGATAAACAGCTGCACTTTAGAACAGTTACTACTTTCAACAAAATGAATTCCTATTTCTTATACTTTCTCTTATAAAACACACATCTTTTTTAGCAAGTGAAGATGTCTTCTTTATTACATTAAGCAGTTTTAATTAGAACTTAAAACATTAGGTACTTTAATTTTCAATGAACACTGAAAAATAGGCTATTGTAAACTGTAACACTAGCATTCTTCAGATTGATACATTTGTGAACACTTTTTATCATTACTGGAAATGTGCCTTACAGCACAATTTTTTACTGAGCACAAAAACATCTTCATATAACTTAGCAAAACTCCTAAGAATTTCAGTTACTACAAAAATTCTCAGGCTGTTTGCAGATATACATAGATACACATTAATATACTACTATTATTATTAAGATATTTATTTGTTATACTTGTTTACACACTCTTTAGCAATTATGCTAGATTACTCACAAAAACTTCTACTAAACATTAGACAAGGTCAAGCATTTCTTTTAAGCATCTTCTTGAAAGATTTAACAGATAACATCAACTTAAATGACTTAGGTAAACTCAGGCAACTAATAACTACAAGGACATGTCCATCTCAGATAAACTTAAATTAGCATTAATGCTTAATATCTTTTATTAGAATTTCTTGGAAGTTTTAGAATGCCCAATTTTCACAAGTGCTCGTTTTTAAATTAATTTATATTAATACCATCCGGAGGTAGAAAAACATTTTTCATTTACACACTTAGATAAACATACAGACTGAGACATAATGATTACAAGTAGCAACACTTTTCATAAAAGAACATATATTTAGATAGATAATCTAATACAAAGATTTGAGTTACTAATATTCAATTGCTCTCTTTCTTTCTAGCTTACTTGATTAAAGGTATCTCAATTTGCAAGTATACATTTTAAGGGTGAGTAGTTTACATAACTGGGTTAAGGCCCATACGGGGACTTGAACCTTGAACCCTCAGATTAAAAGTCTGATGCTCTACCATCTGAACTATCCAGGCTCTGACTGAAGGGAGCCCATAAAGGCTCTGTACTGATAGGGGCTGTGTGTGTGCAAAATAGTTTGTCTCTTCTAACATCCTCCCAATCTTTTGGGAATAATGAGCCGCCATGAAAAAACCATGAGCATTCCTTTTTTACAATTGTATAGAGGTCTTCAAGTGTCTGTTTCTTAACAGAGGGACCTCTGCTTTTAAGCAAATTAGAAAACTGCTGTATTACTAAATCTTTGCTGTGACTAGTGCCCATATCTAACCGTAACAGTTACAATTTCTTCTAAATATGTTTAAGTCACTATGCTCCGCTTTTCTAAGACATTTAAGTCTACACTTTTCTAAGACATTTAAGTCTACACTTCTCTAGACATTTAAGTCTACATTCACTCATTTACTGGCCAGTAGAGTGGCGATCAAGATGTCCTCTGTTCGTCCAGGGTCTCGGTGGGACCTCCAGATGTCAGCGCCTGCGCTGACCCGCGTACCCCGGCCCTGGATGGAAGGCTTGGATTGGAGTGGGGACATCTGGCAGGAACCTGTGGCGGGAAACTGACCAAGAAGTAAACAACAAGATGGAGTTCTATTGTACTTGTGCCACATGGCTCCCAACATCTGAGAGCAGCAGGCAACAGAGCGAACCGCAGCAAGAGGAAGTAGCTGATTCCGAGAGTAGCACAGCTTAATGGGAAAGGTCCTAATGTAGCTGCCTTATCAGCACGTAGGCAGTCTGTCTTCGTGTCCCACATCTGAAGGCATTGAGCTTATCCTAGGCTATCTTAGAGGTAGGTTAGGATGCTAAAGCTGAATCACAGATCCTCTGCATTACTGCTTCAAAATCTCTCCAAGGGAAGTGCACATTTTTCAGGTTGAGCTTTTGGAGGAGAGTGAAGCACCTCACATCCATCACAAGGCAAAAAGCCCCACCCCACCTTGCCTTCTCCTTCTCTATCTGGAGCAAGGACCCACCAGAGCAGGTGCTGGTCAGATCAGAGCCAATCCATTTGGGAATCTCTGGTGCGTGGTTGTCCTATTCCCGCCTTCCTTTAAGAGCTGTCTCAGTGCAGTTAGTGACTCTTCTCCCGTTTGAGCTGTAGTTTATAGGCTGAGGCTGGCCCAGGAAAGCTGCTAGGGCACTAAACAGAGCCCCAGCAGAGTTCAGAGCCATTTCCATCTCCCCAGACTTGGGCCTCCAACTGATTTGTTCAAAATTGAGTAAAGGGAAAAGATAAGAGATTTAATGCTGACAAATTATTTGCAAATGGCTCAAACTAGCAACTACTACCTAACACAGAGACAAAACCATCTCACAGGCAGGTAAAGTGAGCTACCTTAGGAAAAGGCAGGAGGGTTCTCAGGGCCTGATGTGCACCGTGGGAGTGCTGGCTGAGGTGGGTGGTGGATGGAAACCCTCAGGGGCTCCCCAAGGCGGGCCCTAGTGAAGAGCCATGGAAAAAGAGCCAACCAGCCCACTTGCAAGTCCTGGCTGCAGCTCCAGGCCCTCTCTTAGCCCTGGGTGTCCTTGATTTTCTTACAGTTGAAGCTTAAATCTTGCTTCTCCAAAGAAAATCTTAGAAGAAAAACTATTCAATATAAGCAATTATTTTGTCTCCTTCTGTCTAAATGGCTACTGGACATATTTTGTCAAACTATCCTTTAGTCGGAATGTACTATTATTATTTATCAGTTAAGGTCTTTAGACAGAGGAATGCACTTGGCAAAATGAGTAGAGAACTTATATTATGGTAAAAGAGCCGATTTAATATGGGTGTCAATGTCTAAAAAAAATTGTTTTTTATAGTCTCAGACCCAAATACCTTTCAGGAAACCACAAAAGGGCTTTATTTGACTTTATAAGCATTCTTCAAACTTATCAAGGTCACAGGCTTTTCACTTACTATCAAGAGGCTTCCTGTGGAAAAGTAAAGTGAAAATATAGGTATGCCTTCTAGAACTTTACTTTTTAACAGGTAGGATGGAGCAGGAAAAATGTTCTACTGGTTTTAAGGTAATTATTTTCGGTTTAATGGTCTTTGAATGCCATAAGCACTGGGAAACTAGACTTGTAGAATAAAAAAAATCTTGTAGAATAAAAAAAAAATCTCTCTTGTGGGAGAAGATTCTATTATAACATCATGGACTTGAGAATGTTTCACAAAATTTTGGGATCCTCTGAAGCATTTCTGGAAAATCTATAGAAGAAATGTTTGTAGTTGGTGTGATCTATTTGTGATTGTTTCATTAGAGCAGACATTTCTCAAATACCCAAACTATTTATTTTCTTGTTTGTATGTGTATATTGGGGGAGGGGAAGGTGGAGGGAGATTTGTTCCTAGCCTAATGCCTGGCAGAGAGTAGGTGTTTCTCTCAGATTATTTTGGCTGCACATAACTGAAATGTGAAAAAAAACTTAAATATATTTTCCTTATTAAAAAATGTGACTATACAGCCCAGGGCTGATATGGTGGATCT
This sequence comes from Phataginus tricuspis, assembly GCA_029783875.1. Lineage (NCBI taxonomy): Eukaryota > Metazoa > Chordata > Mammalia > Pholidota > Manidae > Phataginus > Phataginus tricuspis. The sequence continues at coordinate 9,773,346 of JAQQAC010004068.1, forward strand.
ACAATGCTGATATCCAGGATTGTTCTATCTTTTCACTGTGCTGTGATTGACTATCACTCCCAAGGTCACATTGAACCATACTCTAGGACAGAAAGGAGGATGAAGGGAAAAATAGGTATCCCCTTTCTATTCAGGAATCTTTGAAAAAAACCATATAACACTACTGCTTCTGGTTATACTAAATCTGGTTAGAACAGTGACATGGTCACAGATGGCTACACAGAGACCAGGAAATGTGCTTGGTTTAAAAAAATGTCTGAATTCTGTTACTAAAGGAAGGTATTTTGAGATATTGCTAGCAATTCCTGTTAGCAACCCCAAAAATACTTGTTATTGAACCAGATCAATTAGCCAGAACTGGGGTACATGAGATGTTCTGTTGAGTGATCTTCTTTCATGAAGAACTGGGTAGGAAGCTTCGGTACCTCGGTGTGTTAAGCATGGGACTTGGGAGAGAGAACGCTGTCCTGACTTGTCTTGGGCTGGCCTTGACTTACAGTGAGCAAGGATGTTAAAACCCTCGGGCTCTTTTATCCTTCAGGAAGTTGGGTGTGAACATGAATAGCATGAGAGCAATGCTTACAAGTTCTAGATGATGAAAATCCAGTGCTCCGATGATAAATGAGAATGATCTTAGGACCCCTCCAGTTTCCTCCAGATAGTCAAGGCAAGGGGTGAAACCTAAGGAAGACCCTGGTTTCGTCGTGAATTTGGAAACCACTGACATCGTACGTGGCTCCACCACTTAGTTTCTGTGTGACCGAGGATAAGTAACTCAACAATGCTAAGCCTCAGTTTACTCATCTTTAAAATGGGGATAATAAAAGTCCTACTATCCTGGGCTCCAGAATTGTTGTAAGGATTAAGAAAAAAAATGAATGTAAAGAGCTTTGCTTAGTGCTTGGCACATACCAAGCACTCAATAAATATTAATTGTAATTATTAATAATATAAAAAGCAGAGCAAAAAAAAACCTTAAAAAGTTACTTGGAAAATCCAATGACCCAAATGTCTGTGTTCTAGGATTGTTTTGAGGAAAGGAAGGGAAAGTCAGTATCACAATATTAATCCTTGCAGAATGCTCTCATCACTTTTCAGAAACCAATTTAATGAGTATTAAGTGTTGTGTGTATCTTTCCTTTTACATAGTTTGGAGTATTTGTCAAACTGTTCTTAGGTATTTTCAAACAAATAAGCAAATACATGGATACATCTTCTCATAACAACCTTGCAACCAAAATGTGTGGTCTACATTAAGTAATACATGCTTATTCAGAATTTTTGTTTTCAGCCTGCTAGATTGGATTTTAAAATAGAAAACAGAATGCCATTAGGCCCAGACATCTAAATATATCTGAAGTTTGGAAGTGACTCATGATGTGAGTCTTGAAGCATAGAATTCCTCTGACACTTGTGCTAATACCACTACTGTAAACATGACATCCTCAGCCCCGAGTGGCCATGGCGGGCTGTGGCTGGAGGCCAGGACTGTATCACAGAGGATGTTTGCTCTTCCATTAGCCAACTCTTCAGTCTCAGCCTCCCCTTTCTGCCCACCTAGGCTGTCCCTTCCCTTAGAGAAGGGGATCGTGTGACCTCTGAGCTGGTCCTGCCTGAAACAGGCACACTGATCCTCCCACACATCTTTCATTGTTGGGATGCTAATTCCTCCCTCAGTCCAATCTCTTCAGCAACCTGGTTTGCTCATGGAAATCTCCCGTGGCTACAGACTAATTTTCCCAGGGCAGCCTCTGGCATGCATTACACCTGTAATTACTTGTTTTAGGTCTAATCTTCCCTGGGAGACTTGAATTCCATGTCACAGAGACTGTGTCTTTCTGTTCATGGCTGTGTCCCATGCAGAGCTTGGTGTTTGACACATAGTAGGTGCTTAATGAAAATTTGTTTGTTGTTTGATAGGTGCAACTCCTCCTCTCCCATTATGCTAGGCAGGCTCGCCAGGCTGGGTGTGGACTTGAAGCCTCTGTCCAGCCTCTGTGTACATAGAACCTCAGGTATAGGGAACTGGGTGGTTTAGAAAATAGATTGTATTGTCTCATAATTCTGGAGACCAGAAGCCCAAGATCAAGGTGTCATTTGGGCTGGTTTCTTCCAAGGTTGTGAGGGAAGGATCTACTCCTTGCTTGTCTCCTAGCATCTGGCATTTGCTGGCAATCTTTGGTGTTCCTTGGCTTGTAGAAGCATTGCCCAGTTTCTGCCTTCATCTTCATATGGTGTTCTTCCTGACAGGGCGTCAGTGTCCAATGTTCCCCTTTCTATAAGGACATCGGTCATATTGGGTTAGGGCCCACCCTAATGATTCCATTTTAACAGGATCATCTGCAAAGATTCTGCTTCCAAGTAAAACATTCACAAGTACTGGGAGTTAGGACTTCAGCATCTTTTGTGGGACACAATTTAGCCCATGACAACTAATTTCATAACACATTGTCTTCTCTGTTGAAACGTGATGCTACTTAGGCACCATTTTTAGAACATGGGGTTGTGTTATTTTCCCAAGTCTTGTCTTATCTGTTGTCTTTCATGAGCAAGAAATGTAAGACAGAGGAAAACCTCGGTCATGAATTAAGAGGTTGGTGTGCTCAGTAATAGAACTTGTTTGCTAAGCTTGGGAACTTGTGTTCATATGGTGCTTTCAATGGACTGACAGCAGGCCCACTTGGCTGCATATCCATCCACCAAGAAGCATGGTCACAGGAGTTCATTTATTCTCACGGATCAATAAACAATTATTTAGAGAAAGTAACTTTGTCAACAATTTAATTACAGTCACCCAACCCTTGAAATGAGAAGTATTTCAAGTTTTGCTGCATATTAGCTATATGGCCCGAGGCAAGTAATTTAATTGTCTGGACATCAGCCCACTACCTGTAAAGTTCTGGCGCCAGACTGGCTAACTTCTAAGGACCCTTGTGGCTGGAGCCTTCTTTGGGCTCTGTGGTTCTTTTAGTGTTGAAGGCAGAAAAGTCCTTTAACGAACTGGGTTGTGCAAGTATACAATTGTTGAAGCACTTTTCCTACTCACTATCAACAGTAAACACGAGATAGTTTTAGCCTCAGCATAGAAAAGTGCTATCTTCATCCACTTTTACGTGCTCAATGTCTGTTCCTTGCAAGTGACAGATCTGCACCAGGACACAGGACCACTGCAGCAAGGCGCTGTTCCCTGGTTCATCCTAGCGGTCGTGCTCTGGGTTTGCACACAGGATTCACATGGGCTCTATGTATCATTTTCATCCTCAGAATAACTAATTTTCCAAACATTTCTATGAGTGTCTGAGAACATACTTAAGAACCAAATCAGAGCTTTATTAGCTGTTACTTATACAGCTGAGCCTTTGGGGTGTACACACACACGCTTTGTAATCTTGGCATTAAGAACTCCTGCTAATAATAGCATCTTTACTATAAATAGAGATTTTTTGATGCCCTCCCCTTCTATTGTACTGCTTCTTACAATGTTCAATGTATCTTAATTCTTTTACTTTATTATGTCACAAAACTATGACCCTTGATTGTGGGGAGGATACAAAATAGACCAGATGTCTTAACCATGTTTGGATAAATCAGTCATCACCTTCTTTTTTCCAAGAAAAATGAGGCATAGTTCCTTGAGTGAGGCGTACACTCTACTTTCCATGCAGTCTTTCCAAAGCAAACAGAAAAAAGGACATAAACGTCTGGTAACTGCTGCATCTGTGGTGTGGGCATGCAGTTTAGGATGCAACCATCCTTACTGTGGAAAGAGAGGCTGGCCAAATGGTCAGTGTTTTCTCTCATGTAATATTGAGGCCCAAAATAAAAAAACCTCAGGAGGAAGAGAATTGATAAATTCTAATTTAATGTTTGAGAGGAATATAGGTTTTGAAATGAAGCTAAGGAGAAAAGCCATTGATAGAGTAGGCTTTTCTTGACATTTAGGAATGCTTCAATTTGCATTTAAACACTATGTGATTTCAGAACTTTGCTTTTCACACACATAAAAAAAAGTCCAACTCCACAATGTTGTAAGAGGCAAGGAGTGGGTTGGCAGCCACTCTGTAACAATAGAGTCAGTCATCAGAGTATTTAATTACCAACATTTTACATTCTGTGTAACATACAGTCCGTAGGTTAGGTGTTGGGCATATGTATCATTTAAAGCAAAACTACCTTAGAGATCAGAAAAACTCCAATTTATAGGTGAAAAAAATGTAACATAGAGGGGGGTTAAGTAATCCGCTTGGGATCATTCCATTAGGAAACAGTATACTAGATTCAACCATTTGACTCAGGCCCTGAGCTCTTTTCAAGAACCCCAGTGTCCTGTTAACCCACCTGCCTGATTTGTGTGAATGCTGCTGTGACACAGCTTTCCAGGCGTGGGAAGCAGATGCATGCAAAGTCCTTGTTCTGACACTGATTCCCACGGCAGCATTCATCCCAGCCAGGTCAGTGCTGGTGGGCTGAGAAGGGAAGACTGGAAACTGGCACTAGAGGGCATGCAGAGATGAGGGAAATGCTGCTCCCTGGTGTACTTACAGGAGGATCTTGAAAGCACACCTATCATTATGGTAAAATGGAGAAGGAAAGTGCCAGGAAAAGACTGCAAAATAACTGTTGGGGACCTAAGGAGGGAGAGATCCTGGCATGCAAAAGCCATTCTGAACTCAAATCCACATATGATCATTGATGGGGTGGCTCTGTCACTGGGTAAGAGAAGAAGGAAGAGGAGGGGAAATGTGGGGGGGTTTAGGGTTTTGGTGAGAAGAGATTCGGGTAGGAGATGGTCTTCCAAGTAGAGGGAATGATAAGAGAGAGGCATGAAAGTGGGATCCCTTTCTGTAGCGTAGCACTGCTTGGGAAAAATATTGGGAAATGCTGTCCTGAGTTTGTAAGACTGGGGCTGGCAGCACTCAGCCCAGGATTTGGTCTCCCAGCTCTGTAAGAAGCCCAGGAAGCCTAGGTTCAGTTAGTCTACAACGTTTTATTTAAAACTTTGCACACATGTCCATGTTTCAGTGATCTCTTGCCACATAGCCAACCACTCCAAAGCTAATTTAAAAACGAGCTGATTTATTAGTTCTTATGATTTTTCAGTCTAGGCTGGCTCAACCAGGAACCAGAAATTTGCCGTAAAACCTCAGCCTGGTGTTTGGGGCCTTATTGCCTCCTTTCAGGCCCCCTTCATGTTTGGTTCCTGCCCTCCTGCTGAGAGTTTGAAGTAACAGCTAACCCCATCAAGGGGGAAGTTCCCCATCAAAGGCCACCTTTGGGGACATTTCCACACTTCACATTGAAACTACTGTTGCTGTCAAGTACAGAACTTACACAAGAGAGAGGACATCCTGAGGACCAGTTTAACTCAACAAAAGTAAGAACTTTCTTAGTACCTGAAGCTAACCTTGGGCTTTGCCCTAAGCCAATCAGTCCTCCTCTTTTAGATGAGTTAAAGTAGCAAGTGTGTAACTGTGAGTCAGGGATTCTGCAAAAGCAGTTACTTCACTCCAGGGCTCTATTACACAAGACAATGGTCTTAAGATGACTTGGAATCTAGGGGTCCTGAATTAGTTGTTCCCTAAATGTAACAATACGATAGAGAAAAGCCAGTGGGTGTCTGTAAAGAGCAGTGTACTTGATAACTGGAAGTGTGACAAGTGTCCATTCTGCGGCACCGTGGTCCACTGGTGAGAGAGGACTTTCCCACTCGGGGTGTGAGTAGAGACAAAGAAGCCACCGCCACTTTTTGCATCACTCTTTGCTGCTTTGGAAAGTATCTGGCCTATGTACTGTTTACATGTCTTAAGGAGAAAAAGAATGAGTGAATATGTCAGCTGCTCGCTTAACAACTTCCGAGTGGGCTCGGGTGTGTGTTTCTACTTCTCTTGCATTACTTAATGTCAATCTAATTTACACTGGACCTCTTCTCATGCTTTAAAGACATTCTTCAAAGATATGTTAGGTATCAGAAAAGTAATTGTCAGCTGTGTTAAAAAAATGATGACACATGGATCACATTAAAGAGGTTCTAACCTATTCTAAAATAGGTTCCCATTTTAATTTGGGATCAGAGTCTAATTGATCATCTTTATTACAGACAGGGAATAGTTCTAGTCATATCTAAGACTGCAGGGAAAATGTTAGAAGTCTAGAAGTGAAAACACTGGGAAGTGATTTATTTCAGGGCAAGAGTTAATCTCTTTCCACTTTGGGTCCGGAAATTCATGGGCTTTGTTTCCTAGATAAGAGTCCTGATAGCAGTGGCCAAGGGGATGTGGTGCTGAGGCAATCCTAGGTGTGGAGGGTGTTATCTTCAACCCAAGGTTAAACTTGATAGACATTTCTGAAAATCTGGCTTGATTAAATTGCCAGATCAGAGTATGTTTTAGATTTCTTTGTAATGCTGTTATTTTTAGTTGCTGTTTCTACTCATCTACGATTTTAAATCTGAAATGAAAACTTCTCTAAATAAGATAAAGTTATCTGAGTAGATGGGAAAAATTGTCTATTTTTGGTGTAAAAAATGTCAGTCATTTATATGTGACTTCCATGTAAGAAGGAAATGTCACTATCATTGTAGTAACTAAGAGATAAATGCTGGAAATAACGAATCTGTGTTCAAAGTTTATAGTCTGTGTGGTTTTCCTTGCCTGGATAAATACTTTTTTGCTTATGCAATTCTGAGAATAACGTATCATTAAATTCACATTCCCTTCTTACGTAGTATGTTATGGAGCAGTCACATGTGTTATGAATTGCTTATTAATAATAATTATAGCTAACATGATTTCTTACTAGGTACTCTGCTAATTATCTCAATTATTCCTCAAAATAATATTATAAAATGTATTCTATGATAACCTACCCATGTTGTAGATGAGGAACTGGAGGCTCAGACTGTGTAATTACCCATTTCACACAGCTGCAAAGTAAGTGTACAGTTGGGGACAAATCCAGGTGTGTCCATTGTCAAAACATGCATTTAATCAGTGTGTTCCACTAGCTTTCCGTGGGACATTGATAACCAACCTTGGACTTGGATAGATTCCATTGACAAGAAGCTTGGTAGGCATTTTCAGAAAGGAGATGATGGAAGCATTATAAATACTTCCTAATTGCAGAGTGATAAATGGCTCAAAAATTCAAGTTATTTCTTAAAGAATATTATTTGACAAAAATTAGTTGAAATTTTACAAAAGCAATTCTGTATTTCATTTCTTTTACCCTGATTTTTGCTCTGGAAGCGAAATATTTAAAAATTTCTAACAAGGGCCCCGGGATGATGTGGTACCTTTCAATAAAAACATATTACAGCTTCACAAAACAAGCTGCTGCGTTTTGTCCAGTTAATCAAAGGAAGGACTCCAGCATTTGTTAAGCACTGAACACTGTGCTAAGCAACTTACTTTTTAAAATTCATTTAAGCACATGAGCTGGGTATTAGCGTTGCCATTTTTCAGCTGTGTTAACAGTCTCAGGAAGGTTAAGTGTCTTAACAAAAGTTGTCCCAATTTATAAGCCAAAGGGTTGGGATTCCAACTTTTCTGCTTCATGCCATTCTTAGAAACAGATTTAGTGTAAAAGTGAGGGAAATAAAATCATTTCCCCAAATGAGCAGATTCTTAATTAACCTCCCAACTCTCTTTGTTCCAACACTTCATTCCTCAGGTTGGACACACAGCCCATATGAATTCCAACTCAAAATCTGCTGCAAGTTTGAAAAGCTGCTGTGTTGTTTCAAGAACTGCCAATGTAATCAACATAGCTTTTGTCTGGAAAATGAAATCAGGGCCCTGAAGTGTCCAGATTTCCACTTTGTGTTATCTCTGTAGACACACAGCTGCAAATCAGTAGCTAGACAGTCTCCTTTGATGATTCTCAACATTTCTTTGCAAATGAGGGGGAAAACTAAGCACATTTATGATGAATCTAGTCAGCATGGCAGTTCAAGAAGTTGAAGGTCGAATAGCAGGGAGATAGGTATTCATACCCACTTTGCAGGCAGATCTGACCCTCCCTCGTCACTGGGGTTAGTGAAAGCTTTGATGTCCTATGGCATTTCATCACCCTTTGTTAGTGTGGGGCATTTGAGGTTATTGAGTCAGCTGCAGGAATGAGCCCTAATATTCCTCTTAGGGTCTGGGTCCAGGAGAAGTTCTGGGTTAGGTTCCTTAAAACATGTGGTCCCAGAAGTCTGTTCATACCTGGATTCAAGGCCTTGGATGGACCCAGGATCCCTGACGCCACCATGGAACGGTACAGCAATCTACTGCTGCTGCTCCTTTGTCCTGCTCACTCCCTAGTTAGGGAAGCTGGTGTCTTTCTACCTCACTCCATACCCTGCTATTTCCCTAGCATTTCAGTATAGGTTCCTCATTCCTGCGAGTTAACTCAGTTCACCAATCCCTTCCTCAAAATCAACCTGCACACATGGACCTCCAACACGTAGCTACTTCTCTACCAGTCTGTGTCCAGAACTCTTTGAGGCAGCTAATCTCTTGGGAAGTGTGATGCTCTGCTGCAGCCTTATTCTCATGTTCTGTCATCAGGAGACACCTTCTGCTTGGCCTTGGAGAGCCCAGGACTAACACTCACTGAGAAAGGTGTTGTAGTAATGGAACAGGGCAGCAGTAAAAGCAGAGACTTGGCCAATATTTCTATTGGCTCCAAAATGTATTAACTGGCCATAAGATCCTAGAAAAGCTTCAGTTTCCTCATATGTAGAATGAGGTGAATAACTGCTGTGCAGGGCTGTTCAAAGCTCAGAGTCAATGTATATAAAGTGCCTGATGTAATGCCTACCATGTATTAGCCAGTCAATGACTGGAGGTGCTTATTATGTCTTTCAATGAACTGTTTGGACAGTGGGAAACAAAACGTAACTTAGATAGTACTTAAGCCTCCAGGATTGTTTGTAATACTGAAAACTAAGGAATCAGGACTTGAATGCTCCTGTCCCAGTCCAGTGATCTTTTTTTAAAATACTTTTTTCATTGAATTATAGTTGATATACAATATTATATTGTTTCAAGTGTACAAAATAGTAATTCAACGGCTATCTACATTATTAAATGCTCACTGCAACTCGTGGTTACTATTTGTTATCATAGAAAGAAGTTACAAAACTGTCGACTTTATTCTCTATGCTGTACTTTCATCCCTATGACTAATTTATGATTGAGAGTTTGTGCCTCTTTATTCCCTTCATCTATTCTACTCACTGACCCCAACCCATACCCCATGGTAACCACCAGACACTTCTCAGTGTCATGAGTCTACTTCTATTTTGCTCATTTATTTTGTTCTACTTATATTTTTAGATCCCACACATAAGTGAACTCATGTGGTATTTATCTTTGCCCAGCCCCGTGATTTTTTTTTTTTAGAGAATGCCTATCTTGGTTTTGATGAAGTCTCATCTCTCCTTTCTTAGGTATTTTAACGGTAGAACTGACAAGGAAGAGAAAATCCTCCCTCTAGTAGTGTATTGGTATGTTGTCACTGGGAGAGGCCAAGGAAACCTTTGGAACCTAATGGAAAGTTGAAAATTTAGGTTGAAGAGCTGGAAGGTTGACAACTTACAGAGGCTCATTAAACAGCAGAATGGTTTTACAAATGTAGTGCCTGAAATCAAAGGTTCTTGGTCATCTAAAATTAGCTAGACAAACACTTGAGAATGAGGTGTGCTGGCAGGGAGATGAACAAGGTAGCCTAAGGACTTTTTCCATTTCTAATTTCTATGAGTCTATGGATATGTCTTTTTTGTATTTTTTAACATATTTTTTTCTTTAGCCTTCTTGGCATTTTTTTCTTGGACAGATTTATAGTTCTACATGTGAAGCTTAAAATTACAACAAAAATGCCGTTTCATACACTGTAAAGATTAGGTCACTTTAAATCCTGCCTTGCAAATTTCTCCTACAAAGCAAAGCTCTCCCATCATGTTGTCTATGTCTGTTGCTATTTTTATTTACTTAATTTATTTTTTATTCTGGTATCATCAATGTACAATTACATGAGCAACATTATGGTTACTAGACGCCCCCTTATCAAGTCCCCACCACATACCCCATTACAGTCACTGTCCATCAGTGTAGTGAGATGCTATAGAATCCCTACTTGTCTTCTCTGTGTTATACTGCCTTCCCCAGGCCCGCCCCTGTTGCTATTTTTAAACTACATTTCCAGGAGAGTTAATCCACCTTGATAAGGAATTTAATATCCATTGGCAGGTCAACTTGTGACTTTATGCTGTGAATATAGCTGCAAAGCATGGAGCATCTTTTGATTTAAGTTATTCTCTGGATTAGAGAGTCAATCCAAATGCAGAAAAATACTTTGTGCTATAAAGATTAAAGAAGCAATCTTATAGAAACAATGCTTCCATGTTGGACAGTGCTTTCAGGATGAAATGTGATGGAGTGCAATTTGGCTGTGAGTATATGGAAGGGAGTTGGATGTGAAAGAGCAAAAGCAAGATCAGAGAAGCAGTAGGGGAGACCAGTATGGGAGTGAGGGGGATCCAGAGAATGTTAAACACTGTCCTGAGGTCCAGAGTTAGGCTCAGAATCTGGACTGGTGCAGGAAGCACGTTTTGAAGATTAGAGCCAGCATATGGGCTGGAGTTTATAAAAATAGCTCCAGTGTTAGGAAGCAGGGCCCAAGAAAGAACTGGATAACAGGCTTTAGCAACAGAAAAGGCTTTGGACACTAAACTGACATTTCAATTTAGCCTGAAGTTTTATAAGCATCATATTAGGCCAGTAACATCAAGCTGGTGTCAGTAACCTGAAGGGGCAGGTGTAGATAAGTGGGAATATTGGGGGGAAATATTTTAATTTACTTTTGGACATATGTAATTTTTTTATTGAAGTATAGTTGACAAACAATATTATATTGGTTTCAGGAGAACAAGATACTGGTTCAACAGTGATATACATTATAATATGCTCTCCATGATAAGTGTAATTACCATCTGTCAAAATACAAAGTTATTACAATATTAATGACTCTCTCCCTATGCTGTACTTTCATCCCTGTGATTTGTTTATTTTATAATTGGAAGTTTGGACTTTATTCCCTTCACCTATTTCACCTATCCCTCTGCCCTCTCCCCTATGACAACCACCAGTTTGTTCCCTGTACTTATGAGTCTAATTCTATTTTGTTTATTTTTTTAGATTCTACATATAAGTAAAATCATATAGTATTTGTCTTTCTTTATCTGACTTACTTCACTTGGCATGATACCCTTTAGGTCCAGCCTTGTCACAAATGTAAAGATTTTATTCTTTTTATGACTGAGTATTATTATTCCATTGTATATGTATAACACATCTCTGTCCATTCATCTATCAGTGGACACTTAGGTTGTTTCTATTTCTTGGCTAATAATGCTGTAATGAACATAGGGGTGCATCTATCTTTTTGAACTAGTGTTTTGTTTTCTTTGAGTAAGTCCCCAGAAGTAGAATTACTGGGTTGTATGATATTTCTGTTTTTAATTTTTTGAGGAACCTCCATACCAATTTCCACAGTGGCTGCACCAATTTACATTCCCATCGGCAATGCACAAGGGTTCCCTTTTCTCCACATTCTTGCCAACCCTGGTTATTTCATGTTTTGCTGATACTAGCCATTCTGCCTGCTGTGAGGTGATGTCTCACTGTGGTTATTGGGATACGGGAGGGAAATGTTACTGAGTGAGCTTTACATGAAACAAGACATTTGCTGAGTTTACAACATCTCCAGACATAGGTCTACTATTGATTTCAATATCCCCTGATTTTCAGATTTTATTCAGATATGGAACTTCCATCTGGGAAGTGAAAGAAAGGGAGTTAAACAAACACTTCTAGAATGTCTAACATTTAAGAAGTAGTTGGCTAGGCACTTCACATATGCTATTCATTGAACTGTTACAGCAGCCCGTGATATAGTTATTTTCATCTCTACTTAACAGAAGACACAGACGCTCAGATAAGTAACTCACTCTACCACCCACAATTATTAAGTGGTGGCCTTAGAGTCACTTCCAGGTCTGCGTGATTCTAATGTCCCTACTTTTCACTCCAGTGACCTGCTCCTTGCAGTGACTGCAGGGATGGGCCTGGCATACAGCAGCTTTCAGCAGGTGTTAGGTGTTGACTTCCTCCCTTTCTACATCTCTTTCTCCCACTAATCTCAACAATCCACTTTTAGGTTTTTTCAATTTTTAAGAATAGACTTTACTTTTTAGAGCAGTTTTATGTTCACAGCAAAACTAAGCAGAAGGTGCAAAGGTTTCCCATTACTGCTACAGCAACTACCTGACAACACTCCAGCCTCTGCTCCTGCTGTTCTCACACCCACCCTCTCACAGCAAGCAGGCTGGGCTCCCTAGAATGTAAACCAGACTACCCCACCAGAATAAAACCCAAACTCCTTCGCATGGCCCAGGAAGCCCTAAACATTCTGGTTTTTTCCTACCTCTCTGACATTATCTTTCTTTACACTCTACTTTGTTCGTATTTTTCAGCAGCCCTGGCCTCATTCATCTCAGGGTCTTTGCATATGCTGTTCCTTCTGTTTGGAATTTATTTCTTCTCTATCTTTGAATAGTATTTTTCCCTTAAATTTTAAGGTTCACCTTAAGTGTCCCTTTTTCCGAGAGAACTTGCCTGAGAAATTGGGCAGCCCTCATCACTTTTTACTAAATTACTCTTTTTTTCAAGTCACTTCTGTAACTGAAATGGTCTTATTTATTAATTTTCTTTCTTCTTTCCTTCCTTTTTACTTCTTCCCTCCCTCCTTTCTGTTTCTCTCTCTCTCTGCCTATCTGCCTGTCATTCTATCATTTAAATTTTATGGAATAAAAAAAAAAATCACCCAAACTTAGTGGCTTAAACAACCATTTACTGAGCTCACAATTCTTTGGGTGAGCCAACTGGCCTGGGCTCATCAGATGCTGATCTGGGTTAACTGAACTTACTCAGGCATCTGTGGTCAGGGAGGTGGCCTTGCTGAGAGGGTTGGCTGGCTGTTGGTCTGGATGACTGGGGCATCTGGACTAGGTTTCCCTCATCATCTAACAGGCCAGCCTGGGCCCATTCATGTGGTGGATAAAAGGGTTCTTTAAGAGAACAGAGTACCCATTCTCTTGAGTTGTAGTTTGGATGCTGACATAAGCTTGTCAGGGTCTGGGGGTTGCCTTTGAGGTTTTGGGGCAATGTGAAGAGCAAAGAAGGCAGCGGAAGTCGTCATGGAGGGTGTTCAAAGAGGCCACTTTATTCTGCACAAAGCTGTACTTCTTATACTGGTGTACTGCTAATTCATGGTTACATAAGTGTTTTAAGGTGCGCATGCATGTGGCCTTCATGGCCAGGCATCTGGCCTTCAAGGCCTTTATCTAGCTCCTTTCCCATGGGTACAACAGGTTTCTCAAGGCCAGACATATCAGGGGTGAAGCAGCGGGCAGCTGTCCTCATAGAATAGTAGGGGAAGGCGGGGGTTCTTCCCTACAAAGGTCTCTTCTGCCTCATTCTACTGGTCAAAGCAGACTAAATTCAAGGAGTGGGGAAACAGATACCACCTCTTGAGGGGAGGGGCTACAGATTACCTTATAAAGGGGTGTGAGTATAGAGAAGGAACAATTGTAATTATTTTTGCGGAACAGTGTTAAATTTGCAATTCATTTCACATTCTTAGCATCTGAATCCCTTTTTGAGTTTGGGAGATTACACCTTATGAATCTTTGTAGGGCAAAGAATATCTCTTCCTGTAGGAACCAAACAAGCTACCTATTTTCTTTCAGTTAAGGGAACCATTACTTGTGCTGGTCGAAGTGAGCAAGGTGAGAGAGCAGGTTTCCTGAGGAACTGATTTTCTGGTTGGGGTGACAGCAAAGGTGACTGTCCTAGGTTGGTGTTATTTGTAGTTGTGGATAAAATGAGAGTTCCTGTGGCCAGGATTCTCACCTGCCCTGGTTGACTAGCTCACTGCACACCTGTGGGCAATACATGGCTGTTGACTCTATATAAAGAGCTCTGGGCGCGACACGGTGGTATGGCTGCAAGGCTGCAGAAGAGCAGAGCAGAGGCTGGAGTGGTGGCAGCGCCGAGGACAGAGGCCCAGAGGATGGCTGTGCAGGACGACTGTGCAGAGAGGCCTAGAGGACGGCTGTGTGGGACAACTGTGCAGAGAAGCCCAGAGGCAGAGACCAGCTTGTTGCATACAGACTCGCTCTGAGTGAACAGAATTTTAGTGAACTGACCTGCCACCAGGAAATAAAGTTGGGTATAACCCTTTCACCCAAGAACAGTTTTGCTGTCAATTTCTTTGGTCACATTGAATCCATAGTGAACTTGCCCGGGGCTGAAATCCATTGGCAAGACAGTAGTATAATTGTGTTCCTAGTAGAGAAGTGCAAGGGTGCAAGCCACAGCACCTTGAGCTCTGTGGCAGGCAGGTGATTTCCTCATCAGTCCAATTCTATGAAAGGTTTTGTATGTTGTTTCTGGAATCTTCAGTGTGAGCCTATTCTTTATACCTCTCAAAGATTCTGTGAGCTATGCAATATTCTTTTAATAGACATCTCTTCTGTGTAATCCCCAGGGTCATATTTGTTGCTTGCCACAGAGTCCTGTTCCAGCAGCTGGTATCAGGAATGGGTTAATTTTTCTCAAGTAAATAAGAGGCAGGTGGTTGCCAGATTAGTCCAGCTGCTCACACAACTATCAGGGGTCTCCTATCTTCCTACTTGGCCATCCTTAGTGTGTTAATGTTTTATCTTCATGCTTGTTGCCTCTTAGTAGCTCTATGTAGTATTTCCATGTTACAGGCAAGAAGGGCAAAAGTGGGATGGCGCCATCTATGTCTGTTTCTTTAATCAAGAAAGCAAAAGTTTCTACAAGTGCTTCTTTAGATTTTTCCTTTTGTTATCTTGGCCTAAACAGGGTCATCTAGGTTACCAACATGAGAGATTGGGAGGCAACTATCTGGCTTTCTAACCTTTTATGAAGAAGATGTAAAGGGAGAAGACTTGAGAATGTGTGTCAGGTAAAGTGATGACCAGTGCCTATCACGCTATTGGTAGATTATTATTGTCCCCTTTACAATAACGGTTCCTGGAGAGCAGATGTTGCATCTCATTCATTGGTGTCTTTCTGGTGCCTAGAATAGTGCTTGGCAAATTCATGGCTTCAAAATTTGATAACCAACTTTAATCCACTATCAACAGCTGGATATCTTTATTTAGACTACGTCTTACCTTTTACTTTCATTATAGAATCACCATTTTATCCAGGCCAATTATTAAAGATTTGCTTATTAAAGCTTTTTTTCATACTCTATTTCTCATCTTTTCTATTTTCTGCCAGGTTACATTCTGCTATTAGAATATCATCTTGAATACCATTTTGTCTTGTCCTTTTTTTTCTCAAAAATCTGTACTAGTTCTGTTGTAAATCTCAAACTCTCAGCCTGAGAATCAACTACTTGCCTTAGCTGTCTGTTACTTCCCTGACATCAGCAACTTAATTGGTAATCACTCACAAATCCAGCTAATCTCATGGCCATCTGGTATACACTGCCATGTCTTGTGTATGTAGAGTGACAGGCTGCAGGGCTCATGGGACAAAGGCAGAAGGCTGTTCTGTGAAGGGAGTGAGACCAAATATGTAGGGATGACCCTCAATGTAAGATGGGATGACATGTTGCTCTGTTGAAAGGGGTGGGGGTGGTCACCATTCACTTTGTACTCGTTTTTAGTCTGCAGTCTCATATCAGGCAGGGAATCTGATTGGTTGAAGGAGGATTGAGCTAGCTCCGTCCAATCAGTGGGGTGTTCACAGCAGTCTTTTTGCCCCAGAGAAGTGGAGCATGGACCAGGGTGGATAACAGCAGATTGAAACATGGACTGCCCAAGGACAGAGGTACAGGGGAAGGCTGAAGGTCAGGGACCTGCAAGTGTACAGGCGCTCACTGTTCAGCTGAGCAGGAACTAAGCCATTCCTGTATCCTCCCTTAGAGGATGGGACCATGGACAGTGAGCCTGGCTCTCCTTGGTCTGAGACTGAGGAGGCCGAGTCTGTACTCCATAGGATCTCAGTATTGGCAGCCAGACTGTATTGGATCAGCAGGGACAGGCAGCATCATCCAGCGGCCTTCTCTACCTTTACGAGTGTCCTGCTTTTTGTTGGAAACATCTTCTTGGCTGGTGTGCTTACAGGAAGATTTTGGAAAGCCATTGGGGAAATTATGATACATCTCAATTTATTTGATGAAAAAATAATTTGAATCATTAAAAAAATAATACTGTGTGGACATAGGCAAAATTGGCATGCCGTTTTTCAGGCAAAATTAAGAGTTAAATTTCAAAATTTGATTAAAACTCTCACCTGTGATTATGTATTCATTTTCTTCTTTCATTAGGGGTAATTAAGATGGAAAGAACTGAGACACAGAACTCAGAGACAAAGGGGCACTAGAAACACTAATTATTATAGAAGTTCAGTAAATATACATGTACTAAGAATTTAAACTAGAATTCAGAAATTTCCATTTTTAGAATGAATTAAAAATGTTTGAGATATTTAAAAATATTCTTTAGCAGGAAAGGAAAGTTCTTGATGATAACATTTAGTGGTATGGATTAGAATAAAACTGCTATTTGAAGAGACTATCCAAATGCCTTCTTTTTTAAGGTAAAAATGTCAAGTCAGTCTAAAAGGATTTCAAGGTATTTTTCTCACTTTAAAAAAGAAACTGCATCTATTTTTAAATCCTTCACCATAGAGGACTTTTATTCAAAAATGTTTATTTCCTCTAAGAAAAAAGACCCTCCAAACATTTTAAACTAACAATTCAGTCTAAATTTTCTAGTATCATCTCTTCACAGCAAGTTGGAATCTTCCAGTATCTAAATATTTCCCTGTGGCACTGTACTAAGAATATCCCAGGGGAGATTTACCCAAGATCACTCTTTTCACTGGCAGCTTCCAATAACTGATTTGAAATCCCCAAAACTGCTTATCAATTCAAAGAGAAAAGTATAAGTCTAGGGTCTACTTAGCTAATTACTCTAAGCAGAAACTTTGCTTTAGTGTTCTGCCAAGATATTTAGGAATAATTTTGTGGATTGACTTGTCTCTTGCTTAGCTTGATTATATATATTTTGAGAATCACTGCATTTCCTTTCACAATAGTGCAGTTATTCCTTATGCTGGCAAAATAAAATATACTCCTTTGCATTATTTTGAACACTCTTGAAGACTTTATGGAAGAGGTGATTTATGCTTGACAAGTAAATTTTTAGGGAACTCATTTTATCTTATTCTTTCATTTAGTAAATATTTACAAATTCTGACCAAATGATATTTGTCCCAAATTAAAATAAGTATTAGTCAATGTAAATGATAACTTTCAACTTAGTATAGCTTACAAAGTATTTGGGATATACAAAATTCTATTTCAGTAATACTATTTCTCCATAAGACTATAACAGACTTCAAGACATTATAATCAGAATCAGTTTGAATTTTAATTAGAGACTTTTATTATCTCAACATAACCTGGACTATCTTTTCCATTATAGGCCCTATCCATATCACAACTGTAAAAAAAATCTCCAGTTTGCTCCTTTCAATACATGAATAATAATATCCACCGCTTTCACAATTGTGTCTCAGCCACTGATCCCAAGAACACAAATCACATCCTCTGCCTGAATGCCTTTACAATCTCTCCTATTCTGATCTCTCTCCCAATCTCCAGTGTGATATTAATAACTGCTTTTTCGATACCACCACCTGGATGTCTTTCTATGACCTCAAACTAAGTATGTTAAAAATGGAATGGATGTATACAATTCCTGAATTAACATTATTTCTTATATTATCTATTGTTGTTGCTGAGTTACCCTAAATGAGGACATGGCAAATGCTCAATAAAAACCAACTCTTATTTTGTCATCTTTGTTCTGTCAGCTTTATGCAACTTTTGCTGAACTATACTTGGTGCTGGATTTTTTAGTTACAAAAGATTATTCAATTAGAGGATTCAATAAATTACCTATCTCCTTGCCTTCCACAATCAAACTATTGTTGTTATTTTGGGTCTACCTCTGAAATTTTGGGAGAATAATTTCCTTCCTTTCTATTCCTATTTTCAATACTCTAAGTCAGGTCCTCAGGAACTCTTGATTTCACTATTTTTAGAGCCACCTCACCCATTTCTGTCACCGCAGTCCCTCCCTCCAAATCCTCTGACATTTAGCAATGTCAGGGAAATGTTCAGTTCTGATGATGTCATTTCCCTGCTCAAAAATCTTCAGCGCTTTTCCATGTTCTATAGAATAGAATCAAAACTCCTTAGCCTGGGATTTCTGATTCTCCATAATTAGAACAAGAGAACATTATTGTTAAGTGGTTAAGAGGATTCACGATTTTCCGTGTCCTTTGGTCAATTACTATTCCTTCCTCAACCCCAGCATTCTTTCTTGGAAAGCAAGATAATAATAGTATATTCCTCATAGAGTTGTTGTGAGGATTAAATGAAATGATTAATTCAAAGCATTAGCATTGTGCTTGGCAGAAAGTAATCAATACTTTATTATTATATTATAATCATATATATATAATTATGTATACCAGTACATGAGTAGCATGGCTAGATGAGTAGCTAAATAGATGTTTATTCATGAACTTGGTATTAGTAGAACTTACAGTTCTACTCTGTAAGTTCTAGAATGGGAACATGACCTCTGCTACAGCACTGGGATTTGGGTTCCCGCTCCATTTAGTTCCCATGTATTTCTCATTAGCAATTATTTCTAGAGGAAGAGCTATGAATGGAGCACATTAAAAATTGTCATGTAAACCTAACAGGATTAGTCATAAACTCATGTGTCCATCAATTGGGGAATAAACAAAATATGGTATATTCATACACTAGAATATTCAGCAATAAAAAGATAATGTATTGATATATGCCATAATCAAGATCCAGAACTGTTCAATAAAAATTTAAAACTATTAAGTAAAGGAAGACACAAAAATCACTTGTATTGTATGATTCCATTTTTATGAGATTAGTAGCTGCTTTGGGATATGGGTGAAAGTGAGAAATGACTGCATGTTGGGTGACAAAGTGTCTTTTTGGGTGTGTATGTATAGTTCTGTATCATTTTATCATGTGTAACCACCACCACAATCAAGATCCGGAACTGTTCAATCACCATAAAGATCTACCTTATGGTCACATCCATTGCTCCCTCACACCATCTCTAACCCCTGACAACTACCAATCTGTCCTCCACCTCTATGACTTCGTTTTCAAGAATTTCATATAAATGAAGTCATACAGTATGTGAGACAACTTACATGTAATGTAATTATTGATATCTTAGGGCTTAAGTCTGCCATATTATTTTTTATTTTGTTCTGTTTTTTCATTTCTGTTTTCTCTTTCTTGCCTTCCTGTGTGATACTTGAAAAGTTTTTAGATTCCATTTTGATTTATCTATTTTGTTTTGGAGCATATCTTTTTGTGTGTTAGTGGTTGTTCTAGGTACTACATTATATGTATATAATTACCAGTTTAGTGATATAGACATTTTACCAGTTTAAGTGTAAAATCCTTAGTTCCTTTTAACCTTCCCCATTTATAACTGTTTTAATATTTCCTTGACATACATTGAGAACCACATAAAACAGTATTGTATTTTTTGCCTCAACTGTGAGCATAATTTAGAAAATTCAAGGGATGAAATATCTATTGTATTTATTCATATTGTGGTCTCTCTGTTTCCCTTTCTTCCTTTCTGATATTCCAAGATTCCTTCTTTTATCATTTCCTATTAACTTCCTTTATCAATTATTTTAGAGTTAGTGTGCTGGTGACAATTTCTCTTAGCTTTCCTTCATTTGAGCATGTCTTGGTTACTTTTATTCCTCAAAGACATTTTCATTGGATATAGAACTCTAGTTGACTGTTTTTTTATCTTAGCACTTGAAAAATGATTGCAACTTCCCTCTGGTCTTTGTCATTTCTGATGAGAAATCTGTCATTGGAAATGTATAGGTAATATGTTATTTCTCTCTGGCTGCTTTCAAAAATTTTTTCCTTGTCTTTAGTTTCATGAAGTGCGAAATTAAGTAAATACCCTGAGACCACACAGCTAAGTGGAAGGAAGAAACAGGATTTGAACTGAGGTCTGCCTGACTTCAAGGAATGTATGCTTAGCCACTGTGCCCTGGCTCCCTGGGATCTGCCTGCTCAGTGGTGACCAGACAGAGTTTGTTAAGAGAGTTCAGACCTGACAGATAGGTTATCATAGAGGTCATAGCTATTGAAGCCTTTAGCAGGGAAAACTCTGAAATGAGCCCTGCTTAAAAGGCCTCTGGCCTTTCTTAGACTCATTATTCAAAGAGTGGTCTACGGCCAGCAGCGTCAATATCAGCTTATTAGAAATGCAGACGCTCAGGCTCCACCCCAGACCTACTGAGTCAGATAACTCAATCTAACAAGATTCTCCAGGTGGTTTGTAAGTTCAAGCTTGAGAAGCAGTGTTTTAGACTTTCCACAGTGGCCTCTGCCAGACACAAGTGATGCCAGGGAGACAGCACTGTGCCCCAGTTGGGTAGCTGGTGTTCTTGGTCCCTGTGCCTGACTGGCGTTGTTGTGGGTTACAGGAGATTGCGGGTTACAGGAGATGCTTGGACAAGAAAAGCCCCTTTGTGCTGACTTACAAGTATGAAATTTTACCTTTCCTAAAATATCCCAAAAGAATTCCTTTAGCTGAAATTCCTTATGTGTTGAAAAAGGACCAATGGATGTGGGTTGTTTATCAGACATGAATTACAGGATTCAAGATCAAATCAACATAAATGTCATATTAGTCCTTAGCTCTTCAAGGGCAGGTTATATCTAACTCCAGCCTTTTCACATTTACAGTTCAATTTGGGGCTGGCAATGATGCCATTCATGCCTACTGCTACCCATAAACATAAATTTCTTTATTGATCAGTGCCACATCTTTGTGTAGACAGTGATGACTATGAATGGATATTTGTATCAAATACTATTGTTTCTTTTATCTCCACCTCCCTTCCTCCTTCCCTCCATCTTTTCTTCCTTTGGTCAGTGTCTCTCTCCCCTCTATCCCTTACTCTTTTTTACTTTTTAATATGTGGTTTGTTACAAAGTCAGTATTTACCAGGCAAAGTGTGCAATTTGATAATCTCTTTCCTTCTTAATCTGTGTGGAGCCCATGTGTGCACCTGATCCTTCCTTCCTGGAGTAGCCCTTACCATATTTTTGTGGTTCAGAGGTGAGGCAGGAACTCTGATAAGAAATCTGATTAGGGGAGGTATCTTCAAATCAGATTAGGCTACAGGTAGCCATTAGAGACAGTAGGTGTCACCTGGGGACTTCATGTGTGATAAAGTCCTGAAACATGTTCACATCCCATCATGATTAAGCAAAGCAGTGGGACAGTGCTGTGCATGCAGAAGCATGAAATCACTTCACTTCATCATGTGCTGCCTCTCCTTTCTGTCTTGTGTTATGCTGAGTAGCCAAACTGTTTACACTGACAGCCATTTTCCTTAGAATTACATCTATGCAGTAAAGGCAGGAGTGCTTAAAAGTAAAACTCAAAAGGTTTAGGTCCTTTTCTTTTTTAATGACTATGATGAGCAAATATTGATTCAATTACTCACCAAATAACGAAAGAATATCAAACTATTTCCTTTTCAGCAGCATTTTTTTTTCTCTTTAAAATAAATAAATGAAGACTTAAGGCTGTCTGGGAGAGAAATGTTTACTAATTGATGAGATATTTTCTCCTGTAATGATACTAGGTAAGCAAGATAATGTAAGGGAAATTCTAATTAGGAAGATTTCAGAACTGTGGAGCAGGCGAGGAACTGGCTTGTTTCTGGATGTGGTCCCCTTAAGATGAATACTGTCTGGTGATTAGCATCACCTTGGATTAAATTAATTGGCTATACTCAATCTCTGAGTGGATATGCTAAGAATAAATCCAAAGACATTAGTTTCTTTGCACAAAATGAGCAGGTTACATATCCAGTAACAGATGTGTGAATTATCCAGACAACTTAAAACATCTTTTTCTTTATAAGGGAGTTCCAAGTTCTGGTAAGTACAAAACTATTTAAAGTATTTATTGGGAAAATAATCTATCTTTAGCTGGTTGTATTTTATCTTCCATTTTATATCTAGATGACTTTTTTTGTGTTCTACCTTTAACCATTAGAAAAAGAATCAATATTGCTAATAATTATTATATTTTACCCAAATATGCCAGAGACCTTCACAATACATGGATATTGCTGTAGGAGAGAACTTCAGTATCAGGAAATCAAGAAATTCTCATGTATTCAAATATGAGTAAAGGTTTTTCTGATTACTCATTAGAGAAATCTGCGCAATACATTAAAGAAGAAGGAAGTTGCTTGTAATGAAACAGAGCTGTGACACAAGGAATAACTGGTGTATTGCCCTCTGAGCTCCCACCCCCACCCCACCCCTCAGAGTGATGATAATCTGTGAAATAAATGAATTTTTCTTGCAATATCAAATCCTTGAATTGCCACAGAACTAACATTATGAGTATACCAACTTTCTTATTTTGTTGTCTACTTCATTCTTTTTTCTGAATTGCCTGAATCTCTAGTATGTGGTAGAAAAATTAAATTTAAAGTATGATTAGTGAAATGATGCATGTGCATCTTCTCAATCTGTCATCTGTTTTGTCCAGTGAGTAGTGGAGAGAAGGTACAGCCCTCTTGGTAGAGGCAACGATTTATCTTTGAGCAGCACAGATGATTGACACCAATCATGGGCACAGAGAAGCATGAACATGGTTCAACCTAGTGAGCTGAAGGGTGTTAAAATTTTTGCTTAATCTTAAAAGGCAACGTCAGTATTCATGATAGCTCCATGGTCTGACTTTAGGCAATGTAGAGAATTCAGAGAAGAAGGAAAGATTCTGGTAGCAATCTTTCAAGTCATTAGAGGCAGGTTCAATATAATTTGGGCTGCAGGCAAGAGATTTTGTTAACTAGGTCCTTTGCTACTTCTAGCGAAGTCAGTGGTAAGGAAAGTGGAGAGCCTTAAGATTTGCTTTTGTTTTTGCATTTTGTAAACTTTTGTATGTACTGCATGTATAACACAGAACATGATGAATATCCAGTATCCTCGTATTATGGAACAAAGTGTGCAATTTGATAATCTCTTTTCTTCTGTGATCTGTTTGGAGCCCATGTTTGAACCTGATCCTTCTTTCCTGGAGTAGCCCTTACCCAGTTTACTCTTGTTTACCTACCCTTCTCCATTGGTTACAAATAGTAACCCAGTTTGCTCTTGTTTACCTACCCTTCTCCATCAGCCTAACCTGATAGGAGAATTAAATCACTTTAAGCTACTTAGTTTGTTCTCTTTCTTACTTCCTCATCCCAACTTCAGAGGGCAAGAATAAACTGGGTTATTTAAAATGTAAAGAATCATTTTTTAAGTTCCATCCAAATTTGTATTAGTTTTTAAAGTTAAGAAAGGTGCACAATTAAGACAGGGTAACTAAAAGTTGTGCAAGGTTGGTAGCTCTGTTTCCCAAAGGGGACGCTACTGTCAAGACTTTCTGACCATGTTTGCTGGTCTTGCTCATGTGCACTGGCAGATTCAGCACTAATCCCTGCCCTCTCCCTAGAGGGCATCTCCACCACTTTTTGCCTCTTGTGTCTCACACAGGTTTTACTCTGGAAACTGCCATCTCTTCTACTTTCAGCCCTAATCCCTCAGGCTGGGTTACTATACCTCCTTGACATGCTCATGGCACCCAGACTATTTCTCAATTGTGCTATTGAATTACTCTGTAAATTTCCCATGGATACTGTAGGAGACACATACAATTATGTCAGCGCAAAGGCAGAAATACTTCCTCTGGAAGGAATACAGCTTGCACTCTATTCCCCAGTGAAAATACTGTGGAATAATGCGCATAGATCCTTTTACTCCATAATATACGGATACTGAAAATTCATCATGTTCTGTGTTATACACACAATGCCCACCTTACCATTGGATCTTAAACCTCAGCTGCATGTATGCACTCTCAATACTTTAAAACTCCCCCAGTGACTTTTAGGAGTTTCCAGAGTTTCTAATACATGCAGTGAGGAACATATGAACTTGTAGTTTTGTTTTATTACAGCCTCCTCATCAAGGTTTTTGGAAACCACCCTGCTGCAGCTTCTTTTTCTGCAAATTCTCCTCTACTTTGGGGCAAAGGGCATCTTCCCAGGACTAGTACCTTCAGCTGCTTCCTTTCATGCTTCAGGCTCAAAATCAGGCTGGGCAGTTGTGGGATACAGACAATGGGGTGGGAGGGCACCTCTTCCCTCCAACTGTTCTTACTTTCCATGTTCTCCTGGTCTCAGCATACAATCTCCGTTCTCTTATTTTAGCCAGCTCTTCCCGCCCAAAACCCTTAGCCTATCAGCTTACATACTGTGTTCCCAACATGATTACCAGGTTGAGATCTCTCTCAATAGTGAGATCCAGGCAGAAAACTATTGAAATGAAAAGCCTTATTATGAACTTACATATAAATATAATCATCCAGAATCAGATGAAAAATATGTCTCAAACACTTGGTGTGAAATATTTCAATTAAGCCTGTAAGTAAGCAAATCTGAAAAGTAGTTGGAGGAAAAGAATCCTGAAGTTTTAAACTTAATACTGAACAAATTTATCCCTCTTAGAGTTGTAAGGTCATGGAGATTAAGTGGCATGCCCAAGGTCGGACCACGGTTTATCAGCTGAGGATAAGAAGAGATTGTGGTTTTGCTGACTCTGTTGTGAAGCTGGATTCTCTAGCTCCTGAAGCATATGCCTGCTACAGCTGCCTTTATTATTTTAAGTAGTATAATTACTTTAAGTTGCTGGGGAGGGAGAATGGGAGACATATCTAATCTCTAGGCTGACTTTTGAATGCATTTTCCTAAATTACATATAAATAAGATTTGCAAATCATATTGGAGATATATGAAGGATCTTAGATAACAGCTTGCAAACATTTAAGTAGGTAGTTTGGTCCAGATTTACAGCTGACTTATAATGACAAACATGTCTTTTTTCATCTCTATTATACTGATCACATTTATTTAGTTTGTTCAATTTGTCTTCAAGACTGCAAGGCATTCTTACTCTGTCAAAAGACACTAATAATTTTATTGATTTACAACAATAGAAAATAGCCACAATATGCTACAAATGAGAAACAAGCCCAGAGCCATATAAACTCTTCCACAAGCTGCTCACTTGTCAGTCCAACTGTGGATTCACTTGGGAAGTGAAAGAGGAAAACCTCCAGGACTGGCTGAAAATGCTTTTAAATGACCTCCTGAAGTTTTCATTTTTTTTTTTTTTACAATTTATTTTATTTTAGTATCATTAACCTACAATTACATGAGCAATATTGTGATGATTAAACTACCCCCTTCATCAGGTCCCCCCCACCAACCCTATTACAGTCACTGTCCATCAGTGTAGTGAGATGAGAATCACTACTTGTCTTCTCTGAGCTGTACAGTCCCCCCCCCGTTTCCCCCCACCCTATGTCAGCCAATCGTAATGCCCCTTTTACCCTCTTATCCCTCCCTTCCCACCCATCTCCCCAGTCCCTTTCCCTTTGGTAACTGTTAGTCCATTCTTGGGTTCTGTGAGTCTGCTGCTGTTTTGTTCCTTCATTTTTTTTTTTTTCTTTGTTCTTATACTCCACATATGAGTGAGATCATTTGGTACTTGTCTTTTTCGGCCTGGCTTATTTCACTGAGCATAATACCCTTATCACCTCACACCAGTGAGGATGGCCAACATCCAAAACACAAACAACAACAAATGTTGGCGAGGATGTGGAGAGAGGGAAACCCTCCTACATTGCTGGTGGGAATGCAAATTAGTTCAACCATTGTGGAAAGCAGTATGGAGGTTCCTCAAAAAACTCAAAATAGAAATACCATATGAAGTTTTCATTTTTGAACCACTAGTGGGAGCACTTTCCAGACTGCAGCATTTTTAGCAGCTCAGCAATGCTGTCATTCATTCAAAAAATAATATGTTTAGTGTTTCCCAAAGTAGGATTAATGATGTGTTAGATAACTAACCTGTATTTTCTATCTATAAAAGAAACATCTTACACTTTCTCTAATAAGGCCCTAATTTACATAATAGGTATTACATAAATACATTCTATTTAGAATTTAATGTCAGGAACATTTTTCTCCAGAAGAATTCATTTGGTTCCATCCAACAGAAATTTGAACTTTATAAATGTTTCCTTGACTGCCAAGACATGTAGAACTAAATTGACCAATTGTAAAACTTATATTTTTCATTGGATGGTTTCTGATTTGGGTCACTTTTGTTATTTTTTAATTGCTTGATAATACCTGTTAATTTGAAAGATTCCCATAATTTAGCAAAGTATTAAAAAGACACAATATTATCCATAGCTCTGCCATCCAGAGATAACGATCATCAATATTGGGCTATATATACTTCTGGACTTTTTTCTAGTAGTATAATAAATATGTATACACTGGCAATGGCATAGCATATGTATTTTACAAACTGCTTTGTCACTTAGTTATAGGTCATGATCATTTTTCTGTGCCAATAAAGAGATCCATAAAGCCATATTTAATAGTTACATAGTGTTTCACTGAATGGGTGTATATATCATAATTTATCTTCCTGGGCTCTTACTCTTGTCTTTAGGTTGCTTTTACCTTGTAAATGATAATTACCCTTATTTAACTGTTCCTTTCTTTCCTTTTTTCTTTTTTCAATGAAACCCCTTTCGAATTATCTTTCAAAATAGGCAGGTATAATGAGTGAATAAATGAATGAATGCAATCCTAGGAATAGCCTAGATATCTACAACTATAATTAGCTTGCATTTAGCATTATCAAATATTCTTTATGGTGCTGTCATTCTGGAGATGAATAATTTTCTTCCCTCTTTAGATATCAGCTAAAATGAGCAAAACTCCTTCCACTACTGTTTCCATGATTCATGCGACTTCTTCTGAAGGTCAGGTTCCTTCTCCTCGCCATATGAGCTTCGCGCACCCTGTTGTGGCCAAAAAGATCAGCTTCTACAAGAGCGGAGACCCGCAATTTGGTGGGGTCAGGGTGGTGGTCAACCCTCGTTCCTTTAAGACATTTGATGCTTTGCTGGATAACCTGTCAAGAAAGGTGCCCCTACCTTTTGGGGTGAGAAACATCAGCACCTCTCGGGGAAGGCACAGCATCACAAGCCTGGAGGAGCTAGAGGACGGCGAGTCGTACCTGTGCTCCCATGGCCGGAAGGTGCAGCCAGTGGACCTGGACAAGGCCCGCCGGCGCCCACGGCCCTGGCTCAGCAGCCGGGCCATCAGCGCGCACGCGCACCGCTCGCCCGCGGCCGCCACTCCCAGCACGCTGCGCGCGCCGCGGAGGCTCGTGGTCTTCCGAAACGGCGACCCCAAGACGAGGTGCGTGGTCGTTCTTAGCCAGAGGGTTATCCAGAGCTTTGAGGCCTTTCTGCAGCACCTCACCGAGGTCATGAGGCGTCCGGTGACCAAGCTGTATGCTACGGACGGTAGGAAGGTGAGCGTTCTGGGGCCCCTTACGTGTGAGCTCGCATCGTGTGCGTTGTGGACAGGGGCCCGCGGAAGGAAGGCTTTGCGCGCACGCGCGCGTGTTCCCACGCTGGTGGGAGGGCCGTCTTACCTGGGTGGATGGTCGCTGTTCTCCCTCCGAAGTCAGTGAGGTGTCGGTCCCACTCCCTCCCCGTCTGCCCTCTGAGAACAATGGGTTATATAATGTGTTGACACAGAATCTAATCGCGACAGTATTTCTTGAAAAGGAGTGGCCAAGAGTGATAGAGAAAACATTTTCCTGGGATCCTTGCTGAGGGGACAGGGAAGAGTCCGCAGGAACTCACCTTGCTGGTCCTGGTGTGTCCCCCAGGCCCTTTCTCAGCTGGCACAGGGTGGACGTTTGGCTACAGCTGAATATTTTGGTGGGCAGGCAGAGGCAATATTGCATATATTTTAAAGATTTCTTCAGTTGTGATGGAAGACCGAGCTGTCTCTCTCCAGCTAGTATGTAGATTCAATAAAGATGTTGGTCTAGCCTCTGCCCCAGTCTCCACACACACTTTGGTGTTTGTTTTGTATACGTCCTTGGTGCCTAACAAATGATGGGAGTATCTCTTTCACACTCAGGAGGTTGTTGAATTGATTCAATCATTTATACAATTACCGTATAGAAAGAATGAAACTTCATGTTGTTCCTGTATGAATAGTAACTCTGGTTTCTTCTAGGTTCCCAGTCTCCAGGCAGTTATCCTGAGCTCTGGAGCTGTGGTGGCAGCAGGAAGAGAACCATTTAAACCAGGAAATTATGACATCCAAAAGTACTTGCTTCCTGCTAGATTACCAGGGATCTCTCATCATGTGTACCCCAAGGGAAATGCTAGGTCAGAAAGCAGAAAGAGTAAGTGACTTAAATATATAGCCCTTATTTTTAGCCCTGAGATTTTTTTTAACCTCAATAACAAAAAAGTCCATGCTTGTCACCAGTTGCCATCATCACAGAAGAGAAAATGAAGGGATCAAAAACATTTTAAACTAAAATTGGTTATATTTATAGTTGGAGTCATAGAAATCATCTGAGAATTTATTTTAGATTTTTTCCAAATCAATCAATGATATATGTTTAAATTGATAAGATTTAACATATAATCTTTTTCATATAATGCATAGATAAAAACTTAAAATGGCAGCATTTCTTGATTGGGAGAGGAATTCTATGTAATATGTATAAGTGACTGGTAATTGCAGAGTTTTCTTTAACTAGTCCCATGCAGTATCATAGCTGAGCTCAACAGGTTAGTTAAGTAACTTAAAATCTCTGTCTACATACATGCAAGTTTCTGAAGTTATTCCAGAAAAAGTTATACACCCTTAGATCTAATTTTTACTTAATAAGAAAAAAAGGTTCATGTGGCCAATTCATGCTAGTTAATCATAATGTAGGTTGATTATTCCTTAGGAAATGCTGCACATTATCATTTGGATGGGGAGGAGGAGAGCCTCTTGAGGCCCAGTAGTGTGAGGTAGGCTGTAAATCCCTATGCAGGCATGGCTCATGTCATTATTCATTATGCTTAATATTTTAATCTCATTCATTTTAACTCTAGGCTAAAGTATTGATTGCCATTTATACTTAATTTTTAGTTTTTGATTTATTTAGACATAGAATAATACACATTTTAAGTAGTATTAATCACTTGTTGCTAAAGTGTGTGAAACTCATCTGTTATTTATTGTTGTTATTTAGTGATTTCATGGATACATTCCATAGGTAAATATTAATGTTCTATTTCATAGGCATTAGCTGCCAAATACCTGGTATGTGTATGGTACTACTATTTCACCTTGGTCATTTTACTAAGATGATTTTATTCTTTGTATTTAATATGGGTTACTAAGTATGATTTTTGATGGCTTCAGAATCTGAGGGCTTTGGTAAGTTTTACTTTAAAAAATTATGAATGAGACATTTTCACTTGTCAAGTGCAGTAAGTGCTGGTGTTGTAGAAATTACAAGTCAGTATTTACAGGAATTGGATTTTGTCTAGAAACATGAGTGTCAAAATTATCTCTAGATACACATTTAAAAGATAACTAGATATCTGCTCCTATGTCTAGCTCTGTTCTCTTTTGTGCCCTATGTTAAATCAAATGCACTGATTATATCGAGTGAATGCTAACCTAACAATTATTATGTGATTAATCTAGCTTTTTAAATCTTAAATTGGTTTAGCTTTTATAATGCTATCGATATCTCCCTTGGATAATATGCACAGACAGGAAAATGAATACCACCATTAATTATCACTTGCTTTTGTTTGAATAGGTAAGTAGTACCTGGTTAGACTCCAGTTTTAATACTGGTAAAAAAAAAAAAACAAAACCCCATAAAAATCAATTTTTTCTAGAATCCTTAGCAGTTTCTACTTTTTATAGTCCTTATTAAAATTGCCCCATTAAACATTAAAATTACATGAATCTCCTTATTGAAGTAGGATTATACATTCTCTTTTAATTTTAGTTTGTAGAAATGTATCACATACTACAGTGAAGTCAACCAATGAATTCATTGACATAAATATTAATAACATCTTATTATGAAATTTAGAAAAAGTATTTTTTATACTAATTATTTACTTTTTTCTCTTCTTTCTCTGCTGCCTCTTGCAATGGATATTTATAACATCTCTGTCTTCTACATTATGATGTGGGGCATCTTTTACTCTTAAAATATTGAAAGTGAACATCCATGTGCCTTCATGCTCAAGGCCCCAGATTTATTCTGTTTCTTCTGACAAAATGCATAATAATGATAGTTACTCAGACCACTCTTTTGCTCCTGAAAATTACTTGGCCTTGGAAAAAAATGATTCTCAGAACTTATTGATATATCCTTCTGAAGATGATATCGAGAAATCAATTATTTTTAATCAAGATGGCACTATGACAGTTGAAATGAAAGTTCGATTCAAGATAAAAGAAGAGGAAACCATAAAATGGACCACTATCAGTAGAGCTGGGCTTTCTAATAATCATGAAAAGAGTGAGATAAGCAGTTTTCCAGGAAGAACTGATGATCCATCATCTGGTTTAAAGATTGCAGCATGTTCATTATCTGCAGATGTCTCACCTCTGGAGAAAGGCAGTAATCAAGAGGGCAGTTTGGCAGAGGGGATAAACACTCAAATGAAAGATCAGGTGGCTGAAACTTGCACTTCTACGGGTTGGGAGACTGCTGCTATGGACATAAATATCATCCAGAGAACTCAGGATCAAGTGAAGCATAATTTCTATAGGCCCCCTACACCTGGACCAAGGAGAGTGAGACAAAAGAAATCTGCAATAGGGAGTGTGACCTTAGTATCTGAAACTGAAGTTCAAGAGAAGATGACTAGAGAGCTTTCCTATAGTGAAGATAGGGAAGATGGGGAAAACAAATCTGCATATCACATGTTCACACATTCTTGCAGTAAAATGTCATCAGTAGCTAACAAACCAGTACTTGTTCAGATCGATAGCAGTGAGCAGATAGAGTCATCTTTAGAAAGAAAAAAGTGTAGACTGCTCAAGTCAAGTGCAGTAAGTGCTGGTGTTGTAGAAATTACAAGTCAGAAGATGTTAGAGAGGTCCCCTAATAGTGGCTTGCCACATACTATATCAAAAAACTCAATTCTGGAGGAAGGTGTAATTGATAGTGTAACATCAGACCATAAAACTAGTATCAAGAACTTAAGAACTTACATTAGCACCAAAAATAGGTTCAGTCCTATTTCAACAGATGTAACTCATTCTCCAAGTAACTGCTCTGGAACTGACAAAACTGTATCTGAGATGCCAGCTTTAGTAGAATCCTCTGCTGTCACCACAAGAATTGACAGACTGATTAATGAATTTTCTCAGTCTGGTTTAACAAAATTTCCAGAAAATGAAAAGCAGATTTCATCTGTTGCCAGCAAGAAGACAAAATCTCAGCAGCAAGTGATAAATTCCAGGCATGAGAATGAGGTATTTGGAACCAAAAGAATTTGCATTAAGAGTATAAACACAGGAGATAGAATTACACAGGAAACCATACTGGAAGATTCACACAATCCCCCTAAAGGAGGGATACTTTGTGATGAAGACCTCCATGCAAGTGATGTGGTAATTGAATCAAATGATTTTTGTTCTAAAAATAGTCTTAATCCTGTGAATTCCAATACTTTCCATAGAAATAAATTAAATACTATTCAGAATCCTAGGGTTCAAGGACTTTTAGCCAAAAGAAGATCTAAACCACTAAACAAGGTAGGCTTAGGAGGAGCTACAAAAAGAGAAATTGGTGAAGGAGATACAGTGTTTCCCTATAATGAATTCAGATATTGCAAAAATACTTTTGAAAATCAAAGTTTATTTCACATGTTTAACTTCCTTGAGCAAAAACCTAATACTTTTTGTGAACCACAGGCTCAAGCAGAAATAGCATCATGGTATTTGAGAGGAAAAGCAAACAAGAGCTCAGTTTCAAAACTTAATAATTCACACATACATTTCAAAAGCCAGAAAAAACAAAAACGGGATAAATTGAAACCAACTACTAGTGTAAATAAACATGTTACAACCAGGGCAAGTTCCTTAACTTCTTTGAAAAAAGCTGCTTTTTCTGAGGCTATTACCCATCATTCAGTTCAAAATTACATACAGAGATGGTTTCAGAACATAAGTCCACATTCAACTCTGCAACCTAGAAAATCAGCTTCAATATACAAAAAGGAAAGGAGTGTGGTAAGTTGTAACATAAATAGTTTTCCAGGAAATAATTCCCATGCAAATTCTGGAAAAGGAAATAATTATGTCATGGGAAATAATAAGCACATAACTAAAAATGCCAGTTTGAAAGGAGGTAATCTAAGTAAAAAGGTAGGTCAATCTTTTGATAAAGGTAACAGTGAAGGACTTACCAAAGACCTCTCTGAGAGCCCGGCTGAATCTCTGAATGAGGCTTGCATGTCTTCCTTGCATGAATATTGTACTTTGTCACATTCAGTTATTGATGATAATACAAAAAGTCAGGAATCTGCTGAAAAGTCAGGATCAGAGGTAAGCCTTGTTTTCCAAGAAATAAACATAGCTACAAAAGGGCAAAGTGTAGAGGCTGCCATTCAAGTAGATCCTATGGAAGATGACATTCCAAAAGATTTCCTACCAGTCCTGTTGCTTCACCAACTGCAAGCTTTAGTTCCTAGTATTCATAAGACTCAGAATGGAGTTGTTCAAATGCCAGGTTCACTTACAGGTGTTCCAATTTGTAAGTCATCTACTAATGTCCTTCTAGCTTGGCTCCTGGTGCTAAACCTGAAGGGAAGTGTGAATACCTTCTGTCAAGATGCTCACAAGACTGCCAATAGAACTTCAGAAATACTTGCATTGTTGGAGGTTCTGAAGCATGTTGCCATCACAGAGGAAGCTGATGACTTGAGGGCTGCTGTTGCCAATTTAGTGGAGTCTACCACAGATTGCTTTGGATTCCCTGAGAAAGAACAAGACATGATACCAGTAGGTCTTTCTGAAAATTGTTCCACACCCAACATACAGAGAGTTCCTAAGTGCATTGAAAATGGAAAAACACAGCAAATCTCCTGTTTAGATGGAGGCTACTCTGCCAGTGAGAACTGTGCCCATGAAGTCTGTGTTTCAGAGATGACCTGCTCTCCATGTGAAATATATACTCTGCATAAGACTTATCCTCCAAAAGAGATGAGTAACCTCAGTGACATTTTTTCCCCTACCAATGGCTGTACAATGAATCAGACCTCCATGAATAAGGCTTGTTTCCTAGGAGAGAGATGTTCACTTACTGATTCTCTGTCCTCCCATAAGGCTTGTGCTCATGAGGAAAACTATATCCATGAGGCATCTTGCCCAATTGATGAGGCTTACATTCCCATCAAAGTCTGCAATACCAATGACTTTTTAAATTCCAAAGAAGACAAATATGCTGATACTTTGGAATTGACTAAAGAGTTAGAAAGATCTGGGTGTAAACATGGCTTTAATATACTGGTGTCACACCAAAGTATTGGTCATTTAAGCCACTGTGACTTTTTCCTAAGTGCAACCGAAAGAGAATTTGATAAGGAGCACAGTTCTCTAGATGAATTTAAAAATTGTGCATTAAAGAAATTTCGTGGTAAAAATGCATATACCTCCTTTGACAAGGAAGAATCAAAGACTTCTGAAGAACCAAGCTCAATAACCAACAGCACATCAAATGAAAGAAACATTTCAGAATTGGAATCCTTTGAAGAATTAGAAAACCAGGACACTGATACCTTTAATACAAAGGTAAATGCAGGAGAGCAAACCACTGAAGAACTGACCCAAAAAGAGTTGGAGGATAGTAAAAATTTGGAATTGATAGAAGTCTTTAGGAGGAACATGACAGAAGAGGAAAGAAGGATTGGTGTAATATGTGAGACAGTCAGTAGGAGGCTGGCAACACCACCATCTTTAGTATTTCACGATGATTCTAAGCAAAATACTGAAAAAGAGCTCAATGAAGGAGCTAAAACGAGAGTAAAAATGATAGTGAAAAGCATGGAAATTGGAAGTTATTCAGAGTCCCCTCTTGATTTTAAAAACTTAAAAAGTCCAGTGACTTCTGATTGGTCAGACTATGGACAAGACAGTGAGAATGAGCAGCCATATAAAGCGTTCAGTGAGAGCCCCAATGACGATGGTGAGGAGATTGCCCAAGAGAAAGAACACAATAAAGGACTTGTTAAAAGGACAATAGAAAAACTCTACGGTAAAGCAGAGATCGTTAAACCATCTTTTTTTCACGGGTCTACACACAGATCTCAGGTTTGTCCTTACAATTCTATGGAATCTCAGTGCAGTAGGAAAGTAGGTCTTCATGGTTCTGAAGGTCATTTATTTGGCTCTTCTGAACAGGTATCTAGTAGTTCATCTATAGTGCAGAAATTTCAGGAGGAAAGACAAGATAAATGTGACTTTAATGATGCAAGGGCCAGTTATCAGGGAGACATTGTAGAACATGGTGCAAAACAAAATGACCATAATAGCATCCTTAGGGACATAGAGGAAGGAGTACTGATTGATAAAGGGAAATGGCTCCTGAAAGAAAATCATTTGCTAAGAGTATCATCTCTTGAAAATCTTGGCATCTGTGGCAATGCAGAAACCATATCAGTGGATACTCTACTTGATAATAACAACAGTGAAGTTCCATATTCACATTTTAGAAATTTGGTCCCAGGCCCAAACATGGCTGAACTATCCTCTTCAGAATTGGAGGAGCTGACTCAACCCCTTGAACTGAAATGCACTTATTTTAATGTGCCTCACTGTAGTGACTCTGAGCCTTTTTGTGAGGATTTGCTAGATGTTCAAAATAAAACTTGTGCTAAGGAAAGAATATCAAAGCACCATTCAGAGGTGAAGGGTAACCATAAGTCAGAAAAAGTATGCACATCCGTGACTCGTGTCTTTACGTCTGCTGGTAACAAAGTCCATCCTGTCTCTGATGATACTATTAAAAACCAACCATTGCCCGGTAGTAATACAATTCATGGTGTACCTCAGGAAGGTGACTCTTTGGATAAACTCTTTGCTATTTGTGGTCAACATTGCCCAATACTAACTGTTATTATCCAACCTATAAATGAAGAAGATAGAAGATTTGCATATTGCAAAAATTCTGATATTGAAAACTCCTTGGATCTCCACTTAAGGATGAAAATACACCCCTATTTACTACAGTCAAAGAAAAGCATGTTCAGAGATGAGAATAATAAAGTAAGTAGTAGAAAAGCATTTGTTGATAATGCCATTGGTGATATAGTTGATTGGCTTTATTTCAATAACACATTTAACTTGATGGATAAAAGAAGAAAGTTAAAAAGAATTGACTTCTTGAGCTTAGAGGAAGAAAATTACTTAAAGAAATTTCTATTATATTTAAAGAAAAGGTTTTGCGTGAACTTACTGCACACATCATTGTTAGTTGTGGGTGATGTGAATTCACATACACAAGGTTCCGGCAATCAGACAAAAGAAGTTTTTGCAGTAGTTGATGAGAATAACAACTTATTAGATAACAGATTCCAGAATTCAAGAACAAATCTTAACCAAATAGTTAGGGAAAATATGAACTATCATTTGTCTTTGGAAATGCTTGGTCAAGCCTGCCTATTTTGCCAAGTTGAGACATTCTTAAATATTAGCAACAGCAATATATTAGAAATATTTTATGTTTTTGAGGATGAAAACCTTTTTATTTGGGAAGCGAAAACCAGTTAAATTTAACTGATCTTGAAAGCAGTGATGAACAAAATTTATAATTTCCATCTCAGCACAGCCTTTCTTCATCAGTGTGTTTTTCCTTATAATAAGATGAAGCACATGGAGTGGATATGGAATAGATAACCTCTAAGAATTTCCCACTTCTTCAGCATGAGCTTATCCTAGAAAGGTTGCTCTTGGATAATCCAGTTTGACTTTTATCATTCCTGTGTTCTTCATTTTTCCAATTACAGACTCAGTTTCTATTATATTACTTTGTAAGTTTCTTTGTGTTTTTTTTCTTGAACATATGTAATTTCTTGTATCTGTAATTTTCTCCTAGGACATAAGTGTCTAAGTATAGGAATTATATCTAGGGTTTCTTTTTTTTATGTTGTCCGCTCAGTGCAAAATGTGTATTAAATGTATTGGTGAGTAAATGGAATAGACATAATCTCAAAGTATTTAATTTGTTAATTCTAACTACTGATTTGATAAAGATATGATGGTAAAATCTCCACATCAATCTCATAAGATTTTTGTGCCATAAGTGTCTAATCTAGTTTCCTAAGAACATCTGTCTAGTGAATATGCAAGCACTTCCACAGGACAGGACTCACTGTTTTTTCTGATTATTAGAAAAAGATGCTCTACTACTAAGCTGCCTCTCTACTACTACTTTGCCTAGAAGTTGTAATCTTTTTAACATTAGTAAAATGTCAATAAATCCAAATAGGTCAGAAACAAATGGAAAAATTTAAGGTGTGCTCTGTGATGAAAAAGGAACTTGGATTATTAAACTTGGAAAAGAAAAGAGAAAGGTAACTTTAAAATTCTCAAAATTGAAAAAAAACTGCTGTGAAGAAGAACTTGACAGATTTTTTTCTGTGTTCATTTGAATTAATAAAAAATTTGGTTAGATATAAATAAAAACATTTTGCCTAGAAGGATAGATTTGATTAGACCATGAGCCATATAATGTGTGTTTTGAATACATGTGGTACTTTGCCTTGAACTTAACTAGAGAACGTCTTAAGATCCTTTCACTTCATAACTACATTATAGTACAGAAACAAGTCTTATAATATGTTTAAATCTATGTCTCTTATCTGAAACTGACTCAAAGAACAATTAATGTTTTTGGAGCCACATATGAGGTGCTAAAATTACATAAATTTGGCACTGAAGAACTAAAGGTAATAACATAAAGAGTACTGTTGGCTTCAGTTTAGTATGAGTCATAAATCATAAAAAATTGAGTTTCTGTTTATTTTGCCAGATGAAACATACCTCTACATAGGGTATGCTTTTTCTACAGTAAGTGATACACTCTTTTAATTGAAATGTGGAAGTTGTAATATTCTGTAAACTTCTGTAATAAGCAGTGAGAAGTTCCAAATTAAAAGGGTTAAAAGTGTGGAGAAATAATATGAGAGACGAAAATGTTAATGTTGTGCCTAATTTATATAGGGTCTATGGTAGTCTTCATATTTACTATATGTAATCCTTCCTCAAAAAGACATTGAATTTGGCTTTGTTACTCCTTTTTTATAGATGAGGGAACCTAGAGGCAGGGAGGTATACTTTCACCAGTAGTGCACAGTAGGTATCATGTCAGGATTTGAACCCAGTCCTTTGTGCCTTAAATCAATGCTGTTTTTACTAAATCTTTATTCTTTTCATGGGAGAAAAGAAGGGGTAAAAGTTTTTATAAACTATTTAGCACTCTCCCCAGAGAAGAGACAAGGAAATAATTTTTATTTGGGAAGAGTGTAATACGGTAAATCACTCAAAACAACCAGGAGTTTTTAGCAAAATAATGGCATGCAGCATACGATTTCTAGCAATAATAGTACATCATATAATGTCCTAGGTGGCCCAGATGATCCTGGGAAAAGAAACTAGCAGTGAGTACATGAATTAGTAAAGCAATACTGGGTAATGTACTTACTATTTAAAATCAACAGATTTGTGTGCCCTGAATTCTGAGATTTGGAACAATATCTTATTCATGTTTATATCCCAGATCTAGCACATTACTTGGGAATGGTCAATACCCAGTAAATGTATTGAATGGTAACAAGTGATTTTGAATGTTTTTCTTTCTCTCTTTCTAACCTCAGGCAATACATATAAAAGGATGTGCAAAGGTGCTGAGAGATAGAACTGAGTTTCTGTATACTATGAAGCAATAATTTCAATCATCTTAAAAAATCTGTGGAGACAATTTTTTTTCTTTTAAACATTCAAAGGCTATTAAAAAATTTTTCTAAGTCTTGCATTAAAAAAAAAACCTGTAACACTGTAAAACTTAGAAGACTAAATGAAACAGAGGGTATTTAAGAATGTTACACTGACCTGGCTTTTGCTTAGACATGAAGTGCTTGAGAGCTGAGGAAGGGATTCTAGTCTGTTTTGCTAAGGAGCAATGTATCTGAGTTCAGGATCTTGGGTTTCAAGATGGAGTGGTGCAATTATTGTTTATGCCCACCAGATGTCAGCTGTGCTATGTTGGCAGAAGATAAAGCACCCTCACAAGATTTGCACTGCTAAAGGGGGTGCCTCAGGCATTGTGACAGTCTGGGCTGCTTGTTCTGCTTCAAAGAAAACTGAGGACCCAATTGTGCAGGCATACTCCAAGTCTTAAACCCAGAGGATATAAGTGTTCAGAATTAAAAGATAGATACTGCTAGTAATAGGAACTGAAGTTCAAAGTAGAGGGAATATTAAGAAAATGCTACCCCTTAAGATAATCAGAGTTGATCCCAAGGAAATCTGAAATTCGGAACAGTGGGAACAACCAAAATCCTAATTCAAGTCGAAACTAAATTAATGAATTATTGGCTTAGTGTCTTTTATATGAAGCTTTCAGATATTTTACCTCAGCCTTTTAGTGACACAAAACAGATGCCCCATTTTCAGAGTTTACACTGAAGAGTTTACATTTCAGAGTCACACTGAGGTGCTGAAGCCATGGTACATGTTTATAGCACTTATTTTGTTGGATCCACATGTATAAAATGGGGCACCACTTTAAAGTCCTTATGAGGAGCTACCTTTTAAGACTTGTGAGAGGATCACTTGAGAGAATGACTGAAAAGCTATTAGCACAGAGCTTTGCATAGAGTGCAGAATACATTTTATTTAAAAAAATTGTATTAATGCCTTTGATGTGCTT
This sequence comes from Phataginus tricuspis, assembly GCA_029783875.1. NCBI lineage: Eukaryota > Metazoa > Chordata > Mammalia > Pholidota > Manidae > Phataginus > Phataginus tricuspis. Next base: position 9,812,448 of record JAQQAC010004068.1, read on the forward strand.
TTTAAAAGGTATTTTTAAATCAAGAATTTATCTCTGTTGGGTGCCAAAATATAGGAAGAAATTAATAATTTCAACATATATTCGTATGACCCTTTATAAAGGTGATTACCACTTTGAGCCCTGCATGATGCTAGGTGCTTTATATACATATATTACAATAAACCTTTCAGGTAAGTAATAATATCTTCAGTGTAGTGCGAGGAGACTACAGCTCACAGAAACTGGGAAAGAAGAATTTGTACTTCTGTGTCTATGTTTAATCTTCACAAACAGCCCTGAGTTTTGTGGATAGTCCATATAGGGATCTACTTAGAAAACATACAATGATTTTTTTGTATTCACTGTTTACTGAGGCTAAGTGGGGTTCTGTAACTGCCTAGTGTAGCATAGTGAGTCAAAATTATTTTAATCCAAAGTAGAATGCTTTTTTCATACAGATATAATATGAACATGTGCTATTTTATTTAAGTCATTTGCTAGGGAACTGGTAACATAATGGGTTCAAAGGAGAATTTAAAATATTCACACAAAAATAGGAAAAGAATGCTGAAATGAATATGGTTCTGTCCGGGACAATAATTAATTGCATTCCACTGGACAAAACTTATGTATTTTTATCGATAAGAATAATTTGAATTATTAGTTTTTAAATTTTTACAGTTTGCAGGGTTGTAAGATAATTTAAAGATAATGAAAAGCATACTCTGAAACTAGCAGACAATGATGAAAATAATTGAATATGACACCAATAAATGGAAAGCTATTACATGTTCAAGGATAGGAAGAATTAATATTGTTAAAGTAGCCATATTACCCAAAGCAAAATACAGATTCAGTGCAATCTATCAAAATAACTAGTATTTTTCACAGAATTAGAACAAAAAAACCTAAAATTTACATGGAAACACAAAAGACCCCAAAAGCAATCTTGAGAAAGAAGAACAAAACCGGGAGTATCATGCTCCCTGATTTAAAACTGTACTACAAAGATATAGTAACTAATCACAACAGTATGGTACTGTAACAAAAATAGACATATAAATCAATGGAAAAGAATAGAGAGCTCAGATATAAACCCACATTTATATGGTCAGTTAATATAGGACAAAGGAAGCAAGAATATACAATGGGGAAAAGACAGTTTCCTCAATAAATGGCATTGGGAAAACTGGACAGCTACATGCAAAATGAAACTGTAAGACAATTCTTACACTATACACAAAAGTAAACTCAAAAAGACCTAAGTATAAGACCTGAAACTCCTAGAAGAAAACATAAGCAGTAAACTCTTGAATATTGGCATTAGTAAATTTTTTTCTGGATTTGTCTTCCCAGGCAACAGAAATTAAAGAAAAAATAAACAAGTAAGACTACATTAGACTAAAAAGCTTCTGCACAGCAAAGGAAACCATGAACAAACAAAAAGGCAGCCTACTGAATGGAAGACTATATTTGCAAGTGATCTATCCAGTGATGGGCTAATATCCAAAATGTATAAAGAACTCACAACTCAACACAAAAATAACCAAATAATCCAATTAAAAAATGGGGAGAGGACCTGAATAGACATTTTTCCAAAGAAGACATGCAGATGGACAACAGTGAAATGAAAACATGCTTAAAATCACTAATCATTAGGGAAGTTTGAATTAAAACCGCAATGAGATATCACTTCACACCAGTCAGAATGTCTAGTATCAGAAAAACGAAATAATAGTGTTGGTGAGATGAGGAGGAAAGGAGCCCTCTAGTACTGTTGGTGGGAATGTAAATTGTTGCAGCCACTATGGAAAGCAGTATGGAAGTTTCTCAAAAAATAAAAAAAGAAGTCTCATATGACCCAATAACTGCATTTCTGGGAATTTACTGAAAGAAAACAAAATCCCTGATTTGAAAAGATATATGCACCTCTGTGTTTATTGTCGTCTTATTTACAACAGCCAAGATATGGAAGCAACCAAATTGTCCATCGATAGATGAATGGATAAAGATGTGGTACATATACACAATGGAATATTACTCAGCCCATTAAAAAGAAGGAAGTCTTAACATTTGAACAACATGGACCTAGAGGGTATTATGTGAAGTGAAATAAGTCAGAGAAAGGCAAATAGCATATGATTTAACTTATAGGTAGAATCCAAAAAAACAAACGAACAAACAAAATGTTCATAAACTGAGAACAAACTAGTGGTTGCCCTGAGGGAGGGGGTAAGGGGGATGGGTGAAATTGGTGAAGGTGATAAAGAGGTACAAGCTTCCAGTTATAAAATAAATTAGTCACAGTGATGAAAGTGCACCAGAGGGAGTATAGTCGATGCTATTGTAATATCTTTGTATGTTGACAGATGGTAACTACACTTACTGTGATGAGCATTTAGTATGTGTATAATTGTTGAATTACCATTTTGTACACCTGAAACCAATATAGTATCATATATCCATTATATTTCAATTAAAAAAGATAGTGGAAAGGAGGGATTGCCCCAACACTGTTCTTGATAAGGCATTTAGTGACTTTTTTGGTCCATTTCAAGGTGTTTCATATTTTTTTCTGTAAAAAGGCTTTATTTTCCAATGATTAAGTGCTGTGGTATTAAGGAAATATGACCGAAGAAGCTTTCTAAAGGTGAACAACAAAACAAGAAACCCTCTAAGGGGGATAAGTCTTAGTGTAGTTGATGGTTTAAGGCAGATTTATTTGTCCTGTAGTTCTGACCTAAGTAGTAAACAATACTCAGCATAGATTTTAAATATTAAATACAACACATAATGACATTTTAACATTTTGAATTCCTTAGAAGATAGGAACATCAACCTTTTATCTCTCCATACATATTTATTAAGTTATTAATTTTTACTTTTTGATACATGCACAGAAACTACAACAAACATAACAGCAATAAGAAAAGCAAAAAATGGTAATAGAACAAAAATCACTTAGCTGCTTTCCCTCTTGAGATTATCTTTTGCAAGACTGTTTTCCCTAGCTTTATTGAGATATAAACGACATATAACATTGTGTAAGTTTAAGGTGTACAGTGTGGTTGTTTGATACACATATATAATGGGAAGTGTTTATCACAATAAGGTTATTAGCACACGCTTCATCTCACATAATTACTATTTTACTGTATTGATGGGAACATTAATGCTGTACTCTCATAGCATCTTTCAAATATGCAATATAGTATTGTAAACTATAGTCAACCATGCTGCACATTAGATCCTGGAACTTTTTCATTCAATAACTGAAATTTGTACCCTTTGACCAACGTCTCTCCATTTTGCCTATGCCTTAGTCCCTGGCAACCACCATTCACTCTGCATGAGTTGGTGTTCTTAGATTCCACCTATAGTGGGATCATTCAGTATTTGTTTTGTCTGACTTACTTAACTTACTATAATGCTACCAAAGACTATTCAAGTTGTCACAAATGTCAGGTTTTCCTTCCTTTTTTATGGCTAAATAATATCTCATTAAATATGCATACATGCATACCATATTTTCTTTTTCCAGTTGTCTTGTGGACATTGAGGTTGTTTCCATGTCTTGGCTGTTGTGAATAATGCTGGAAAGAACGTGGGAGTGCAGATATCTCTTTGAGATAATTATTTCATCTCTTATACATATATACCCAGAAATGGGATTGCTAGATATATGGTAGTTCTATTTTTAATCCTTTGAGGAACTTACATACTGTTTGCCATAGTGGCACCTCCAGTTTACATTCCCACCAACAGTGCACCAGGGTTCCGCTTTTTCCACACCCTTGTCAGAATTTGATGCTTTTTTGATAATAGTGATTCTATTGATTCTTGTCTTTTTGATAATAGTGATTCTAACAGGTGTGAGTGATATCTCATTGTGGTTGTAATGTGCATTTCCCTGATGATCAGTGATGTTGAGAGTTTTTCATGTGTCTGTTATCCGTGTGTATATCTTCTTTGGAAAAATGTCTGTTCAGGTGCTTTGCCCATTTTAAAACTGGATTGTTTGCTTCATTTGCTATTGAGTTGTATGAGTTCTTTTTGCAAATAAACCCCTTATCAGATGTGTGGTTTGCAAATATTTCCTCCATTCTGTAGGTTGCCTTTTAATTTTGTTGATATTTCTTTTGTTATGCAAAAAATTTTTAGTTCAATGTAGTCTCACTTGTTGGTTTTGCTTTTGTTACTTGTGCTTTTGGTATCATATTAAAAAAAAAATCACTGCCAAGACCAATATCTAGGAGCTCTTCCCCTGTGTATTCTTCAAGGAGTTTTATGGTTTTAGGCCTTATATTTAGTCCTTAATCCATTTCAAGTTAATTTTTGTGAATGGTGGAAGATAAGGGTGCAGTCTCATTCTTTGGCATGTGGATATAGTTTCCTAGCACCATTTATTGAAGAAACTACCTTTTTCTCATTGAGTATTCTTGACTCCCTTGTCAAATATTAGTTGACCATATATGCAAGGGTTATTTCTGGGCTCTTGATTATTTTCTGTTGGTGTGTATTTCTGTTTTTATGTCAATACCATACTGTTTTGATTACTGTAAATTGTGTGGTCCTTTGCTAGCACTGCAGGGGTCTGCAGAAGCTGAAAGGCTGTTGGGGTACTCAGTGATGCTTCCATGTCCAGTGGCTAGGGATCATGGTATGCAGTAGTGGTGGTTCAAGCTAGTCATTTGCACACACTTGGTGACCAGCTACAGGTGCCTGTGTAGTGGCCAGGACTGGTTGTAAACACCCACACATTGCTGGGGCCAGGGCAGTCAGCAGGGGTTGGGGCCAACTATGGGCACCTAGGTAGTTGGGAGGGCCCTGGCTATTGGATGCACTACTGTAGCTTCTGGGTCCAACCATGGGTGCATGGCAGGGAAGGTCAGTTTCTGGAGTCAGGCCAGGAGCATGGAGGTACCCAGCTGCATTGGCTTGCTGCAGTGGTGTAGGCCAGTGACAGACGGGTTCTGGAATCAGGCTCACAATCACCAGTGGGGTTCTGTCTGTTGGTGAGCACCCCTGTGGTTACAGGGTCTCCCCACAGGCATGCACATGGCAGGGAAGGCCAGTAATGAGGGTTGGGCCAGTAGTATTCAGGTGCACAGCTGGCAAGTCTAGCAATAGTGCAGGCCACATCCTGGAGATGGGGCCAAGTCTGGGCCTAAAGAAGCTGTGGGGGACTTGGCTGTGTGCTTCCACAGCGCCAGGATCTTGTTATGTGTATACATCTGGCAGTGGAAGCTGTTGATGAGCAGGCGTGCAAGTGCACACCTGGAGATACTAGCCCTGAGTGCACACAGTAGTGGACCTGCTGTGGAGGTCTAAGCTGGCGTCTTGCACTTGCACAGCCTCAGAGGTCTGGGTATGAACTGCTGATGTGGATCCCAGGCTGTAGGAGGGGTGTGTGGGAAGGAGTGGGGAGGGACTCAGGTAGCTACTGTCTTTGAGCATGAATTCTTGGGTGAAAACCGGTGAAATCTGTGGGCAGCCTGTGGTGGCTGTGGTGGTCATTGGTTCAGCGGTGAAAGCTGCTGGAGTCCTCTGCAGAGAGGTCACTTGGAACCATGGTTGCTCCTGGTGCATGGCTTATACTGGAAACCCCTGTTTTTCTTTGTTCCCCGCCATCTCAATACATCTCAGTTTTGCCAGTCTCCATGTTGGGTGAGATTGAAATGAGTCCTTATATGGTGCCCCAAAAGGCTGGGGAGGGGCTGGGGAGGGGCTGGGGAAGCTGTTAGCTTTACCCTGCTTTCCCATTCCCAGCAAGGGGTACTCTTCTTATCTGAGGAGTTCTGTCTTGGTGCTGAGCTGTGCCAGCATGGATGATAAGGTGATGAGATGATGTAGGCTAAATGAAGATATCCTCTCCCTTTTTAGGTGGTTATTCTCTAATGTTTTGTTCTACTCTTTGCTTTCATTTCTTAAATGGACTCTTGTAGACCTGTTTTTGTTTATGCACAGCTGTCTAATTGTTGATTTTTGTGGGAAGATGGAGACTGGGGTCATCTTAGAGATGCCAATCCTGTAAGACTAACATTGATGAATGGCTGGAGTCCACAGATTACTAACCAAATAAGACTGTTTAAAGCTCAGGTGAATCAATATAACCAAGTAAGTTAGAATAGCATGTAAGATTCACGGAAAAAAATGACTTGCAAATCACAGGGATTCATTGTTTTTGAATTGGTAATGGCTAATAAGAAATAAGTGACATTAAATTTTATACAATTATACATATGAATATTCATATACTTACATACATGTATATACCATTCTTATGAATGTGGTATAGAAACTCCAAAAGAATAATTCCATATAATTTATATAATATTAGGAATTCTTTTAGACTCACATTTAAATATAGGATTATTAGACAGTGGGAATTCTCAGTCAAAAAAAAAACTTATTATGCAGAGAATGTCTTGGACTGACTGAAAACTCTGGAGAGTTGTTATTTTAGGCCTTTGCTTGCTTTCTCCCTGTTCACCCATTAGTATACACCAGTGTGTATACTGAGCTCTGTCCTTTGGCTCATAGAAGTTATGCTTCCTCTCTCATCCTTCAGAAGGTATGGTATTGTACAGCGTTGTTGGGATTTCACGCTACTGCTCTCTTCCTTTGAGGTTAATATTGAAGGCAGGCTGATATGCCCTGTTTGGTAGTTGTGTGTAAAATTGCAATATTTCCAGAATGTCTCCCCTGGCCTTGTGCATCTCCATATCAATAGGTGTTTCCAAGGGTAGAGAGAGGTAGTCCATCTCCATATCAATAGGTCATTACAAGGGTGGAGGGAACAAGGGTATAACTGGACCAGAGAAGTTTGGTGGGGTCCCTTTCTGTAGCCGGGTGGTGAGAGACATGGTGAGCAGAAGTAGATGACTGCTTATAAGCAATAAATGGGTTTCTCCTACTTTATTTCTCCCTTTGACTGATTCCGGTTTCAAAGGTAATTTGCCCTGGGCTGGGAGAAAGATACCCCTGCCCTGCCAGAGTTACAGTAGTCCACCAGGCATGATCACAACATAGACCTTGACCTGTGTTAACGTAAGTGTCCGATTGACATGAAGTATGTGCAGTGATATTGAAAGTCTTTATAGACTGACTTAACCCTTGAATAGTCTTGCATGGGATAAGAAAGGCATCTACAGTGACTGTCTAGTTGGCAGACAGCTACAGATATCTGCAGGCAGCCAGCCCACTAGTTTCTGTAGGGCATTAAGAACTGAAACCAGAGAGTGAACCTGTGCTGGCAAGTTATCTAGCTCAGAAGTTTTACTTCTTTGGATGGTAAATCTTTCCTCTTGCATTTTTATTTCTTAATTTTATGTGTGTGAAACCAGTTTTAAAAAATCAGGGAAGTACAATAAAAATAAAAAAGTAGACCACTTTCTGACCCTTTTCATACCTAATTCCCATTCTGCTATTTATTTCTTCTTCTATTTAGAAGCTTCACCTTCTGCTATTTATTTCTGTATTTCTAAAAATACTGGCATTTTTTTCAATTTTATTTTTTGTCTGTTGTTCTCCTCCACCTCCCACTTTCTACTTCCTGTCCCTGTTCCTCCCTATCGTAGTTTTTAAAATCACTATTCAGAATTTTTATTTTAATTACCATGTAAGTATTGTTTCTAAGCTGAACATTTTAGTGTATTCAGACTACATTTCCTTTCCTGAACTAATTTTTGTCTTTCCTGAAGTTAAAAATTTTCATTACCAAACCCTTCCCCAGGGCTATGCTATCAGCATAGAAGTGTATATCAGTTCTTCTGTTGGACCTATTTTTTTCCCTTGGGGATTTTTTGCCTTGGAGGTATTCTTCATAAAGCTCCTTCACTCCCCAACTCATCCCCTTCCATCCCTCCTCATCCCAAATGGGCAGTTTGTTCTCCTGCATATTTCCTTCAGCAACATCCTGGGAATCTCCTTTCCCTCTCCATATTGGATGTCTTGTTTTTTTTTTAACCCATATTTTAGTTTTTGATGGAACAGATTCTCTGATAGTTTATAAGGAAGAGTGCATGGGCTATAAAATTTTGAGATCTTAAATTTATGAAACTACATTTATTCTACTCCATGAATAACTGATACAAATGATACAGCTTTATAGGTTGGAAGTTTCATTTTGAAAGCTTTCTTCATTTGTCTTTTGTCTTCCAATTCTAATGTGAAAAGTGCTAAGCCATTCTCATTTCTGCTTCTATATATCTGACTCCCTCACCCTCCCTTTCTGTAAAGCTTTTAGGACCTTCTGTTGGTTCTTGTGTTCTGAAATTTCACAAAGATGGCACATTGGTGCAGGTTTTTTTTTCATGTTATACTAAGTGTTCATACCCATACTCTTCAGTTCTGGAAAATTTTAAAAATACTATTTCCTTGCTTTTTTTCTGCCTTCTGTTTCTTTGTTCTTTCATTTTAGAAATCCTCCTATGAATATCATGTGCAGATGATGAACCTCCGGATTAAGTCCTTGATTTTCTTTTCTATTTCCTTTTTTCTCTCTTTAAAAAAAAACATATTTAGGTATAATATACATTCAATAAATCCCCCTAATTTCAAGTGTACAATTTAATGGGTTTTGACAAATACATGCAGTCATATAACTACTATTATAATGAAGACACAGAACATGTCCATCACCCTAAAAAGTTCTTTTCATGCCCCTTTGCAGCCAGTCCCTTTGACCCTTTGCCAAGCTCTTAGAAATCACTCGCTTACTTCCTGTAGCCATAGTATATTTTTCTAGAATTTTATGAAAATGGAATCATATAGTACATAATCTTTTATGTCTGCTTCTATCATTTAGAAAAAAGCTTTTGAGATTCATGAACATCATCTGAATCTTTTTTTTGCATTAAAAGCATTTTTAAATTTTCCTATCATTAATGTACAATTACATGAACAACATTATGGTTACTAGACTCCCCCCGTTATCACGTCCCCACCACATGCCCCATTACAGTCACTGTCCACAGCAGTTTGTTTTTATTCATTGATGAGTGGTGTGCCAGCTATTATATATATATATATATATATATAGTTTTTGTTTCTCTTTGGTAATTACCTGGGAGTGAAATTGCTAGGTTGTATAGTAATTGTATATTTAACTTTTCTAGAAATTGCCAACTATTCACAAAAGGCTGTACCATTTCACATCCCTACTAGCAATGTATAAAAATTCTAGTTGCTTTTTATTCTTGCTTGCATTTCATGTTATCAGTCTTTAAATTTTAGCCATTCTAGTGCGTGTTTAATGATATTTCTGTTTTTTATTGAAATTTTGTTGATATAAAATCTTATATTGCTTTCATGTATACAACATATTGGTTCAATAGTCACCCACATTATTAAATCCTTACCCCAACTAATGCAATTATCTTGTCAACACAGGAAGATGTTGCAGAAACATTGGCTGTATTTTCCATGCTGTACTACTATCCCTGTGACCAAATTATATTATGATTGAGAATTTTTGTGCCCCTTTATCCCCCTCTTTCTCCCCACCCATGCACTGCAACCCATCCCCCATGATAACCACCAGTCACTTCTAAGTGTTTATGAGTCTACTGTTATTTTGTTCATTTTGTTTTGTTTTTAGAGTCCACAAATAAATGAAATCATATGGTATTTGTTTTTCTTCACTTAGCTTATTTTGCTTAGCATAATACCATCTAAGTCCTCCATGTTGTCACAGATGGCAAGATTTCTTTCTTTTTGGCTGAATAACATTCCATTGTGTATATGTACCACTTCTTCTTTATCCATTCATCTATTGATGGACACTTTGGTTGCTTCCATATCTTGGCTATTGTAAATAATGCAAAAGTAAACCTATGGGTGCATGTATCATTTTGAGTCAGGTATTTTACTTCATGTAAATTCCTAGAAGTGGAAGTACTGAGTTGTATGGTATTTCCATTTTTGTTTTTTTGAGGAACCTCCAGACTGCTTTCCACAGTGGCTGCACCAATTTACATTCCCATCAGCAGTGTAGGAGGGCTCACCTTTCTCCACATCTGTGACAACACTAGTTACTTGTTGTCTTTTGGATAATGGCCATTCTAACTGGTGTGAGGTGATATTTCATTATAGTTTTAATTTGCATTTCCCTAATGATTAATGATGTGGAGCATCTTTTCATGTGCCTATTGGCCATCTGTATTTCTTGTTTGGAAAAATGTCTATTCAGGTCCTCCACCGATTTTTAATTGCGTTATTTGTTTTTTGGTGTTGAGTTGTATGAGTTCTTTATATATTTTGGATTTTAACCCTTATTGGATAAATCGTTTATGAATATATTCTCCCATACTGTAGGTTGCCTTTTTGTTCTGTTGATGGTATCCTTTGCTGTACAGAAGCTTTTTAGTTTGATATAGTCCCACTTGTTCAGTTGATTTTATTTCTGTTACACAAGGAGATGTCTCTAGGATAAAACTGTTTGTGCTTATGTTCAAGAGATTTTTGCCTGTTTTCTTCTGAGAGTTTTATGGTTTCATGTCTAACATTTAGGTCTTTAATTCATTTTGACTTTACTTTTGTGTATGGAGTTAGACAGTAATCCAGTTTCATTCTCTTGCATGTAGCTGTCCAGTTTTCCCAACACTAGTTATTGAAGAGTTAGTAAAATTTCCCCATTGTAGATTCATGGTTCCTCTATCATATATTAATTGACCATATATGCATGGGTTTATATGTGGGCTCTCTATTCTGTTCCACTGATTTATAGGTCTGTTCTTGTGCCAGTACCATACTGTTTTTATTACTATAGCTTTGTAGTATACCTTAAAGGCATGGTGTCTAATATCCCCAGTTTTGTTCTTTCTCAAGATTGCTTTGGCTATTAAGAGTATTTTGTAGTTCCATATGAATTTTAGGATTCTTTGTTCTAGTTTATTGAAAAATGTTGGTATTTTGGTAGGGATTCCATTGAATATGTAAATTGCTTTGGGCAGAATGGCCGTTTCAACAATGTTCATTCTTCCTATCCATGAGCATGGGATAGATTTCCATTTATTTCTGTCTTCATTAATTTCTCTCATCAGTGTCTTGCTGTTTTCAGAGTACAAGTCTTTTACCTCCTTGGTTATGTATATTTCTAGATATTTAATTCTTTTGGATGCAATTGCAGATGGAATTGTTTTCCTGATTTCTCTTTTTGCTAGTTTGTTGATAGTATATTGGAATGCAATAGATTTCTGTGTATTAATTTTATGTCATGCAATTTTGCTGAATCCAGTTATTAGTCTAATAGTTTCTTGGTGGAATCTTTATGGTTTTCTACATATAGTATCATGTGATCTGCAAATAGTGACAGTTTAACTTCTTCCTTGCTAATTTGGATGCCTTTTATCTCTTTTATCTTGTCTGATTACAGTACTATGTTGAATAAAAGTGGTGAGAGTAATCTTTGTCTTATTACTGATCTTAGAGGAAAAGCTTTCAGCTTTTTGCTATTGAGTATAATGTTAGCTGTGGGTTTGTTGTAATATGGCCTTATTATGTTGAGGTACATTACCTCTACACTCCAGTTGAGAGTTTTTATCATGAATGGGTGTTGAATTTTGTCAAATGCTTTTTCAGCATTTATTGAGATGATCATATGGCTTTTATCCTTTTTTAATGTGGTATATCACATGAAATTGTGGATATTGTACCATTCTTAAATCCCTGGAATAAATCCCATTTGGTTATGATAAATCAACCTTTTGATGTATTTCTTAATTTGGTTTGCTAATATTTTGTTGAGGATTTTTGCATCCATGTTCATCAGGGATATTGGCCTATAATTTTCTTTTTTCTTTTTGGTAGTGTCTGTCTGGTTTTGGTATTAGAGTGATACTGGCATCATAGAATGGGAGTATTCCCTCTTTGTCTACTTTTTGGAATACTTTTAGAAGGATGTGTATTAGCTCTTCTTTAAATGTTTAGTAGAATTCAACTTTGAAGCCATTTAGTCCTGGTATTTTGTTTGTTGGGAGTGTTTTGATTACTCAGAAGTGGTAATTGCTGTGTTCAGATTTTCTGTTTCTTCTTGGGTCGGTCTTGGAAGTTTGTATTTTTCTAGGAATTTTTCCATTTCTTCTAGGTTGTCCAATTTATTGGCATATAATTTTTCATAGAATTCCCTAAAAATTTGTTGTATTTCTATGATAACAGTTGTAACAATTCCTTTTTCTTTTCTGATTTTGTTTATTTGTTTCCTCTTTTTCTTGTTAAGTCTGGGTTGGGGGTTGTCTCTTTCATCTCAAAGAACCAGCTTTTAGTTTCATTGATTTTTTTTTCTATTTTTTTATTCTTCTCTATTTTATTATTTCTGCTCTGATCTTTATTATGTCTTTCCTTCTACTAACTTTTGGTTTCATTGATTCTTTTTTTCTGGTTTCTTTAAGTTTAGTCTGTTTCGGATTGTTCATGTTTCTTGAGGTAGGCGTGTATTGCTGTGTACCTCCCTCTTAAAACTGCTTTTGTGGCATACCACATATTTTAAACTTGTATTTTTTTTGGTTTGTCTCCATGTATTGCTTGACTTCTACTTTGATTAGTTCATTGATCTATTGGTTATTTAGGAGCATGTTGTTTAGCCTCCATGCATTTGTGGAGTTTGTTTGTTTTCTTCATGTAATTTATTTCTAGTTTCATACCTTTGTGGTCTGAGAAATTTCTTGGTGCAATTTCAATTTTTTGAATTTATCGAGGCTCTTTTTGTGGCCTCCTATGTGATCTATTCTGGAAAACTTTCCATGTACACTTGAGAAAATTAGGTATTCTGCTGCTTTTGTGTGGAATTTTCTCTAGATATCTGTTAAGGCCATCGGATCTAATGTGTTGTTCATTGTCTCTGTTTCCTTATTTATTTTTTGCCTGGGTGGTCTGTCCATTGATGTAAATGGTATGTTAAAGTCGCCTAATATGGTTGAGTTACAGTCTCTTTGTCCCTTGACTTCCATTAGTATTTGTTTTACATATTCAGATGCTCCTCTGTTAGGTGCATAGATATTTATAATTGCTTTATCCTCTTGTTGGACTGACCCCTTATCATTATATAATGTCCTTATTTGTCTCTTGTTACTTTCTTTGTTTTGAAGTCTACTTTGTCTGATGTAAGTACTGCTACTTCTGCTTTTTTCTCTTTATTAGTTATGTGAAATATCTTTTTCGATCCCTTCACTTTTAGCCTATGTATATCTTCTTTGTGGTTTTAATTTGCATTTTCCTGATGATTTTTGATGTTTGCCATTCATATGTCTTTGTGATATAGTCTTCATGAAATCTTATTTTATATTGGGTGTTTGAGGGTGGTAAAAATTCTTTATATATTCAGAGCACAGTGTAGTCATAATGTTTTTACACATATTTTCTCCCAGTCTTTAGCTTGCCTTTTCAGTTTTTAATGGTGAGACTTTCAGTGATCAAAGTCTTTTAAACTTGGTACAGTTAGTTAATTTTTTTTCTGGTTTTTGCCTTTCAAGTCCTATCTAAAAAATCTCTGCCTAGCCCAAAGACATGGTTTTGGCCTATTTTTTAAAGTAGTTTTATAGTTTTAGTTTTATGTTAGGTCTGTTGACCCATTTGAAGTTATTTTTTGTATATGGTAGGAAGTAAGGGTTGAAGTTCATTTTGTTTCATGTGGATATCCTATTATTCCATCACCCTTTGTGGGAAAGGGTATACTTTGAATTAAGAGAGATAGTTTTTGTTGAGAATCATTCGACCATATATTTGTGGGAGTATTTCTGCACTCCATATTGTATTTAATCGATTTGTCTGTCTATTTGTATGCAAAAACACACTGTTTTGAATATTGTAGCTTCATAGTAAGCCTTGAAACCAGATAATTGGCAGTGATTTTTTTTTTTAGTGTAAATACTAAGGAATAATATTTTGTTGAGTGGGGTTGAGTTTAGAAGATCCATGGACCTAATATATAAACATTTTTGCTCTCCGAGAACCAGTGTTCCTCCTTTGAGAATGATATTCTCCTGCTGAGAATGCATGGTCTAATTGATAGAAAAGAGGTAATTTTGTAACAGTTATAATGATAATAATAATTTTCCTTTATTAAGTGACCCTGTACCAGACACTGTGTTATGTGTTTAACAAATATTATCTGATACAGCTCTTATAAAAACCATTTGAATGTATAATTTCCATTTTCTGAATGGAGAAACTGAGATAGAGAAATTGTTATCTTATCTAAAACCAGGTTTCATAGCGTAAATCTTAAGATCATTCTGCATGACCTGAAAGATTTTTCTCCTTCTACTACTACTACTTCACTCCTCACAGTGATCCTATTCAAATTAACCAAAAAGTCATGCCCTTGTATAGACAGAGATTACACAATTTATTGTGGTGCTTAAAGTCCCAACATACTGACTTCTGGGAATGGTTCTGTCCTTCCTGTTTGGCATTGCTTGTAGGTCATTATAGTTTAATGGGAAGAACTGTTGACAAGTGATTATAAGGAACTGGAAATATAAGAGGGTGATTCTAAAGATGATTTTTTGTGATCACATGGTGAAAACATTATTTGTTTTGGAAGAATTCAGACACAGTTTTACGTCTTCTGGTACTGCTAAAGAGCTCTTCATCTGTAATACACAAGTTATCATTTAAAATGACAGCTTTTTCCTTTTATGTTTGTCTATTTAAAAAGGTAAGAAATATGGCACATGATAAAAATCAAATAGCATAGGCAAGTATAAAATGAAGTTAACCTTTCCCCAGCTCCAGTTTCTAAAATCTTTTCAAAGATATCTTCAGTTTTTTCACCTAAATTTTAAATACATATGTTAGCATGTATACATATTTCTGTGGATATCCTTTTGACTTAGAAAGTTGTCAAGATTTTCACCTCCAAGATTAAGTTTCTAAATTGTGCCATATTTTACTTTAGTCATTCTTGTAAAACTACTGTGTTGTATAGCATTTCATTGTAGTTACTTCATAATTTCCTTGACTCATCCTGTGTGGTGACCAAATATTCACTATTCCAAGGAATATTTTGAAGAATGTCCTTAGTACACATATTTTGGCATCCTTGTGAATATATTCATACAGTAAATTATATCAAATTAGATCAATGGGTGTATGGATTATAAATTTTCATAGATATTGCCAAATTGCCCTTGAGAAAGGGTATAGGAAACTATGCTGATGCCAAAGAGTGTGTGAGAGGCCTGCTCTTATAGTAGTAGATATTGTAAAACTAAATATTTTTTCCAATGTGATAGATGAAAAACAATGTCTTGTTTTGATTTGCCTTTCCTTAGTTATAAGGCAGGCTGGGCCTATATTGGTATCTTTGCTACTTGTGTGTGTGTGTTTTGATGAATTGTTTATTTTTATTCTTGCTATTTTTCAATTGTGAAATCCATGTTTTGTTTTATTGTATGAACTATTTGCAAATGAAATTAGTCTTTTATGTGGCAGTTTATTCAGCTTCATTCAGTTATGGTTTTTACAAGTTTTTGTTTATTTGATATTTAAAACAATGTTGAGGTATAATTTACATAAATAAAATACACATATTTTAAGTCTAAAGTTTTGACAGTTCTGTTGACCTGTGTAACTACCACTTCAATCAAGACATAGAATAATTCCATCATCCCAAATACTTTCTTTATAATCAGTTAATTTGACCACCCCTGCCTCTAGGAAAGAACTCATTTGCTGTTTGTTACTACAGATAAGTTTCTCTTTCCTAGAAGTTATTATATGGAATCATACTGTATATTCTTTTGTAACTAGGATTTTGGTCAGCAGAAATATTGATATCCAAATTTTTTATATATCAGTTTATGTTTTTTAATTGCTGAGTTATATTCATTTATATAACACAATTTGTTTTTGTAGTCACTTTATGTATTAGTTTCCTAAGGCTGCTGTAACAAATTATCATAGGCAGGCTGGCTTGAAAAAAACCCCCAGGAATTTATTCTCTCAGTTCTGGAGGATAGAAGTCTAAAATAAAGGTGTTGGCAGTGTCATGCTGTTTCTGAAGGCTCTGGGGGAAGAGTCTTCCTTGTCTCTTTTTAACTTCTGGTAGTTGCAGGTAGTCCTTGGCATTCTTTGGCATGTAGCTAGATATCTCCAATCTCTGCCTTTTATTCTTCCCTCTTTCTCTGTTTCTGTGTCTCTTCTTATAAAAACACTAGCTAGTATTGGCTAAACTCACCCTTCTCAAGTGTGGCTTCATCTTAACTAATTATATCTGCAAGGACCACATTTCCAAAAAAGATCACATCGATAGGCACTAGGAGTAAGGACTGGAACATACTTTTTTGAACACCATTTAACCCATAAAAGTTTTCCTTTTGGCCCTGGAAAATTCATGTCCTTTCCATGTATGAAATGCATTTACCACATCCCAACATTCCCTAATGTCCTAACCATTCCAGCATCAATTTAAAGTGCAAAATATCATCTAAATATAACCACCTCAAAAAGTTTGCATCTCATCTTTGATATTATCTGAAGAAGGTATGGGTGAGACATAGGGTGTAATTCATCCTTGGCCAAAATTCCTCTGTATCCATACACATGTGAAACTAGAAAATAAGTTTTCTGCTTTCAAAATACAATGGTGGGACAGGCATATAAAAGACATTCTCTGGTGGGGGGGACCTGATGAAGGGGGTAGTTTAATCATCACAATATTGCTCATGTAATTGTAGGTTAATGATACTAAAATAAAATAAATTGTAAAAAAATAAAATAAAATAACCAACCGAAAAAAAAAAAAAGACATTCTCATTCCAAAAGGGAGAAATTAGAAGGAAAATAGGGGTCACATGTCCTAAGCAAGTCTGGAAGCTAGCAGGGAAAATTCTATTCGATTTCAAGGTCTGAGAATAATCCTTTATGGTTTACTGCTTTGTTCTTTGGGCTCTGGTAGGGAAGCAGTCCTTTCTCTTGGCATCCCAGAGTGGTGACCCTGCCCTCTCAGCCCACAAGAGCAATGCTTCAACACTTTTTGACCCTCGGAGTCATTCTTTCTTAATTTTATCCTATTTCTGTCCTTTTCATCTGCCAGAATACAATTCTTGAAAACTTTGTTGGTCTTCTGTGGATGTCATGGGGATCCATTCCATAGATGCAAGATTTCTTTGCAGATCCTTCTTGAATAACTAATATCTACTCCTGGCTTCTTCTGATATGGTTGGTTGGATCCATAAATCACATATATAATCTCTTTAGCAAACATTCCAGCCAGTACATTGGCTCTGTTTCCAGGACATGATATCTGGATAGGTTGAGAATTTCCAAAACATTAAGTGTTGTTTCCTTTTTGCTTCACAATTCCTTCCTGAATTTATCTGTTTCCTCTTGAATCTTACCATAAGCAGCAAGGAACAACAAAGCCACACCTTGATTGGAAATCTTAGTTAAGTATCCACCTTCATCACTTTATGAATTCTATTTCTACCACTGGATAATAGAGCACAATTCAGCCTAGTTGTTTGACACTTTTATAATAAGAATTGCTTTTACTCCAGTTTTCAGTAATGTATTTCTCATTTCCAATAACAAATTTCTATCACAAATGGGTATTTAATTTTGCCAAATGCTTTTTTTGAGTTATCATTTGAGGTGATCAGATACGTGTTCTGTTAATATGATGAATTACACTGATGGAGTTTCTAAATGTTAAAAACTTTTCTAGGATAAACCTTGAATTGTTTTCTTAATATTTTGTTGAGAATATTTTCATTTACATTCATGAATTTCTCTGTAGTTTTATTACTATACCTTTGTCTGGATTTGGTATCAGAATAATGCTTATCTCACATGATATGTTGGGAACTATTCCAAAAGGTTTGTGTAAGACTGGTATTTGTTTCTTACAGGGTTGGTAGAAAATTCATCATCTGAGCCCACAGTTCTTTGTCAAAATTTTTGAAATTTATTATTATTTTTTAGAATATATAGGACTATTCAAATTTTATAGTTAAAAAGATCTGTTAAGGTAATTTGAGTCTTTCATCTAGCTATTTGTCTACACTCTGCATCCTCTTTTTCTCCAATCCATTTACTTACCCCTTCAACCCATTCTTTTTCAAATTGGGGCACAATGGGTTATGAATATTAAGAAGGCTTTCAGAATTTTATCTACTCAACTTTTTTGTCCAATAATGCTGAGCAAGCTGGATTAGGTGCCCTACAAATCCCTGAAATTCTACCTCACTCTTTTCTTGGCTTCTATTTTTGCAAGGAACAAGGTTGTTTGTTTGGTACTTTCTTAGTTTAATTTCTACTGATTTTTTTTTGCCAGTTCTTTTTTAATGAACAGTTTTTTCTTATTTATTTGGTTAGTTTTTCTGTGACCTGGCCTAACTTCAACAACATCTTACATTAAGATGCTCTGATTTTGGAGGGGAGAAAAAAGTTGGCAGTGAGAGAAGTGAGGCAGAAATGTCCTCCCCAAATCACACAAAACAGTAAAATACAGCAAATACAACTAATCCTGAAAAGTGACCCAAAGACTGCCGAAGAGACTGCCTACATCTGGAGAAAAAGAGAAGAACTCACAAATAAAGAGACATCGTGTTTCATTATTTTTCATTTTTATTTCTATTACTATACATCTCATCCTTTTCCATCTTAGTTGTTGGAAAGTGCAATTTCTTTTCCTATTGATTTGGTCCTGTACATTTGCAATTATAGATCCTCTGCTGAACTCTTCAGCTGCATTTTTTTTGAGAGCAAAAGCTGAAGATCTTTAGTTCATTTTATTCAAACAGGTACTAATGTACTGGCTATTCTACAGAAACAGCTAGACTTTTCCCAGTTCTATAGTTTGTAATTGCAATTTGGCTGCTTCTGCTATTGTTAAAGATAGCCTACCATAATCCTTCAATTTTTTTTGAAATGATGTTTGTATTTATTAGCCGATTAACTACCAGGATGATTTGGTATTCTAACTTGGCTGTTTACCATGTGTTGGAAAAATATAGTAACTATGTTTTAACGTAAAATTTTAAAAACACATTATTTTCATATATATTTAGTATGCCATAGAAGTAAAATTTAAATCTGGAATTTGATTATTATTTGAATGATCAAGATGGGAAATACAGTTCAAATGTGGGCGAGAGAAAAATGACAGTCTAAAGGATAGAATGTTATTTAAGTCCATAGTTCTGAATTTTATTGCCTCATGTTCTTACTACTTTTATATAATCTTGAGTGTGTTCCTTAATTTATAATTCATTTTTCTTACTAATCAACTCTGGATTTTTACACTAAAGAAACCTGGCAAAATTAAATTGAAATCCTAGAAAGTAATGCCACTATCAATGTGCTGTAATGTTTAGTTAATCTCAGTTGTATTCACCACAAACCATGTATTTTCTAACACTGTTTTTATTGGTTCCTGGGTGATAACAAAATAAACATTTTTGGAACTTAATTACTTCATGTGCTAATTAGGGATACTTAGTAACTGAAGAAATTATACCGGATGACTTCTTAAATTCCTTTACAGTTATCTGATTCCAATTTTTATGCTTATATAAACTTATTATATAATTTTATATTTTGGAAAATGAATATCCAAACTCAATATATATTAAGAGGTATAGTTCAGAATGCACATACTACATGTTAGAGCTAAGAACAGTGGAAATATTTCCTCAAAATACAGGAAAGTTAAGTTATATAGTGACTCCCTTGGAGTCCAGGAATGAGTAGTATCTTCAAAACTTTATTATTATTATTATTATTTAATGTTTATTCCAAATCTTTTTTCAATAGCAGTGGGAATGTTCTTAAACAATGCTACTCTGATTTTCACAATATCTCCATTATTATTTTTAAATATTACCCATAATCCCAGCACTTTTTCAGAAGGAGGTAAAGATGTGACCATTTCCTTTTCAGTCAGTCTAGTCTCATGCTCAGAAGCAACGACTGAAATGATTTGCTGCCTTCCCTCCAGACTTTTAAAAACATGTTTATGCAAATTCACATACATATATGATTACATGTGCATTTATTATGTTTAAATTAGCAGTAATGAGCTATATGAAAGATGAATTTGAGGAAAAATTACGTTTAGGAAATAAATTATGATGTCTACTTTAGTGTACATAGTTCTTTTTTAATTAATTAATTTATTATTATTATTTTTTTATTTTGGTACCATCAATGTACAATCACTTGAACAACATTATGGTTACTAGACCCCTATTATTAAGTCCCCCCCACATACCCCACTACAGTCACTGTCCATCAGCATAGTAAGATGCTAAGTATTAATTCTTCCTAGCCAAGAGCATCGGATGAATTTCCGTTTATTAGTGTCCTCTTTAATTTCTCTTAAGAGTGTCTTGTAGTTTTCAGGAAATTTCACTTCGTTGGTTAGGTTTATTCCTACGTATTTTATTCTTTTTGATGCGATTGTGAATGGAATTGTTTTCCTGATTTCTCTTTCTCCTAGTTCACTGTTAGTGTATAGGAATGCAACAGATTTCTGTTTATTAATTTTGTATCCCGCAACTTTGCTGAATTCAGATATTAGTTCTAATAGTTTTGGAGTGGATTCTTTAGGACTTTTTATGTACACTATCATGTCATCTGCAAACAGGGACAGTTTGACTTCTTTCTTACCAATCTAGATGCCTTTTATTTCTTTGTGTTGTCTTATTGCCATGGCTAGGATCACCAGAACTATGTTGAATAAAAGTGGGGAGTGTGGGTACATAGTTCTTGTTAACTCAAAACAGTTTTGAATACATCATATTCATTTTATTCCCCAACCTTGTGACGTAGGCTCAGAGAGTTTGACAGGCATGCTTCTGGTCACACAGCCAGTAAGTGGTGTAGCTAGAACTTGAACCCAGATCTATCTCCTAATTCATTGCTGTTTCTACAATGCAAAATTTAATTCCTGAGGATTATTTGAGGACTATTTACACAATGAAATTTTACTTTGCCTGACTTCAGAGTATCAATGTAGAACTGTTTTAAAATGCTTAAGTGTTTTATTATAATGAAAACAAACAATAGCTAATGTTTATCAAAGTCCTACCAAGTGCCAGAAACTCTTCAGAGCACTTGACTTGCACTGTCACATTTAAGCTCCAGTTAGCCTATTAGGTAGGCAGTACTATTAACCCTAATTTCAGTGAGCAAACTGAGGTTCAAAAAGGCAAGTGCTTGTTTGGAGATAGGCAGCTGGTGCCTGCTACACTGGGTTGTGAGCCTATGTCTTTCTGCCCCCAAAAGCTATACTCTTAGCCACTATACTTTGCAGCACCCTACATATATTTTACTTACATTTAATTAAAAATATTATTATTATTTTTTTATTAAAGTATCATTGATATACAATGTTATGCTCAGGTTTCACATGAGCATAACATTGTGGTTGCTACATTCCCCCTATTATCATGTCCCCACCAAATTCTCCATTATAGTCATTGTCAGTCAGCATAGTAAGATGCTATAGAATCACTACTTGTCTTCTCTTTACTATATTTCCTTCTCCTTGCCCTCCTATATTATGTGTGCTAATCACAATGTGCCTTAATACCCTTATCTCTCCCTTCCCACCCACTGTCCCCAGACCCTTTCCCTTTGGTAACCGCTAGTCCATTCTTGGGTTCTGTGAGTCTGCTGCTGTTTTGTTCCTTCAGTTTTTGCTTTATTGTTATACTACACAGGTGAGTGAAATCATTTGGTACTTGTCTTGCTCCACCTAGTTTATTTCACTGAGCATAATACCCTCTAGCTCCATCCACGTTGTTGCAAATGGCAGGATTTGTATTCATCTTATGGCTGAATAATATTCCATTGTATATATGTACCACATCTTGTTGATCCATTCATTTACTGATGGACACTTAGGTTGCTTCCATTTCTTGGCTATTGTAAATAATGCTGCAATAAACATAGGGGTGCATAGGTCTTTTTGAATCTGTGATCCTGTTTTCTTAGCATAAAATCCTAGGAGTGGAATTCCTGGGTCAAATGATATTTCTATTTTGAGTTTTTTGAGGAATCTCCATACTGCTTTCCATAATGGTTGAACTAATTTACATTCCCACCATCGGTGAAGGAGGGTTCCCCTTTCTCCACATTCTCGACAGCATTTGTTGTTGTTTGTCTTTTGGGTGTTGGCCATCCTAACTGGTGTTAGGTGATATCTCATTGTGGTTTTAATTTTCATTTCTCTAATGATCAGCAATGTGGTGCATCCTTTCATGTGCCTGTTGGCCATCTGAATTTCTTCTTTGGAGAAGTGTCTGTTCAACTCTCTGCCCATTTTTAATTGGATTATTATTATTTTTTTGTTTTTTGAGGTGCATGAGCTGTTTATATATTTTGGATGTCAACCCCTTATTGGATATGTCATTTATGAATATATTCCCCCCCACGGTAGGATGCCTTTTTGTTCTACTGGTGATGTCCTTTGCTGTACAGAAGCTTTTTAGTTTGATATAGTCCCATGTGTTCATTATTGCTTTTGTTTCCCTTGCCCGAGGAGATTTGTTCAGGAAAAATTTGCTCGTGTTTATATTCAAGAGATTTTTGCCTATGTTTTCTTCTGAGTTTTATGGTTTCATGACTTACATTCATGTCTTTGATCCATTTCGAGTTTACTTTTCTGTATGGAGTTATACAGTAAGCCAGTTTCATTCTCTTACATGTAGCTGTCCAGTTTTGCCAACACCAGTTGTTGAACAGGTGTCATTTCCCATTTTACGTCCATGGCTCCTTTATCATATGTGAATTGGCCATATATGTGTGGGTTATATCTGGGCTCTCTATTCTGTTCCATCGATCTGTTGGTCTGTTCTTGTGCCAGTAGCTAATTGTCTTGATTACTGTGGCTTTGTAGTAGAGCTTGAAGTTGGGGAGCATAATTCCCCCCACTTTATTCTTCCCGCTCAGGATTGCTTTGTATTTTCAGGGTCTTTTGTGATTCCATTTGAATTTTAGAGCTATTTGTTCCAGTTTTTTGAAGAAAGCTGTTGGTATTTTGATAGGAACTGCATAGAATCTGTAGATGAGCATTTTGACCATATTCTCCCTACCCAAGAGCATGGGATGTATTTCGATTTGTTAGTGTCCTCTTTAATTTCTTTCAAGAGTGTCTTTTAGTTTTCACCTCTTTGGTTAAGTTTATTCACCTCTTTGGTTAAGTTTATTCCTAGGTATTTTATTCTTTTTGATGCAGTTGTGAGTGGAATTGTTTTCCTGATTTCTCTTTCTGCTAGTTCATCATTAGTGTATAGGAATGCAACAGATTTCTGTGTATTAGTTTTGTATCCTGCAACTTTGGTGACTTCAATATTAGTTCTAGTAGTTTTGGAGTGGATTCTTTAGGGTTTTTCATGTACAATATCATGTCATCTGCAAACAGGGACAGTTTGAGTTCTTCCTTGCTGATCTGGATGCCTTTTATTTCTTTGTGTTGTCTGATTGCCGTGGCTAGGACTTCCAGTACTATGTTGAATAAAATTGATGAGAGTGGGCATCCTTGTCTTGTTCCCAATCTTAGAGGAAAAGCCTTCAGCTTTTCACTGCTAAGTATGATGTTGCCTGTGCGTTTGTTCTGTGGCCTTTATTATGTTGAAGTGCTTACCATCTATACCCATTTGTTGAGATTGTTGAGAATTTTTATTATGAATGTGTGTTGAATTTTGTGAAAAGCTTTTTCATCCTCTATGGAGATGATCATGTGGTTTTTGTCTTTTTTTATTGATGTAGTGGATGATATTAACGGATATTCGAATTTTGTACCATCCTTGCATCTCTGGGATGAATCCCACCTGATCATGATGTATGATCCTCTTGATGTATTTTTGAATTTGGTTTGCTGTATTTTTGCATCTTTGTTCTTCAGGGATATGGCCTGTAGTTTTCTATTTTTGTGGTGTCTTTGCATAGTTTTGGCATTAGAATAGTGCTGGCTTCATAGAATGAGTTTGGCAGTATTCCCTCTTCTTGTATTTTTTGGAAAACTTTAAGGATAATGGGTATTATATCTTCTCTAAATGTCTGATAAACTTCAGCAGTGAAGCCATCTCGTATGGGGGTTTTGTTCATGGGTAGTATTTTGATTACCAATTCAGTTTCATTTGTGGTAATTTGTTTGTTAAGATTTTCTGTTTCTTCCTGCATCAGTCTTGGAAGGTCGTGTTTTTCTAAAAAGTTGTCCATTTCTTCTAGGTTATCCAGTTTGTTAGCATATAATTTTCCAATGTACTCTAATAATTCTTTGTATTTTGGAGGTGTCTGTAGTTATTTGTCCTTTCTCATTTCTGATTCTTTTTATGTGTGTAGATTCTATTTTTTTCTTGATAATTCTGGTAGGGGTTTATTTATTTTGTTTATTTTATCTAAGAACCAGCCCTAGTTTTCATTAATTATTTCTAATGTTTTATTCTTCTGAATTTTAATTATTTCTTCTGTGATCTTTATTATGTCCCTCCTTCTACTGACTGCCTGTAATTTGTTCTTCTTTTTCCAGTTTGAATAATTGTGAGTTTAGACTGTTCATTTTGGATTGTTCTTCCGTCTTTAAATAGGCCTGAATTGCTATATACTTTGCTCTTAGAACTTTCTTCGCTGTGTCCCATGGAAGTTGGGGCATTGAGCTGTTGTTTTCATTTGTCTCCATATATTGCTTGATCTCTGTTTTTATTTGGTCATTGATCCATTTATTATTTACGAGCATGTTGTTAAGCCTCCATATGTTTTTGGGCTTTTTTGTTTTCTTTGCATAATTTATTTCTAGTTTCATACCTTTGTGGTCTGAGAAGCTTGTTGGTACAATTTCAATTCTTCTGAATTTACTGAGGCTCTTTTTGGGCCCTAGTATGTGATCTATTCTGGAAAATGTTCCATGTGCACTTGAGAAGAATGTGTATTCTGCTGCTTTTGGGTGGAGTGTTCTGTAGATTTCTGTTAGGTCCACCTTTTCTAATGTGTTGTTCAGTGCCTCTGTCTCCTTATTTATTTTCTGTCTTTTAATTGATCCATCAATCAAAAGGTTGATCTGTCCTTTGGAATAAGTGGTGTGTTGAAGTCTCCTAAAATTAATGCATTGCATTCTATTTCCCGCTTTAATTTGTTAGTATTTTTTGTACATATTTGTGTGCTCCTATGTTGGCTGCATAGATATTTATAATGGGTATATCCTCTTTTTGGACTGATCCCTGTAACATTATGTAATGTCCTTCTTTGTCTCTTGTTACTTTCTTTGTTTTGAAGTCTATTTTATCTGATACAAGTATTGCAACTCCTGTTTTTTCTCCCTATTGTTTGCATGAAGTATCTTTTTCCATCCCTTCACGTTTAGTCTGTGTATGTCTTTGGGTTTGAAGTCAGTCTCTTGTAGGCAGCATAAAGACGGGTCTTTCTTTTTTATCCAGTCTGTAACTCTATATCTTTTGATTTGTGCTTTTAGTCCATTTATATTTAGGGTGATTATCGATAGATATGTACTTATTGCCATTGCAGATTTGTGGTTACCAAAATTTCAAGGGGTGCCTTTTTACTGTCTAGTAGTCTACCTTAACTCTCTTATTATGGTATTATAAACACAATCTGAAGATTCTTTCCCCCCCTTCTTTTTCTTCCTCCTCCTCTCTTTATATATTAGGTGTTGTGTTCTGTACTCTGTGTATCCCTTGACTGACTTTGTGGGTAGCTGATTTAATTTTGCATTTGGTTAGTATTTAATTGGTCTACTTCCTTTGCTGTGATTTTATTTTCTCTGGTGACAGTTATTTTGCCTTAGGCACACTTCCATCTGGAGCAGTCCATTTAAAATACACTGTAGAAGTGGTTTGTGGCAGGTACATTCCCTCAACTTTTGCTTATCTGGGAATTGTTTAATCCCACCTTCAAATTTAAATGATAATCTTGTTGTGTAGAGTATTCTCAGTTTGAGGCCCTTCTGTTTCATTGCATTGAATATATCATGTGACTGCCTTTTGGCCTGTGAGGTTTCTCCAGAGAAGTCTGATGGGTTTTTCTTTGTAGGTCATCTTTTTTCTCTCTCTGGCTGCTTTTAATACTCTGTCCTTGTCTTTGATCTTTGCCATTTTAATTATTATATGTCTTGCTGTTGCCTTCCTTGGGTCCCTTGTGTTGGGAGATCTCTGTACTTCTATGGCCTGAGAAACTTCTTCATTTCTCAGATTGGTGAAGTTTTCAGCAATTATTTCTTCAAAGACACTTTCTATCCCTTTTTCTCTCTCTTTGTCTTCTGATAACCCTGTAATATGAATATTGTTCAGTTTGGATTGATCACACAGTTCTTTTAATATTCTTTCATTCCTAGAGATTCTTTTTTCTCTCTGTGCCTCAGCTACTTTGTATTCCTGTTCTCTAATTTCTATTCCATTTACAATCTCCTCTGTCTCATCTAATCTGCTTTTAAATCCCTCCATTGTTTATTTCAGTTACTATATTTTTAAGGTATCTATTGCCCTGCTGAATTCATCCCTTAGCTCGAATATTTTTCTGTAGCTCCTTTAGCATGCTTCTGACTTTTATTTTGAATTCTTTTTCAAGAACTTTGGTGATTTCAGTCTTGCCAAGCCCTCTTTCTGGTGTTTGAGAGATTCTGGACTGAACAAGTTTCTTCTGGCTCTTCCTAGTCCTGGAGTGATGGAAGTGGTTGCTGATGAGTGTCAGCTGGGAGGACAAAGTCCCTTCCTGCTTCCAGGTCTCAGTGCCTGTCTCTGCTGTCTGGGCCAGTTAGCTGCATGCAGGGAACAGCCTCTGGGTTAATCACCTAAACTGTCATGGGCGTGGCTGCCCTGCTGCTAGCCTAGGCAATGGTAGGGGTCGCAGGGAAGCTGTGTGGGTGTCTGCCGCGAGGGCAAAGCCCTTTCGTGCTTCCTGGTCACCATGCCTGTCTCCAGTCTCAGGGATGGTTAGCTGCGCACAGGGCGATGGTTCTTCATTAAGCTGTGTAGTTGTGTAGGCAGGGCTGCCTTCTGGCTGGTCTGCAGCAGTGGTGCAGACAGTGGGTTTGAGCACAGGTGCTGGCTGTGGGGGAAGAAGTGGCAGGCTGCTTATCATGGTGAGGATCCTCAGGAATGCACTGCCAACCAGAGGGGATGGAGTGCCTGAAGCTCCTGAAATTTCCCAACCTGCTGGGCTGAGTGCCCTGGGATGATTTTGTCCACTTGTTCCTTCTCCTAAACCCTTTCCCATTTAGCAGCCCTCTGACTGTTGAGAAGTCTTTCAAAGCACCTGCTGTTCTTTTATCCTAGGGCAGCTGGTTATAGGAACCTGTTCATAGTCTTAGTCTCTGACTTTGGTTTTCAGCCCCTCTAGTCTCCAGAGCACCATGCAGTGTGGGTGTGTTCTCCCAGAGTAGATTTCTAGGGCTGGGTATTTAGCAGTCCTGTGCTTCTACTCCCTCCCCACTCTGATTCTCTTCCTCCCACCAGTGAGCTGAGGTGGGGGGAGTGCTCGGGTCCTGCCGGGTCATGGCTTTTTTACTTTACCCTTTTCCATAAGGTGTTCCCTTCTCCCAAATGTAGACTGGCTGGTGCACTCTTACATCTGGTCACTGTTTAGGAATAGTTGTACTTGCTGTATTTTCAAAATGTATGTGGTTTTGGGAGGAGATTTCCACCTCACTTCTCACCCTGCCGTCTTTTTTTCCCACCTCCAACTTCATTATTAAAAATCTAGGAAATATTCTCAGTTACATTTCTGGACATAGGAATTTTATTGAGTATCTTAAAAAACAAAACTAAATCTGGTATTTTAGCACTTTTCTAGAGGAGATGGAGAAGAGTTAATTATGTCTATCATCAACTCTTCTAGTTCTGACAACCTGCTGTTCTGAGTCTTCCATTTTTATAAGTTGTTGTAATACTGTGTTTTATTTGTGCTTCTATAGGTGGTAACTGGAAAGTTTCCATAATCACCAGTGACTTGCCAAATGCAGGGACCAGCTCACAGATTTACATTGTACTATATGGACAACATAGAAGTTCAGCCCCCATTTATCTTTATGGAACAGATGGAGCTCGATTTCAGGGTGGCCATGAAGACATATTTACTGTAAGTGATAAAACTGAGTAAAACCTGTTAATATAAGTGATATGGCTAGTAGGTACTTTGGAATGAATGCAGTCTATCCAAGTAGCTGCTTCCTATTATAACACCATGTGTCCTGTAGAAGATCAGTCAAAAGTAATTCATGGCAGTTTCAGCTCAAGCAGATTAAACACAAGTAAAACTGCATTATGATGAGACAACTGCTATAAGAGAAATACTAGGTGGCCAACATTAAAAAAAATTTTTCTATACTTGTGACTTCCAGGAATAAGGGCTTTATGCCTTTCTGGCTTATGCGCTAACAGATAATCTCAAAGTAAAGGTAAAAAAGGAATAAATGAAATTATCAAATAAAGGAGGGTAAAGAAGTTGTCATCAAGTTATTATATCATGGCAAGACACATTGAGATCAAGAACTAAGGGAGAAACCACAGATGAAGCAGGTCAGGGGTTACAAGTATGTGAAACTAACATCGTAAAGATTAGCAATCAAAGGCAAGACTTGAAATGAGTCAAGTACCTTGCACTTTATAAGTACTTAAAAGTGTCTGTTGAATGAATAGCTGCATGGAGGGATTGCTTTGAACTGGGTAGAGACAGAGAAATCAGTAGGAAAAGAGTGTCATTATGTATCTTAAATCTTCACAGGATACCCCTTCCGTGTGATCCTGGGTGTTTGGTTTACAAAAACCTGTCTACCCAGTCCACGTATGTCAAGGAAAAGACAAAACCATTTGGAACCAAACCAATCATTTTGTTTGAATTACCCTTTACATGCATTCTATATAAATCTATATTTAAAAAAACCTTTCTCGTGTTGATGGTCACTACAAATAAAGTAAAAAATGAAGACTGTCGTTGTTTGCATGTGTAAGAGATAGTTTTAGGAGCAACTATACCAAAATATTCTGAGTTGTTTTTGTTGTTTTTTCTATTTTCTTGTTTCAAGTTTACTTTTAAATCAAATTATATCATCACATGATGTATAAGATTAAATCATTCTGAATTCTTTAGTAAGAAAGGAGAACTTCTAACCTCTCATTTCATTCCCTTCTCCCACAGGAAACTGTTTTCATAGTTTGAAGCTTCTTTTTTTTCTGAGCACTATAACCTACATTTTAGCTCTTTCTATTATTTTTTTCTTTCTTGCTTGAGCCCTGGGATCGCTACATTTCTATCTTGTTTGTAGAGGTGATGGCTCCTTAAGTTCATAATTTGTTTGTGATTTTGATCTTAGTTTTCATTAGTTATGATGATCTGTTTTCTTTTAAGAGTTTTTAGGTAAACTTTTATTTCCCTTTCTCCTTTTCTTTTTCCATTGTTGCTCCAGAAGGAGGGTGTTCCCAGCTCCAGGCAAGTTGACTATGAATTTGATGAGACCAAATTAAGAGAAAAGCAAATTGGGTGGGGGTTTAAAAGGGGTTTATACCACATTTATTCTTATGCAGTCACCCAGCTATGTACAAACAGCAAAGATAGCCCAGTCTCTCCTGGCTGCAGAGCTGCTCCCTCCTACTCCCCAGCATGGGCTTTATCCTGTTCGATCACCAGGTCTCCTCGGCTTCCCTCCTCCATCCTCCATTCTCTCCCAGCTCTCCCTCTAGGCTCCCCGTCTCCTCTCACTCATTCTTCCCTTCCCCACCCGTAGCACTGGGAGGAACTCTGTGGTTGGGTCTCTATGGTGACTAGTGGATACCCAACCAATTACATGCCAGGAACCGAGCATAGGAGAGAATGGGTATTTCCTTTGCACCCATCCCCTCGGCTCATACTCCCATGATTGACCCTCGTAAACATCCAGCTGCCCATAGATGTGTAAACAGGCTCTTTTAGGTCTACAATGGGCAATATCTAGGTAGGGATCTTGCCTATAATTTCCATTTTCTCTACATCCATACAGTTTCATTGTGTAGATATTTTCTTTTTTATTGTGGTACCACAAAACAAAATTTACCGTTTTAACCACTTTAAAGAGTATCATTCAGTAGCATGTAGTATGTTCATAATGTTCAACTATGACCACTGTCTTTTTCCAAAACATCTTAGTCACACCAAAAGGAAATTAATTTTGTGGTCATTCCCCATTATTTTCACCAAACTACTAGCAACCTCTAATCTGCTTGTATTTTTAACAATTTGCCCATTTTGGATATTTCATATAAATTGAATCATATACTATGTGGTCTGTGTGTCTGGACTCTTTCATTTAGCATGTTTTCATGTTCATTCATGTTACACCATGTATCAGTACGTCATTCCTTTTTATGACCAAATAATATTTCACTGTGTGGAAATACCACACTTTGTTTATCCATTCCTCTATTGATGGACATTTGAGTTGTTTCTACTCTTTAGATACTGTGAATAATGCTGCTACAAACATTCTATTTGTGTGTAAGTATTTTTTTTGAATACCTGTTTTCATTTTTTTTCAGTATATACCTAGGAATTTCTGGGTCATTTGTTAATTCTATGTTTAACTTTTTGAGGAACCACCAAACTATTTTCCACAGTGATTGTACCATTTTACATGTTCAACAGCAGTATATGAGCATTCCAAATTCTCCATATCTTCCTAACACTTGTTATTGTCAATTTAAAAGAAATCTAGCCAAATCTTGTGGGTGTGAAGTGGGATCTCATTATCATGCTGATTTACATTTCCCTAATGATTAATGGTATTGAGTATCTTTTTTTGTGCTTGTAGGCCATTTCTATATGACATTTGTATATCTTCTTTGGAGAACTATCTATTCAAATCCTTGCTGTATTTTTTTCAGTTGGGTTGTTTTTCTTTTTGTTTTTGATTGGTAAGTGTTCTTTATATATTCTAAATACTAGACACTTATCAGAAATATGATTTGCCAATATTTTATCCCATTTCGTGGTTGTTTTTTCACTCTTGATAGCATCCTTTGATGCACAATAAATTTTTATTTTTATGGTGTTCAATTTACCTATTTTTTGTTCCTTGTGAATTTGGTCTCATCTAGAAACCACTGCCAAATGCAAGGTCATGAAGACCTACCCCTATGCTTTCTCCTATATTAGTTATGTGATCTATTGTGAGTTAAATTTTGTATGTGGTGTGAGGTAAAAGCCCAATTCCATTCTTTTGCATATGTATATCTAGTTGTACTACTGCTGAGAAGACTATTCATTCCCCATTGAATATCTTATGTTTGTGAAGAACAAACTGATTATAGATATATAGAATTTATTTCTGGACTCTTCATTCTATTCTATTGATTCATATTTCTGTCTTTATGCCTATCCTATACAGTTTACATTACTGTAGCTTTGTAGTAAATTTTGAAATCAGAAAGTATGAGTCCTCCTACCTTGTTCTTATTTTTCAAGATTCCCCTGGCTATTTGTTACCCCTTAGAGTTCCATGTGAATTTTAGTATCAGCTTTTCTATTGCTGCAAAATAGGTAATTTGGGTTTTGATAGGGATTACCCTAAATTTGCAGATCACTTTGGGTAATATTGAAATCTTACCAATAGTAAGACTTCAATTCATGAACATGATGTGTTTACATTTATTTAAGTCTTCTTTAATTTCTTCTAGCAGTTTTCTATAGTTTTGCTTGCATAAGTCTTATACCTCCTTGGTTAAGTTTATTCCTAAGAATTTTATTCTTTTTAGTGCTTTGTGAATAAAATTGCTTTCTCAATTTCTTTTTGATATTGCTCATTACTAATGTCTAGAAATGTCACAAGTTTTTGTATGTTGATCTAGTCCCCTGTAACTTTGCTGAATTCATTTATTAGCTCTAATAGTTTTTTTTAATGGAATCTTTAGGATTTTCTATGTATCAGGTCATATTATATGTGAAGAGATATGGTTTTATTTCCTGCTTTCCAATTCAGTTGTTTTAAATTTATTTTTCTGGCTAATTGCCATACCTAGAACTTCCTGTACAATGTTGAAGAGAAGTCATGAAAACTGACATCCTAGTCTTACTCCTGTTTCAGGAGGAAACTTTCTTATTTTCACCATTGAGTCTGATATTTCCTGTGAGTTTTTCATAAATGCCCTCTTTTATGTTCAGGAAGTTTCCTTCTATTCTATTTGTTGAGTGATTTTATTATGAAAAGTTGTTGGATTTCATCAATTTTTTTTTTGCCTCTTTTGAGAACTTATTTTCTTCTAATTATGTGGTATATTACATTGATATTTTTATGTTGAACCAATATCCATTCCTGGTATAAATACCCATTTATCATTGTGTGTAATCCTTTTAATATGCTCTGGATTCAGTTTGCTAGTGTTTGTGAAAGATTTTTTTGCCTCTATATTTATAAGGGGTATATACTTGTCTGTAGCTCTCTTTTCTTGTCATGTCTTTGTCAAGCTTTGGTATCGGGGTAGCACTGAGTTTGTAGAATGAGCAAAGAAGTGTTCCTACCACTTCTATTTTTTGGAAGAGTTTGAGATGAATTGGTGTCAATTTTTAAGTAGAAGTGGGTTCAAAATGGTGGTGTAGGGAGATCTTGAACTTAACCTCCTATGGACACAACAAATCTACAGCATATATGGAAAAATTCCCTCTGAAAAGTAGCTGAACAGCTCCTTCACAACAAAGGATAAAAGGGTCACATCAAGATGGGTAGGAGAGGCAGAGACATGATCTTGCCTAAGACCTCACCCCCAGCACGGCAACTCACAATCAGGAGTGGTCGCACAAATATGCAACTTCTCTCTGAGGAGCAAAAGGTTTGTGTCCCACACAAGACACCTCAACCTTTGAGACCTTCCCTTGAGAGACAAGCCCCCAAAATGGCTTTGAAAACCAATGGGGCTTACATATAGGAGACCCAGAGGGCTGTAGAGAACTGAGATTCTGTGGTATAGGGCTTACATATGACTCACTCACTCCAATACCCAGCACAAAAGCAGCAGTTTGGAAAGCACCTAGATCATATGTGAAGGAGATTCATTTGCTAATATTAAAGCACCTTCAAGAGGGGCAGGGGCCTATTGGGATTTTCTCTGGGGATGGAGGAACTAGCAAATACATTTTTGCACTGCCACCCTACTTTGCTAATGCTGCTGGCGGGTGGTGGTGCCATTTTTGCACTTTCCCTCTACCTTGTTAGTGCTAGCTCGTGTGCCCTGCACCCATGCTCTTTTACAGCCCTACTAAAGCCAGTGGGCACATGCAGTCCACTCAGGGGATATCCCTTGAGTGCCAGGCTCTGGTGGCTGGGTAGCATGCATTTCTTGGCCCTGCAAAACCAAGAGAGTTGGCAGGCCACACCACCAGAGCATAGCACAGACAGCAGGCTGAAGCATACCCCCATATTTCTGTGAAAAAGGCTTATTGTTCTATTGCTTCAACTTGAGGGGCATGCTTGAGGTTACCACATATTGAAAGGCTGCTGAGTTGCTGTGAAGCAACATAGACTGGGGGACACCATCTTTGTACTCTTCTTTGGCCTCACTACAGTTCATTGGTACCTTTCAGGAAAGAGCTTATACACTCTTCTGGAGATCAAATTTTTGTGTCTGTTACCAAGGGGACACCTCTGGATCGCCTACTCTGGAGGCTAGATGCTTTATAATTGCAGACAGGCTAAATGGTACATATTTGCATAATTTATTTCTATTTGTTGATTAATTATTAAAAAATATTTTACTTGAAGTATAGTTGAAATATATGTTTCATACATAGTGATTCAACATTTATATACATTAAAATGTTCACTGTAAGTCTAGTTAACATCAGTCACCACACAAAGTTATTACAGTATTATTGATCATATTCCTTATGATGTACTTTACATCTCTGTAAATTTCATATTTTATAACTGGAAGTTTGTTCCTCTTAATCCCTTTCACCTACTTTGCCCATCCCCCTCATCCCCACCCTTCTGGCAACCACCAGTTTGCTCTCTATGTTTATGAATCTGTGCCTGTTTTATTTGTTCATTGTTTTGTTGTATCCTCTTGTTAGATTGATCCATTTACCATTATGTTTTGCCTTTTGTTTATTGTCACAGTCTCCGTTTTAAAGTCTATCTTGTCTGAAATAAATATTGCTACCCCACCTTTCCCTTTGTTTCCATTTGCTTGGAATATCTTTTCTATTCCTTCACTTTCAGTCTGTGTGTGACTTTAGTTCTAAAGTAAGTCTATTGTAGACACCATATATATGGGTCTTGGATTTTTTTTTTTATCCGTTAGTCGCCATATGTCTTTTGTCTAGTCATTTACATTTAAAGTAATTACTGATAGGTATTACTTGTTGTCATTTTGTTAATTATTTTCTGGTTATTTTTGTAGTTCTTCTCTGTTCCTTTTTTTCACTAGCTCTCTTCCCTTGGGGTTTAATGACTTTCTTTAATATTGTGTATGGATTTGTTTCTCACTCTCTCTTTGTTGTCTCTATTAGAGGATTTTAGTTTGTGATTACCTAGAGGTTCATATATATCACCATGTCATTTTAAGTGGATGTTCATTTAAGTTTGACCACATCCTAAAAGCACTATATTTTTACCCCCTCATTTAGTTTTTATGTCGTATTTTAAATCTTTTTATTAAATGTATCCCTTAACTAATTATTATACATATAATTATAGATATATTGCAATAAAAGTTATAGATATAACAAGTATTGATTTTACTAGTGCTATCTTTTAACCTTCAAAAAGGTTTATCAGTGATTGGTCTACTATCTTTATTATATGTTTGCTTTTACCAATGTGAGTATTTTTTTTCATAATTTTGTTATGGTCTTTTCTTTTGCACTTAAAGAAGTCTCTTTGACATTTCTTTTAAGGCTGGTTTAGTGGTGATGGACTTTAACTTTTGTTTGTCTGAGATACTTTCTCTTTCAATTCTGAATGATAACCTTTCTGGGTAGAGTATTCTTGGTTGCAATATTTTTCCTTTCAGCACTTTGAATATATCATGCCACTCCTTTCTAGCCTGCAAAGTTTTGGTGAAATATCAGCTGATAATCTTATAGGGGTTACCTTGAACATAATGAATTGTTTTTCTCTTGCTACTTTGAAGATTTTTCTTTCTCTGTTTTTTTTTTTTTTTTTTTTTTTTTTACATTTTAATTATTATGTGACTTGGTATGGACCTCTTTGGGGCTCTCTTTGGGGCACTGTATGCTTCCTGAATTTGGATGTCAGTTTCCTTCCCCAGGTTAGGGAAGTTTTCAGATATTATTTCTTCAAATAAATTTCCTGCCCCTTTCTCTCTCTCCTATTTCTGCAACCCCCTATAATGTAAATGTTAGTAAGCTTCTTTGTCACAGAGGTCCCTTAAACTATCTTCATTAAAAAATTTTTTTTCCTCTTTTTGCTGCTCAGCTTTGGTAATTTCCACTATCTTGTCTTCCAGATTGCTGATCTATTCTTCTGCATCGTCTAATCTGCTGATGATTGCTCTGATTCTATTTTTCATTTCAGTTATTGTATTCTTCAGTTCTGATTGGTTCTTTTTTGTGTTTTTATTTCTTTGCTGAAGTTCTTGCTGTGTTAATATATTCTTTTCCTAAGTTCAATGAGCATCTTTATGATCATTTCTTTGAACTCTTTATCAAGTAGACTTTTTATCCTCATTTCAATTAGTTCTTCTTCTGAGATTTTAGATTATTGCTTCATTTGGAACATATTTGTTTCTCTCCTTATTTTGCCTGACTGTGCTTGTTTCTATGTATTAGGTAGATCAGCTGTGTTTCCTATTCTTGAAGAAGTGGCATTATATAGAAGGTGCCAATGTGACCAGGAAGCACAATGCCTCTGGTCACCAGAACTAGGCACTGTTGGGGTGTCTTCTGTGTTGATTGCATGTGCCATCATATTGTGGCTGGGCTAGGATTCTGTCGGGGCACTGGTGGGTGGGTCTGGCCTTTGGCATAGCTGGCTGAGAGGCCTGGCCTTGACTATTGTAGACATGTTGGTGAGTGGGGAAGGTCAGCAGGGGAACACAGATGAGTGGACAACCAGTAATAGCAAGGTAGGTGGAAAGTATCAGAAATGGTACCTCTCAGAACTGAATCAACCAGGTAGAAGGAAAGTAAGAAAAATGGTGTTTTTCCATGCTTCTTTTCCCTCAGAAAGTTCCTACAGATCCCTGTCCCTCTGGTACATGCCATAAAATTAGTCAGTAAATCCCTGTCACGTATAGCCCAGTGCTTTTCAAACTGCTGCCTCTGAGCTGAGCTATGGAGTGAGTGAGGTTTTGTGGGGGCCCTTAAAAGTGTAACCGCAGTTTACTATAGCCTCCAACTCAATAAGAGTTAAACCTTGCTGATTTACAGTCAGTCATTATCAGGGCTCATCTTCCTGGTGTAGGTTCCCAGGTGTCCAATATGGGGCTTGAACCCTTTGCTTCTCAGAGAAGACTTCTGTGTTTGTGATTTCCCTACTGCTTGTTGGACACCATAGCAGGCATATGAGTCCTGATTAGTCTGCAAGTGTGCCCCTCTTACTCATCTTCATGTGGCCTTTTCTTTTTATTTATTTATTTATTTTATTTTGCTATCATTAATGTACAATTACATGAACAACATCATAGTTACTAGACTCCCTCCATTATCAAGTCCCAACCACATACCCCACTGTCCATCAGCGTAGTAAGAGGCTCTAGAGTCGCTACTTGTCTTCTCTGTGTTATATTGCCTTCCCCGTGTCCCCACCCCATCATCATACGTGCTAACTGTAATGACCCTTTTCCCCCCTTATCCCTCCCGTCCCACCCATCCTCCCTAATCCCTTTCCTTTTGGTAACTGTTACCATTCTTGGGTTCTGTGAGTCTGCTGCTGTTTTATGCCTTTAGTTTTTTCTTTGTTCTTGTAGTTCACAGATGAGGGAAATCATCTGATACTTGTCTTTTCCACCTGGCTTATTTCACTGAGCATAATACTCTCTAGCTGCATCCATGTTGTTGCAAATGGTAGGATTTGTTTTCTTCTTATGGCTGAATAATATTCCATTGTGTATATGTACCACATCTTCTTTATCCATTCACCTACTGATGAACATTTAGGTTGTTTCAATTTCTTGGCTATTGTAAATAGTGCTGCGATAAACATAGGGGTGCATATGTCATTTTCAAACTGCACTCCTGCATTCTTAGGGTAAATTCCTAGGAGTGGAATTCCTGGATCAAATGGTATTTCTATTTTTAGCTTTCTGAGGAACCTCCATACTGCTTTCCACAATGGTTGAACTAGTTTACATTCCCACCAGCAGTGTAGGATGGTTGCCCTTTCTCCACATACTTGCCAACATTTGTTGTTGTTTGTGTTTTGGATGTTGGCCATCCTAACTGGTGTGAGGTGATAGCTCATTGTGGTTTTAATTTGCATTTCCCTGATCATTAGCGATGTGGAGCATCTTTTCATATGCCTGTTGGCCATCTGAATTTCTTCTTTGGAGAAGTGTCTATTCAGATCCTCTGCCCATTTTTTAATTGGCTTATTTGCTTTTTGTTTGTTGAGGTCGGTGAGCTCTTTATATAATTTGGATATCAACCCCTTATCAGATATGTCATTTATGAATATATTCTCCCATACTGTAGGATGTCTTTTTGTTCTATTGATGGTGTCCTTTGCCATACAGAAGTTTTTTAGTTTGATATAGTCCCACTTGTTCATTTTTGCTTTTGTTTCCCTTGCCCAGGGAGATATG
Organism: Phataginus tricuspis; assembly: GCA_029783875.1. Classification (NCBI taxonomy): domain Eukaryota; kingdom Metazoa; phylum Chordata; class Mammalia; order Pholidota; family Manidae; genus Phataginus; species Phataginus tricuspis. The sequence continues at coordinate 9,850,118 of JAQQAC010004068.1, forward strand.
TTCATGAAGCAGTTGCTCATGTTTATGTCCAGGAGATGTTTGCCTATGTTTTTTTCTAAGAGTTTTATGGTTTCATGACTTACATTCAGGTCTTTGATCCATTTTGAGTTTACTTTTGTGTATGGGGTTAGGCAGTATTCCAGTTGTATTCTCTTACATATAGCTGTTCAATTTTGCCAACACCAGCTTGAAGAGGCTTTAATTTCCCCATTGTATATCCATGGCTCCTTTATCATATATTAATTGACCATATATGCTTGGGTTTATATCTGGGCTCTTTGTTCTGTTCCATTGGTCTATGGGTCTGTTCTTGTGCTAGTACCAAATTGTCTTGATTACTGTGGCTTTGTAGTGGAGCGTGAAGTCAGGGAGCGTAATTCCCCCTGCTTTGTTCTTCCTTCTCAGGATAGCATTGGCTATTTGGGGTCTTTTGTGGTTCCATATGAATTTTAGAATGATTTTCTCTAGTCCATTGAAGAATGCTGTTGGTATTTTGATAGGGATTGCACTGAATCTGTAGATTGCTTTAGGCAGGATGGCCATTTTGACAATATTAATTCTTCCTATCCATGAGCACGAAATATATTTCCATTTATTGGTTTCTTCTTTAATTTCTCTTAATAGTGTCTTGTAGTTTTCAGAGTATAAGTCTTTCACTTCCTTGGTTAGGTTTATTCCTAGGTATTTTATTCTTTTGGATGCAATTGTGAATGAAATTGTTTTCCTGATTTCTTTTTCTGCTAGGTCATTGTTAGTGTATAGGAATGCAACAGAGTTCTGTGTATTAATTTTGTATCCCGCAACTTTGCTGAATTCAGATATTATATCTAGTAGTTTTGGAGTAGATTCTTTAGGGTTTTTATGTACAATATCATATCATCTGAAAACAGGGACAGTTTGACTTCTTACTTACCAATCTGGATACCTTTTATCTCTTTGTATTTTCTGATTGCCATGGTTAGGACCTCCAGAACTATGTTGAATAAAAGTTGGGAGAGTGGGCATCCTTGTCTTGTTCCTGATGTTAAAGGAAACGTTTTCAGCTTCTTGCTGTTAAGTATAATGTTGTCTGTGGGTTTGTCATAATTGGTCTTTATTGTGTTGAGGTACTCTCCCTCTGTACCCATTTTGTTGAGAGTTTTTATCATGAATAGATGTTGAACTTTGTTGAGTGCTTTTTCAGCTATGGAGATGATCATGTGGTTTTTGTCTTTCTTTTTGTTGATGTGGTGGATGATGTTGATGGATTTTGAATGTTGTATCATCCTTGCATCCCTGGGATGAACCCCAGTTGATCACGATGGATGATCTTTTTGATGTATTTTTGAATTGTGAGTTTAGACTGTTCATTTGGGATTGTTCTTCTTTCCTGAGGTAGGCCTGTATTGCAGTGTATTTCCCTCTTAGCACAGCCTTCACTGTATCCCACAGATTTTTTGGTGTTGAATTATTGTTGTCATTTGTCTCCATATATTGCTTGATCTCTGTTTTAATTTTGTCATTGATCCATTGATTATTTGGGAGCATGTTATTAAGCCTCGATGTGTTTATGGGGTTTTTCGTTTTCTTTGTGTAATTTATATTCTGTTTTCATACCTTTGTGATCTGAGAAGCTGGTTGGTACAATTTCAATCTTTTTGAATTTACTGAGGTTCTTTTTATGGCCTAATATATGATCTATTCTTGGAAATGTTCCATGTGCACTTGAGAAGAATGTGTATCCTGTTACTTTTGGATGGAGTGTTCTGTAGGTGTCTGTTAGGTCCATCTGTTCTACTACATTGTTGAGTGCCTCTGTCTCTTTACTTATTTTCTGTGTCATTGTTCTGTATTTTGGAGTGAGTGGTGTGTTGAAGTCTCCTAACAAGAATGTATTGCATTCTATTTCCTCCTTTAATTCTGTTAGCATTTGTTTCACATATGTAGGTGATCTTGTATTGGGTGTATAGATATTTATAATAGTTATAACCTCCTGTTGGACTGACCCTTTTATCATTATGTAATGTCCTTCTTTGTATCATGTGACTTTCTTTGTTTTGAAGTCTACTTTGTCTGATACAAGTACTGTAACTCCTGCTTTTTTCTCCCTATTACTTGCATGAAATATCTTTTTCCATCCCTTCACTTTCAGTCTGTGTATGTCTTTGGGTTTGAAGTGAGTCTCTTGTAGGCAGCATATAGATGGGTTTTGTTTTTTTTATCCATTCAATGACTCTATGTCTTTTGATTGGTGCATTGTGACCATTTACATTTAGGGTGATTATTGATAGGTATGTACTTATTGCCATTGCAGGCTTTAGAGTTGTGGTTATCAAAGGTTCAGGGTTAATTCTCTTACTATCTAACAGTCAAATTTAACTCACTTCCTGTACTATTACAAACACAAGATAAAGATACTTTTTTCTCTCCTTTTTCTTTTTCTCCGACCTCCATTCTTTGTATGTTATGAATCATATTCTGTATTCTTTGTGTATCTCTTGGGTGACATCTGTTTAGCCTTAGGAATACTTCTGTCTATAGGAGTCCCTCCAAATCGCACTGTAGAGGTGGTTTGTGGGAGGTAGATTCTCTCAGCTTTTGCTTATCTGATAATTGTTTAATCCCTCCTTCAAATTTAAATGATAACCTTGCTGGGTAGAGTATTCTTGGTTCAAGGCCCTTCTGCCTCATTGCGTTAAATATGTCATGCCACTCCCTTCTGGTCTGTAAGGTTTCTGTTAGCCTGATGATAGCCTGATGGGTTTTCCTTTGTATGTGATCTTTTTTCTCTCTCTAGCTGCTTTTAAAAGTCTGTCTTTATCCTTGATCTTTGCCATTTTAATTATTATATGTCTTGATGCTGTCTTCCTTGGGTCCCTTGTGTTGGGAGATCTGTGCACCTCCATGGCTTGAGAGACTATCTCCTTCCCCAGGTTGGGGAAGTTTTCAGCAATTACCTCCTCAATGGTACTTTCTATCCCTTTTTGTCTCTTTTCTTCCTATGATACCCCTATAATGTGAATATTGTTCCGTTTTGATTGGTCACAAAGTTCTCTCAATATTCTTTCACTCTTAGAGATTCTTTTTTCTTCCCGTTCCTCAGCTTCTTTGTATTCTTCTACTCTAATTTCTATTCCATTTACCCTTTCTTTTACTACATCCAATCTTCTTTTAAATCCCTCCATTGTATGTTTCATTTCATATATGGAATTTCTTAATGATTGAATCTCCATCTTAAATTCATTCCTGAGTTCTTGAATATTTTTCTGTACCTTTATAAGCACGTTTATGATTTTTATTTTGAACTCTCTTGCAGGAAGATTGGTGAGATATTTAATTTTGTCCTTTTTCTGGGGTTTGTGAGATTTTGGTTCTTTTGATGTTTCATATTTCTACGTGGTGCCCTCTAGTGCCTCGAAGCTCCAGTCTCTGGAGCATCTCAGCTCCTAGAGTTAGTTTGGGGGTCGTTGGAGAGTGGAGCTGGTGCCTAGGGGGAGGAAAGATCTGTTTCTTGTTTCCCTTCTGCGGTGCCTGTCTCCAGTATCACAGTCAGTGGGCCAAGCACACAGGTGTAAGACTCTGTACTCGGGGTCTCTAGCTGATGTAGATGGGGCCTCCCTTTTGCTGGCCTGACGCCAGTGCAGTGACTGCTGGTTTCCAAGCCAGTGCTGTCAGGCCAACAGGAAGGCTCGGCATGCTGCGTGTCACAGTGTGTTCCTTGAAGCTGAGTAGTCAGCCAGGGGGTCTGGACCACCTGAAGCTCCTCAAAGTTCCCAACCTGCTGGGCAGAACTCACTCAGACAACCTTGTCCAGCTCTCCCTTCTCCCACGCTGCATGCTCCATGCAACCCCTGCCCCTCAGCAGTCCACTCACTGCCAGGAAGCCTCTGAGACCGCCTGTCTTTCCTCTGTCACACCCAATCCTCCACAAATGGCCAGAATGTCAATCTCTCAGGCACTCCCACTGTCCAAGCTCCCCAACCTCCAGAGCACCACACTGAGTAGGTTTCTGCTCACAAAGCAGATCTCCTGGGCTAGGTGTTCAGTATTCACAGGCTTCTACCCCCTTCTCGCTCTGTTTCTCTTCATCCTGCTGGTAAGCTCAAGTGGGGGAAGGGTTTGGGTCCCGCTGGATCAAGGCTTTTGTACGTTACCCTGTTGCGTCAGGTCTGCTCTGTTCGTGATGTCTGTATGCAGTCTGGTTCAGCCTTCTTCCCTGTTGCTATTTTAGGGTTAGTTGTATTACTTAACTATATTTTTGTACTATTTGTGGTTTTGGGAGGAGTTCTCTGTCTCACCTCTCATGCCGCCATCTTGAATCCCCATTGGCCTTTTCTTTTTATCTTAAGTTGTGGAAGAGCTGTTGTGCTTCTCTTAAGAGAGAGTTGTTTTATATTTTGTATGTATTGTTCTTTTGGTATGTCTATGGGAGCAGTTGAGCTCAGGATCTTCCTACTCAATTGTCTTGATTCTTTCCCTATCTGCACACTGTAAAATCTGGTGCCTGGTGGTATAGTTTCAAATCAGCCTGAAATAGTTATTGAGGTCTTTTTGGAACACTTGCATATCTTGGGACAACTGCAACAACTAGAACCTATCAAGAGTATATCAGACTTCTTAGACAATCGCAAAGGTCTGAGAGACAACTAAGAGCTAGGGCAAGGTTGGATGATAAGGTTCTACTTCTACAAAGGGGCCCACTCTTTCAATACTGGGAGAGAGAGATGTTTTGCCTCATATATAGAAATAAACAAAATCAAACAAAATGAGGGAATACAGGAATGTGTTCCAAACAAACAACAAAAAGAGATAAAATGTGAGAAAAAAGAGCTTAATGAAATGAAGTTAAGTAATTAACCTGATAAAGAGTTCAAACTAATGGTCATAATGATGATCACTGAACTTGGGGGGAGAATGAATGAACACAGTGAGAACTTCAACAAAAAGGAACGTAATGTATCAAACAGGAGTTAAAGAGCTGAATAACACAAAAATGAACTAAAAAGTACAGTAGAGGAGTTCAAAAGTAGATTAGAAGGGACAGAAGAAATAATTAGTGATCTGAAAGAGTAATCTAACTTACCCAGTGTGGCAGAATGAAAATGATTTTAAATAAGAGAAGATAGCTTAAGGGGCTGAAGGGAAAACATCATGCAGACCAACATTCATATTATAAGGATGTCAGAAGTAGAAGAGAGAAAGGGGAGAAGACTTAATTGAAGAAATAATGGCTGAAAACTTTCCTAACCCAAGGAAGGAAACAGGCATCCAGATCCACGTACCCCATAGAGTTTCAAATAAGGTGAACCCAAGGAGATCTACTGCATTACATGTATAATGAAGATGTCAAGCTAAAGGTAAAAAGATCTTAAAAGAAGCAAGAGAAAAACAACTTGCTTTGGACAAGGGAACTGTCATAAGACTATCAGCAGATTTTTTAGCCAAAACTTTGCAGGCCAAAAGGGAGCAGCATGTTATATTAAAAGTGCTGAAAGGAAAAATCCTTCCTACCAAGAATATTACCTGGAAAATTATTATTCAGGATTGAAGGAGAGAGAAAGAATTTCCCAGACAAGCAAAAGTGAAAGTAATTCATCCCCACTGAATTGGCCTTACAACAAATGTTAAAGGAACTTCTTAAGCTGAAAAGAGAGGGCAGTAATTAGCAACAAAAAAACTTAAAGGTGAAAAACCTTAGTGACAAAAGTAAATTTATAGTAAAGGTAGTATATTAACCACTTATAAAGCTAGTGTGGAGATTAAGACAAAAACAGTAAAAAAACTGTACCTGCAATAGTTAAGGTAGAAACAAAACAAAAATGTAAAATGTGACATGAAAAACATAAAAATTTTGGAAGAGGAATAAAATGTATTTTTAGCATGTGTTCCAGCTTAATTGGTATCAACTTAAAATGCTCGGTCATGTATATATACATATGCATATGCATATATATGCTCTTATATGTGAACCCCATGGTAACTACAAAGCAAAAATCTATAGTAGGTACACAAAAGATAGTGAGAAAAGAATATAAGCATAACTTTAAGGAAAATCATCAAACCACAAGGAAAGAGATCAAAGAAGTAGAAAGGAAAAGAGAGGAACTACAAAACAGTCAGAAAACAATTTAAAAAGTGGCAATAAGTACATACTTTCCAATAATTATTTTAAATGAAAATGGACTAAATGACCCAATAAAAGTCATAGGGTGGGTAAATGGATAAAAAAGTCCCATCTATATGTTATCTACAAGAAACTTACTTTAAATGTAAAGACACACATAGACTGAAGGTGGAAGGTATCATGCAAATGAAAACAAAAATAAAGCTGGTTTTCAGACAAAATAGACTTTAAAATATAGACTGTAATAAAAGACAGATATGGGCATTACATAATGATAAAGGGGTCAATTCAGCAAGAAGATACAACATTTGTAAATATTTATACACCCAACATAGGAGCTCCTACATATTTAAAGCAAATATTAACAGTCCTCAAAGAAGATATTGACAGCAATACAATAATAGCAGGGGACCTTAGTTAATATTAATGGCTAGATCTTCTACATAGAAAATCAAAAGGAAACATTAGCCTTAAAAGATGTATTGGATCAGGTGAACTTATATATACACAGAACATTCCATCTAAAAATGGCAGAATACACATTTTTCTCAAGAACACATGAAACATTGTGCAGGATAGATCATATGTTGGTCCACAAAGCAAGTCTTTGTAAATTTGAGAAGATTGAAATGATAGCAGGCATCTTTTCTGACCATGGCATGAAACTAGAAATTGACTACAAGCTGGGGAGAAATCACAAATATGTGGAGATTAAACAACATGCTACTGAACAACATATGAGTCAACAAAGAAACCAAAGGTGAAATAAAAGATATTTTGAGACAAATTAAATGAAAATACAACATACCAAAATCTTTGGGATGCAGCCAAAGAATTCTAAAAGTGAAGTTCATAGTAGTACAGACCTATCTCAAGAAACAAGAGAACTCTCAAACAATATAACTTTATGCCTAAAGGAAATGGAAGAAGAACAAATGAAGCCCAAAATCAGTGGAAGGAAGGCAATTATACAGACCAGAGCAGAAATAAATGAAATAGAGACTAAAAAGGCAACAGACAAGATCAATAAAACAAAGAAATGTTTTTTTGAAAATATAAATAAAATTGACAAACTTTGACTAGCATCATTAAAAAAAGGGGTGGGGGGGAGTGCACAGAAAAATAAAATTGGAAATGGCAGAAAAGTTAAAACTGATACCAAAGAAATACAAATAAAGATGAGATTGCTGTGAACACTTATGCATCAACAAATTGGGAAACAGAAGAAATGGACAAATTCCTAAAATATACAGTCTTCTAAGGCTGAATCAGGAAGAAATACAAAACCTGAAGACTAATTTCTCATAAGGAGATTAAATCAGCAATCAAAAAGTCCCCAGTAAAAGGAAGTTCAGAACCACATAGCTTCACTGGTGAACTCCACCAAGCATCCAAAGATTTATACCTATCCTTCTCAAAATCTTCCAAAAAATTGAAGAGGATGGAATGCCACCATAGTCATTTTATAAGGCCAGCATTACCCTAATATGAAAACCAGAAAAGGACACCACAAAAAAAGGCAATTATAGGCTAAATTCCCTGATGAACAGAGAGGCAAAAGTCCTCAACAAAATACTAGCAAGCCAATGCAACAATACATTAAAAGGATCATACACTATGCTCAAGTGAGATTTATTCCAGGGATGCAAGGATGTCTCAGCATCATATTTCCTAACTTCAGGCTATATTACTTAGCTTTGATATCCAAATAATATGGTATTGACATAAAAACAGACACATACATAGATCAATGGAAGAGAATAGAGAGCCCAGAAATAAACCTATGCATATATGCTGAATTAAGACAAAGAAGGCAAGAATATAAAATGGGGGAAAGGACAGATGAGTTTTTGGATCTGACTCCAAATATAAGGGCAACAAAAGCAAAAATCAAGAAGTGGGACTATACCAAACTAAAAAGCTTATGCACATTGAAACAAAACAAAATGAAAAAGGAACCTACTGAATGGGAAAAGGTATTTAAATTATAAATCCAGTAAATGGTTAATATCTAAAATATATAAAGAACCCATCCAACACAGTAATAAAAAACACAAAAAATCCAATTAAAAATGGGCAGAAGGCCCTTAATAGAAATGTTTCCAAAGAAGACATATATATAACCAACAGGCACATGAAAAGATGCTCAACATTACTAATCATCAGGGAAATGCAAATGCAAGCCACAATCAGATCTCAATTCATATCTGTTAGAATGGATATTGTTGAAAAGATAAGAAATAGCAAGTGTTGGCAAGGGTATAGAGAAAAGGGAACTATCCTGCAATGTTGGTGGGAGTGTAAAATGGTGCAGTCACTCTGGAAAATAGTATGGAGGTTCCTCAAAAAGTTGAAAATATAACTACCATATCATGCAGCAATTCCACTTCCAGGTATTTATCTAAAGAAAATGAATACACTAATTTAACAAGACATGTGCATGTCTATTCATTACAGCACTATTCACAATAGCCAAGATGTGGAGAAAATTGGTCCGTGGATGAATGGATAAAGAAGGGTGGTATGTATGTACAATGGAATACTAGGCAACCATAAAAATAATGAAATCTTGCTATTTGTGAAAACATAGATGAACCTTGAGGGAATTACACTAAATGAAATAAGTCGGGCAGAAAGACAAGTGATGTATGTTGTAACTTATATGTGGAATCTAAAAACCAAACCAAACCAAACCAATGTAATACATACAGAGAAGAAATTGGTATTTGCCTTAGGAGAGGGAGGTTGGGTGTTGGGTGAAAAGGGTGAAGGGGGTCAAGAGGTACAAACTTCTAGTTATAAAATAAATAAGTTAATGAGCTAAAATGCATTTCATGGTGGCCATAGTCTGTAATATTGTATTGCATGTTTGAAATTTGCTGAGAGTGTAAATCTTAAAAGTTCTCATCACAAGAAAAAGAAATTTGGTGACTGCATGGTGACAGATGGTAACCAGACTTTTTGTGGTGATCATTTCACGATGTATATAGCTATGAAGTGATTGTGTTGTACATATGAAACTGATATACTGTATATCAATTATACCTTAATAAAAATAAAAGAGCTCATTACATATTAAAGATAAACACTTTGTTTTAGCATTCACCAGTGAAGCCCTAGGCCTTTTTTTGTTGGCAGGTTTTTGATTACTGTTTCAATATCTTTATTTGTTATAGGCCTATTCACAGTTTCTATTTTTTCTTGAGTCAGTTTTGATAGTTTGTGTGTTTCTAAGTATTTAGCCACTTCATAATAGGCTATATAATTTGTTATCATACAATTATTCATGATTTTTATAACTTTATATTTCTGTAAGGTCAGTAGTTATGTCCTTATTCTCACTTCTGACTTAAGTAATGTGAGTTCTCTTTTTTCCTTAGGCTAACTAAATGTCCATTTTGGTGTTCTTTTTGAAGAACCAACTTTTGGTTTTATTGTTTCAATTACTTTCTATTCTCTATTTTATCTTCTTGACCTTCCTTTTTCCTTTTTCCACTTCCTCTTTTTCCTTTTTCCTTTTTCCACTTCCTCTTCTTCCTTTCCCCAAAAACTCTCTCTGCTTTCTTCATCTGCCCCCCTTATTCTTCACTTGGGAATCTGTGGATTTCAGATCAGAATCTCCAAAGTAGTTTTCTGTCACAGCAGGCTGTCAGTTTAGTCGATGGACATCCATTTGTAATGATTTCCTTCTTTGAAATACATTCAAAGTTTCTGGAATTACAGCTAAACTTTTCCTCTGAGTTCTGCTTTCACTGTATTCCCTATGTTTTTGTATGTTATGTTTATTTTTTCATTCATCTCAAGGTATTTTTAAATATCCCTTGCAATTTCTTTGACTCATTGGTTGCTTAAGAGTATGTTGTTTGATTTATACATGTTTGTGGATTTTCTGGTTTTCCTTCTTGTATTGATTTCTAGTTCATTCCATCATATTTGGAAGAGGTACTCTGTATGATTTCTGTGTTACTTAATCAAGGCTTATTTTGTGCTACATAATCTTTCCTATGTTCCATGTGCACTTTAGAAAACTGTGTCTTGCTGTTGGGTGTAATGTCCAATAAATATCTGTTAGATCTAGTTGGTATGTAATGTACGTCTTTATCCTTACTGATCTGTTTAGTTGTTCTATACATTATTCAAAGCAAGGTATTGAAGTCTCCAGCTATTTATTATAGACTATTTCTCTAGCTAATTCTGTCAGTTTTTATTTCATACATTTGGTTCTGTCATTAGGTATATACGTGCTTATTATATCTTCTTGATGGATTGACCCTTTTATCAATATATTATGCCCTAATATGAGGTGCTTTAAAATGGATTTGGTGAAATTACATTTGAACAATGTTCTCTTGGTTCCTTTATAGATCACAGTTGGAGACATTGGAACACTCTTTAAGATTCGTATTGGTCATACCAACTCTGGACTCTCCCCTTCCTGGCACTGTAAAGAGGTAAAGACATTTTAATACTCCTATCCTTTGCAAAATCCTTAAGGGGGTATTTCATGCCTATTGTGAATTGATGGAGCCAAAACTTGAAACTTTTTAGTGTGTTTCTCAAGGCAGAAGTGTCATTTGCCCTAATTAATAATTTAATCCACAATTAACCGAGGGCAGAATCTCAACTGATCCTTTCACTTCTTTGCACAGAAAAGAGGTTCTAGGTGAGAAATGCCCCCTTTAAGAGCAAAAAATGTTTAAATTTTCTATATTGTCTGGAATTTAAATTTTACTTATTACCATGATTGCCAGTAAATGGAGATCTTCAACACTGAATATCATAAAGATTGGAATAAAATACCTAGAAATAAACCTAACCAAGGAAGAGAAAGACTTATATTCTGAAAAGTACAAGACACTCATCAGAGAAATTAAAGAAGATACCAATAAATGGAAACACATCCTATGTTCATGGATAGGAAGAATTAATACTGTCAAAATGACCATCATGCCTAAAGCAGTCGACAGATTCAATGCAATTCCTATCAAAACACCAACACCATTCTTCAATGAACTAGAGCAAATAGTTCTAAAATTCATATCGAACCACAAAAGACCCCGAATAGCCAAAGCAATCATGAGAAGGAAGAATAAAGTGGGAGGAATTACGCTCCCTGACTTCAAGCTCTACTCCAAAGCCACAGTAATCAAGACAATTTGGTACTGGTACAAGAACAGACCCATAGAACAGTGGAACAGACTAGAGAGCCCAGATATAAGCCGAAGCATATATGGTCAAATAATATACGATAAAGGAGCCATATATATACAATGGGGAAATGACAGCCTCTTCAACAGTTGGTGATGGCAAAACTGGACAGCTACATGTAAGAGAATGAAACTGGATTATTGTTTAACCCCATACACAAAAGTAAATTCAGAATGGATCAAAGACCTGAATGTAAGTCATGAAACTATAAAACTCTTAGAAAAAAACATAGGCAAACATCTCTTGGACATAAACATGAGCAACTGCTTCATGAACATATCTCCCCGGGCAAGGGAAACAAAATAAAAAATGAACAGTGTGACTATATCAAACTAAAAAGCCTCTGTACAGCAAAGGACACCATCAGTAGAACAAAAAGACATCCTACAGTTTGGGAGAATATATTCATAAATGACATATCCGATGAGAGGTTGACATCCAAATTATATAAAGAGCTCACGCACCCCAACAAAGAAAAAGCAAATAAGCCAATCAAAAAATGGGCAGAGGAGGTGAACAGACACTTCTACAAAGAAGAAATTCAGATGGCCAGCAGGCACATGAAAAGATTCTCCACATAGCTAATAATCAGAGAAATGCAAATTAAAACCACAATCCCACTTGATCATGGTGTATAATCCTCTTGATGTATTTTTGAATTCGGTTTGCTAATATTTTCTTGAGTATTTTTGCATCTCCATTCATCAAGATATTGGTCTGTAATTTTCTTTTTTGGAGAGGTCTTTGCCCAGTTTTGGTATTAGAGTGATGCTGGCTTTATAGAATGAATTTGGAAGTATTTCCTCCTCTTCTATGTTTTGGAAAACTTTAAGGAGACTGAGTATTATTTCTTCTCTATATGTCTTGTAAAATTCAGAGGTGAATCCATCTGGTCCGGCGGTTTTGTTCTTGGGTACTTTTCTGATTACCAATTCAATTTCTTTTCTGGTGATTGGTCTGTTGAGGTTTTCTGTTTTTGCTTTGTCAGTCTTGGAAGGTTGTATTTTTCTAAGAAGTTGTCCATTTCTTCTAGGTTTTCCAGCTAGTTAGTGTATAGATTTTCATAGTATTCTCTTATAATTCTTTGTATTTCTGTGGGGTCTGTAGTGATTTTTCCTTTTTCCTTTCTGGTTCTGTTTATGTGTGTAGATTCTCTTTTTCTCCTAATAAGTCTGCCTAGGGGTTTATCTTTGTTTATCTTTTCAAAGAACCAACTATTGGTTTCATTGATTTTTTTCTATTGTTTTATTCTTCTCAAATTTATTTATTTCTTCTCTGATCTTTATTGTGTCCCTCCTCTGGTGACTTTGGGCCTCATTTGCTCTTCTTTTTTCCAATTTCAATAATTGTGTCTTTAGAGTATTCAGTTGAGATTGTTCTTCCTCGTTTAAATAGGCCTGGATTGTAATATACTTTCCTCTTAGAACTGCCTTTGCGGCGTCCCACAGAAGTTGCAGCTTTGTGCTGTTGTTGTCATTTGTCTCCATATATTGTTTGATCTCTCATTTAATTTGGTCATTTATCCATTGATTATTTAGGAACATGCTGTTAAGTCTCCATGTATTTGAGAGCCTTTTTGTTTTCTTTGTACAATTTATTTCTAGCTTTATCCCTTTGTGATCTGAGAAGCTGGTTGGTAGAATTTCAATATTTTTGAATTTACTGACGTTCTTTTTGTGGCCCAGTATGTGATCTATTCTGGAAAATGTTCCGTGTGCACTTGAGAAGAATGTGTATCCTGCTGCTTTTGGGTGTAGAGTTCTGTAGATGTCTGTTAGGTCCATCTCTTCTAGTGTGTTGTTCTGTGCCTCTCTGTCTTTACTTATTTTCTGTCTGGTTGATCTGTCCTTTGGAGTGAGTGGTGTGTCAAAGTCTCCTAAAATGAATGCGTTGCTTTCTATTTCCTCCTTTAATTCTGTTAGTATTTGTTTCACATATGTCAGTGTTCCTGTATTCGGTGCATATATATTTAAAATGGTAATATCCTCTTGTTGGTCTGACACCTTTATCATTATGTAATGTCCTTTATCTCTTGCTGCTTTCTTCGTTTTGAAGTCTATTTTGTCTGATACAAGTACTGCAACACATGCTTTTTTCTCCTTGTTGTTTGCATGAAATATGTTTTTCCATCCCTTCGCCTTTAATCTCTGTATATCTTTGGGTTTGAGGTGTGTCTCTTGTAAGCAGCATATAGATGGGTCTTGCTTTTTTATCCATTCTGTTACTCTGTGTCTTGATTGGTGCATTCAGTCTATTTACATTTAGGGTGATTATCGATAGATATGTATTTATTGCCATTGCTGGCTTTAGATTCGTGGTTACCAAAAGTTCAAGGGTAGCTTCTTTACTATCTAACAGTCTAACTTAACTTTCTTGTTAAGTTATTATAAACACAGTCTGATGATTCTTTATTTCTCTCCCTTCTTATTATTCCTCCTCCATTCTTTATATACTAGGTGTTTTATTCTGTACTCTTTTACATTTCCTTTGACTGTTTGTGTGGATAGTTGATTTTACTTTTTACCTTTTAGTATTTGGGTGGTCTGCTTTTTTGCTATTATTTTATTTTCTCTGGTGACATCTTTTTAGCCTTAGGAGTGCTTCCATCTAGAGCAGTCCCTTTAAGATATCCTGTGGAGGTGGTTTATGGGAGGCAAACTCCCTCAGCTTTCGCTTGTCTGGGGATTGTTTAATCCCTCCCTCAAATTTAAATGATAATTGTGCCAGATACAATATTCTTCGTTCAAGGCCCTTCTGTTTTATTACGTTAAACATGTCATGCCATTCTCTTCTGGCCTGTAAGGTTTCTGTTGAGAAGTCTGATGATAGTCTGATGGGATTTCCTTTGTAGGTGATCTTTTTTCTCTCTCTAGCTGCCTTTAATACTCTGTCCTTATCTTTGATCTTTGCCATTTTAATTATTATGTGTCTTGGTGTTGTCTTCCTTGGGTCCCTTGAGTTGGGAGATCTGTGGGCTTTCATGGTCTGAGAGACTATTTCCTTCCCCATCTTGGGGAAGTTTTCAGCAATTATTTCTTCAAAGGCACTTTCTATCCCTTTTTGTCTCTCTTCTTCTGGTACTCCTATAGTGCGAATATTGTTCTGTTTGGATTTGTCACACAGTTCTCTTAATATTCTTTCATTCCTAGAGATCCTTTTATGTCTCTCTGCTTCAGCTTCTCTGTATTCCTGTTCTCTGATTTGATTTCTATTCCATTAACAGTCTCTTGCTCATCGTCCAGTCTGCTCCTAAGCCCGTCGATTGCTTGTCTAATTTCTGCATTGTCTTTCCTCACTTCCTTCCTTAGCTCTTGTACATTTCTCTGTAGATCCATCATCATGGTTATGACTTTTATTCTGAATTCTTTTTCAGGAAGATTGTATAAGTATGTCCCATCAGGCCCCCTTTCAGGAGTTGTATGGCTCTTCTTTGTCTGTTCCATATTCCTCTGTCTTTTCATGGTGATAGAAGTGGTGCCTGGTAGTCACCGTGTGTGTCAGCTGGAGAACAAAGTCCCTTCCTGCTTGTTGTTCCTTGCCCTTCTCAGGGGCCCGAACTGTTTTCTAGCACACCGAGAGGCAGTTTCTGGGCTAATCCCCTAAGCTTCCTGTGTGCGGGCTGCCTCAGCTTAGCCTATAGCACCGCGGGGGTTTGCAGTCTCGTTGGGTGCGTTCTGGTCCCCTTGTTGCCTTCCTTCTGGGGCTCTTTCTTCTTAGCTGTGTGCCAGGTGGGAGATGATTCTGTGAGGTTGCTGTGGACAGGGCTGCTCCTCTGCTGTTCCACAGCAGCAGTGGCTCCAGACCCTTTGTGGCTCTGGCCGGGCAGGGGGGCTGGAACGAATGGGAGTCTGCTGATCTCTGTGGAAAGCCTCAGCATGGCTGCTTTGCCTGGCCCCCGGCCAGGGTGTCTGAAATTCCCCAAGACTCCCAGCCCTCTGGGCCGAGTGTGCTGGGACGATTTTATTCTGCTGTTGGGCCCTTGTCTCTTTAAGACTTTTTTTGAAAAAAGCATGTGCTTTTCATTTGTCCCGGGGAGCCAGCTGAGAGGACCCATTTGTGGTCTCCCTCTCAGATCCTGCTCTTCTGTTTTTCTAATCTCCAATACAGCACGTGATGTGTGTCTGTGCTCCCGGTGCAGATCCCCAGGGCTGGTTATTTAGCAGTCCTGCACCTCCACTCCCTCCCCACTCTGAATCTTTTCCTCCCTCTGGTGCGCTGGGGTGGGGGAGTGCTTGGGTCCCGCCGTGTTGCGGCTTTGTATCTTACCTGTTTCGTGAGGTGCAAAGTTCTCACAGATGTACCTGTAGCCTGGCTGTTGTATTGTATCTTCTGGTCTCTCTTTTAGGAATAGTTGTATTTGTTGTATTTTCACAAATATATATGGTTTTGGGAGGAGATTTCACCTCCCTGCTCATGCCGCCATCTTCCCAGAAGTCCTCAAAATAAATGATCTTTAAAGAAGTTTTCAAAATGCAAAGAACATCTCATTCCAGATATTGGAAAACTTGTTTCCTTGCTTTGTAATATGTGAGAAAATTATTGTAAAATTCATGTAAATTGAGAATTCCTTAAAATATATTTAAAAAATTCTATTTGCAGAAATATATAGTTGTTAATTATGCTGTATTCCTTACATTAAAGTTACAAAAGAACCTGAAACAGAATGAAAAAATACAGAATGTACATTTTAGATTTCAAAATTCAAAAATTTTTTCTGACTTCTATATAAAATTATCCTTTCTTGTATGTTATAGAGGGCTCTTGACGTCTGATATTCAAATTGATACTTAAGTGATCATATATACTAATGTCTTTTACTTCTTTCTCTCCTAGTAAGCTAAAGTAACTTTTGAAAATTATCATGAATCTTCCTGCTATCTCATTTGATTGATAGCCAGTAAACAGTGTTATACTCATTATGAAGCTGAGATGCTGAGACACTGGTTAAGTGATCTGAAAAGACTGCATAATATTGCAGAGGAAAGACAAAAAACAGGCTGGAATTCCTATTGTTTTTCTGTCTATGGATAGTACTCCTTATTGCAGGACAGCTTGTTTGCCTGAAGTTTACTTCAACTGTCTTTGAGAATCAGTGAAAAAAAGAGATGTTCTTAATTAAAAATTTTATTCTGAATAGGTAAAGCCCTCATAAAATTTGCTCATTTGGCCAATTTAAGGTGCTAGATTATCAGTTGGAATTTTATTTCCAATTCTTATTGTATAGTTAGAAGTTCAAAGTTAAAAATTTTAAGTAAGTTAACATGTGCTACAACTTGAAAGGATTTTAATTAAAACACTGAGTCCATTATAGCAATAATGATACAACATTTACACAGCCCATAAAATAATCACATTGCTTTTAGGTCTATAATCTTGATTCTTTCAAGTTTAGTTAAGGAAGATTACAAAATAAAAAGTTTCCAATGGTGATTTATTTTGTTGTTTTCAAATGATCTGCCTTGGGGCTTTAATTAAAATAACCAAATCAAGCAGTTGTGGTAGCAGTAGCAGTGTTGTAAACCAATGGTAGTTCTGTGTGGTTCCTAGGGAGGAGCCTTTCTAAAAAGTGTGTTTGCACCAGAATCATATTTGGTGTGAATATACAAATACATATTTCCTGGGCCTTACCAAGACCCAGAGAATTAGTAAGTTTAGGCATTGAAAACTACGTTTATAACACCATGGTTTCTTAAACACATTAAAGTTGAAAATCTTTGATTTAAAGCATTTTAAAGACCATAAGATTGATTTAACAGATGGCTAAATTATCTCCCTGAAGCTTTTAGAGGAATAATAGTACCATACTCGTGAAAGGTTAGATTTTAGAATCTGAAAGCATGATTTCAACTCTGATGATTTTTTGATATTCATTTGATCCTACCAGAATTTGCTAACATCTTTAATTCCTGAATAAATGGATTAGATATAATATGGCATAATAGGTGGCCAAATAAATAATTGTTTAAATTTTATTTGTTAAGGTACCCAAATAAATGTTGAAATTACATTTATTGTTAAGGAACCAAGGAGGGAACTATATCAGTTTGAGTCTGTGTTCACGAAATCTAAGCTTATGTTAATAGTTTATAAAGTCAATTTAAAATAAGAAAATTCATTACTAAGAGATTGGACCAAGGAAGTAATAGATTTTTTTAATACTATAAACATCTCTTTCTAAATAGGGAATTATTGATGACAGAAAATTGGGGAAGAAATTGGCATGTTTACCATTTCAACATAGAGAAATTAGAAATGGAAAAAATTCAAAAGAGAGAAAAGAAATGCTGTTGTATTTGAGATGGCACTAAAAGGAGAAATTGGCACTTTTCTTGACAAGTATTCAACTTCTCTGAGCTGTGTTAGACTTTAAAAAACTTTAATCAGACTTCTTAATAAAGTATTCTTACATTTTTTAAAAAATAATATTGTTATTGTAGATACAGTTGTGGAACATGAATTCTGGAAACAAATTTTACATACCAGTTCAACGTTGGTTGGCACGAGATCAAGAGGATGGGGAAATCTGCCGAGAATTTCCTGTTTTAAACAAAGGACAACCTATCCTTCCAGGTAGGGAAGATCCACCTCCAGGCAGCACAGATAGAACTTGTTTGCCTAAAAGTTAAATGACAGGGAACTTGATAAATGCATGTTGTATAAGTGAATAAATGAATGAATGAGTTATTCAGGAACTCCTCATTTCTTAACAATTACCTCTGCTGATGTGGTAGTTGCATCTAGATATTTTTTAGTTGTTTTATATGCTGGCATTCAGGAAAATGTTCTTGTCAACAGTTAATTCTATAGAAAGGTCAGCTGGAGTGCTTCTTAATCAGATCAGGAAAATTAATTCTTAGAAGGTCATGAGAAAATTGAATGTCCAGTGAAGTTCCTCAAGGACTAAGAAATGGAAGTCAATGTATGTTTTTATCACCAGTGAGGCTATTTTTGAAAACTTACCTGGAAATGAAAACAGAACTGCTCAATGACTTTTTAAGCGTTTGGCCCAAAGCAGAGGTTGTGTTCCATCCTTGTATAAGTATGGCTGAAAAATAGGCTCTGCTCAGGATTAGAGAGCCACTGCTCAATGCTACAAGAATACAGAGTGAATGGTCCATAAAAACTGTTTGCTTTTGTGTCTGTTGGCTTCAGTTTTGGAAGAGAATAGGAAATCATTATATGAGAATTATTAAATGGTCAGTTAATAAAAACAGATTTTTCTCCAATCCAGAATATTTTCTACTAAAAATGTGGTGTCTTAGTTTTCTAAATAAAAAAAGTGAATATTATGAAGAGTTCCACAATGTCATATAATCTAACATTAGTCTTAGGTACATAATGACTTGGGTAACATTTTTAGGGAAGGTAGGTTGGTGAAACATTTTCAGAGATTGATGATTCCTTTGTGGTTTTTAAATAAGATGTAATGAACTCTTTGTTAAATTTTGTTAACTCTTTGTGAAGTTAAAATATTTTTGAAAAGATATGAATAGTTCCATTTGTTAAAAAATGAAGGCTTGTATGAGCATTGTTCTCACCATTCATAGGCATTTTTCTCACCATTTGTAATTCTTCTCAGCATCCTTCCTCATCAGCCCATTCACTTCACCTAAGGAGACATTTAATGGGTGCTCTGTTACTACCTACTGTTAACAGTGTTGTAGAGGTCACTCTTGGTTTTTTCAAATCTCATTTTAACTGTAAAATTCTGCTCAAAGGGGTTATATTCTGCAAATACATATGATTTCCTTACCTTCCCTGTAGTGCTTGGTACTTATGGTTTATTAATAACCATTTTTTTCCAGTTTTGCCACATGGCTTGGAGAAACCTCTTATATACTGTCTATATCCCAATATGTGCTATTTATAAACTTGGTAGGCCATTAGTTATCTAGGTCAGAGTAGAGATAGCAAATGATAGCTGACTTTTGCCTAATATTTTAGCAAAGATTGATGCTAT
Source organism: Phataginus tricuspis (assembly GCA_029783875.1). Taxonomy (NCBI): domain Eukaryota; kingdom Metazoa; phylum Chordata; class Mammalia; order Pholidota; family Manidae; genus Phataginus; species Phataginus tricuspis. The sequence continues at coordinate 9,869,389 of JAQQAC010004068.1, forward strand.
ATATAAAATGATGTCATTGCAGACAAGCAACAGACTTCGCTAGAGACAGAGATGTCAATTCTAGGTGGTATAAATAAAAAAGTCTGAATTGTTATACTGCATACCTTTAATTCCATAAAGAGTTAGAATAGTATGGTCATTTAATGTAAATGGGAGTCTAAAACTGTTTGCCTGGTTAACCAGTATACTGGCATGTGTATGTGCAAAAATGTGTTTTGTAATTATAGAATTAGTTTCCTGATAAGAGTTGCTAAGAAAACCAGAACAAAACTGGGCTCTCTCAGGCTATGCAATGTATTTTTTTTATATTAATTTTTAATTGTGGTAAAGAACATGACACTAAATTTACTGTCTATACATTTTTAAGTGTACAATCAAGGCTGTTAAGTATATTCACATTGTTGTGCAACAAATCTCTAGAACTTTTTTCATCTTACAAAGCTGAAATTTTATTTCTTTGTATGTGTGTTTTGGCAGATTGTTCCTTTCAAGGAATTGCTTCACTTCATGTAGTTATCAAATTTGTGGACATAGATTTGCTCATAGCAATCCTTTATTATCATTTTAACTTGCCATGGTTTGGAGAAAGTGAAGGTTCCCATGGCCAGGATTCTTACCTAGCCGTGGTCGGCTTACTCACTACACATGAGTGGGCAACACATTGTTATTGACTCTGTATAAAGAGCTCCACCCAGTGCTCTGGGCTGATGCAAGGCTGCAGGGCTGCATGGCTGCAGGAGAGCAGAGACTGGAGTGGTGGCAGTGCTGAGGACAGAGACTGACACGGTTATGGGGGTGGAGTGGCCCAGAGGCAGAGACCTGCTTGCCACATGCAGATTCCCTCTGAGTGGACAGGATTCTAGTGATTGACATGCCACCAAGGAAATAAAGTTGGGTATAAACCCTTTCAATCTGAGACGTTCCACTGCCATTTTTTTCAGTCTCACTGAATCCATAGTGAACACGTTCAAGGCTGAAACCCATTGGCAAGACACATGGGATCTGTAGTGATATTCCTTCTTTGATTTCTGATATTTGTAATTTGTGTCCTCTCTTTTTTTCTTAGCCTGGCTAGGGGCTAACTTATTTTAATGATCCTTTCAAAGAACCAACTTTTGGTTTCTTTGATTTTCTCTATTATCCATTTTAAATTTTATTGATCTCTGTCTTGCCAGTGGGTTTCAGCCTGGGGTAAGTTCACTGTGGATTCAGCGAGACCAAGGAATGACAATGGAACATTCTTGGGGAAAGGGTTTATTACCCAGCTTTGTTCTCCCCGGGATAGGTCGAGCACTAGAGCACTAGAATTACGTCTGCATACAGCACTCTACAGGTCTGTCGTCCTCCTTCGTCTCTGCCTCTGCCCAGAGCACTGGGAAGAGCTCTTTATCTAGTGACTCAGTCAGTAATAGTTTATTGCCTACAGGTGTGGAAGCAGTAGCCTAGCAGTAGGCCAATTACATCATCAAGTAATTTAGGTTCAGGTGAAGATCCTGGCCATTTTCTCCACAATCTCTGTCCTAAAACTTATTTCTTTTCTTCTGCTTACTTTGGATTTAATTTTCCCTTCTTTATCTAGTTTTCTAGGGTGAAAACTTAAATGACTCATTTTAGATCTTTTCTAGTGTAAGCATTTGATGCTATAAATCTCTCTAAGCATTAGTTTTACATTCCATAAATTTTGATAAATTGTCTCATTTGCATTTAGTTAAAAATATTTTTAAATTCCTCATGAGATTTCTTCTTTGACCCATGTGTTACTTATATGTGTGTTATTTAATCTCTGCATATTATTTGATTTTTCTAGTTATTTTTCTGCAGTTGACTTCTAGTTTAATTCTCCTGTGGTCTGAGAGTAGACATTGTATATATATATATTTTTAATTTGCTAAGATGTGTTTTATGGCTAAGACCGTGGTCTCTCTTGGTGAATATCCTATGTAAGCATGGGAAGAATGTGTATTCTGCTGCTGCTGGGTGAAGTAATCTATTGATGTGAATTAAAAACAGCTGATAGATGTTATTGAGTTCACCTGTTTACTTATTTTCTATTTGCTAGGTCAATCCATTTCTGAGAGGGGGTGTTGAAGTATCCAGTGATAGTGGTTTTATCTATTTCTCCTTGCAATTCTATCAGTTATTGCCTCATGTAGTTTGAAGGTCTGTTATTAGGCATTGTCTTGCCAATGGGTTTCAGCCTAGGCAAGTTCACTATGGATTCAGTGAGACCAGAAAATGACAATGGAACGTTCTTGGGGTGAAAGGGTTTATATCCAACTTTATTCCCACAGTGGCAGGTCAATCACTAGAATCCCATCCACTCAGAGCGAGTCTGCATGCAGCAAGCTGGTCTCTGCCTCTGGGCCTCTGTGCCCCCACAGCCATCTCACTTTCTGTCCTCAGCACTGCCACCACTCACGTCTCTGCTCTCTTGCAGTCTTGCAGCCCTGCAGCCATGGAGTCATCCCACCATGTCACCCAGAGCACTGGGCGGAGCTCTTTATATAGAGTCTATAACAACATATTGCCAACACATGTGTAGTAAGCTAGCTGACCAGAGCCAGGTGAGAATCCTGGCCATAGGAACCTTCACTTTATACACAGGCATATACACAGGAGGGATTATCATGTCTCTTTGGAGAATTGACCCTATTATCATTATGTAATGCCCTTCATTATCCCTGATGGCTTTCCTCACTTTGAAATCTGTTGTGCCTGGAATTAACATAGGAACTCCTTCTTTCTTTTGATTAGTGTTAGCATGTGTAGGGAAAATGGAAGTTCCTATGGCTAGGATCCTCACCTGAATGTAAATTACTTGATGATGAAATTAGCCTACTGCTAGTCTACTGCTTCCAGACCTGTAGGCAATAAGCTATTATGGACTGAGTCTTAAAGAGCTCTTCCCCGTACTCTGGGTGGAGGCAAAGAGGAAAGAGGATTACAGATCTGTATACTGTTGGGTTCAGATGTAATTCTAGTGCTTGACCTATTACCAGAAGAACAAAGCTGGGTAATAACCCAGAATGTTCCATTGTCATTCCTCTGTCTCACTAAATCTGTCGTGAACTTGCCTGGGGCTGAAACCTATTGGCAAGACAATCGGTGATGTTGGCAGGGTTCATTGTAGACTAAAGAATGGAACAGACTGCCTTTGTGGGAGGGGTGCTTCAGCAGGTTGCCCCTATGAATGGGGAGACAGTCAGGTGTCCCCAAGTGGGCATGAGGTCTGAGGTGGCTTGCCTTCTAGAGGGCTGGGCCTCACCCCAGGACTGGAGGCAGATGGAGGTGACACCTGAAGCAGTAGAGGTGGCCCTTGGTATAATAAGGAAGAATTGTTGACGCTGAAGTTTGGCCACCAGAATAATATCTTGCTGCCAGCACCAACTGCACTGATCTCTGGACACACCATTGAGTGGACGTGGCCTTGGACATTTTGACACATGGACCACTGATGGCTGGCCCTCCTGGCACCTTGGGGACAAGGCCTGGAAGCTGGCCTCCTGTGTCGTCCTGGAGTAACAGCAAAGTGGACCCCAGAGATCACAGTAGTATATCCTGAACAGCCAGAGGTAGGAGCATCTTATGGGGGAATTTTGTTTTATCATTATGGCCAGTGTGTGCACCTCCAGTAGCACTATACATAGACCCCTCAGTAACCCCCATGGGGAGAGGGGTAAAGGTATGATATGCTAGACCTGGAGAGGACCCCTTTCTTGCCACAGTCCTATGACAGGACCACTCTCTTGTATGCATCCTACCTGATGGACAAGATTTGCCTATGTTGGTGTCATTAAAACACATGTCTTATTGCTCTTAAAGTATTTGTGGATTGGAAACACACCCTAGCAAAAAACTGCTACTTGCTGGGGTGCATGGAGCTCCCTATCTGTACCAGTAGAACTGGTTTTGAATATGGCTGAAATAACCTCCTCAGGCGTGAGAATTATTATAATTTTTGTTATGTGTATCAGAATTTTGTTGTATCTTAATTTTTGTTATTATCTCCATGTTGTTATTCTTTGTTGCTGTTGTGGAATCTGGTTACAATGCTCCAGCTTTCTCACACAGAGACCACTGTGGAAGATTATTGAGAGCATGTAGATTGTGAGGTGAGAATCCTGGAGGGGTGGAGTGTGGGGAAAATGGAAGTCCCTATGGCCAAGATCCTCACCTGAACCTAAATTATTTGATGATATAATTGGCCTACTGCTAGGCTACTGCTTCCATACATCCTGAGAATAAAATTTGGTATAAACCCTTTTACCCTTAACATTCTTGTCTTGCCAATGGGTTTCAGCCCTGGGCAGAGCTATTTATATAGTAACTCAGTCAATAATAGCTTATTGCCTACAGGTGCAGAAGCAGTAGCCCAGCAGCAGGCCAGTTACATCATCAAATAGTTTAGGTTTAGGTGAGGATCCTGGCCACAGGAACCCCAAATTTCCCCACAGTTCTGTTGTCATTATTTGGTCTCACCAAATCCAGAGTGAACTTGCCCAGGGCTGAGACCCTCCAGCAAGACAACATGGTATATTTTTCTCTATTTACTTTTAATCTATGTGTGTGTTTATATTTGAAGTGGGTTTCTTACAGATAATAAATGGTTGGGTCTTCTTTTTTGATTTACTCTGTCTTTTAAATGGTTCATTATACCATTGATATTCAAAGTGATTGTTGATATAATTGGATTAAAACCTACTGTTTTCTATTTTTTACTCTTATTTTTTGTTTCTGTTTTTGTTTGTCACTCTTTTTCTGCATTCTGTGGTTTTAATCGAGCATTCTTTGTTAGCATATCAGTTATATTTCTTTTTTAAACTTTGTTTAGTGATTTCCCTAGAGTTTGCAAATATTCATTTACAGTTAATCCAAGTCTACCTTCAAATAACGCTATTTCTTCACAGGTAGTATGAATACCTTATAATAACAAAATAATATAATTCTTCCCTCCTATCCCCGTATCATTGCTGTAATTAATTTTCTTATATATAAGCATGCATAACCATATATTATATATATATATACATAAACATACATAACTAGATCAATTAAGTATAAGAAAAAGTTTTATCTTCACTTATTGCTTCTTCAGTGTTCTTTCTTTCTTTATGCAGATCTTAATTTCTGACCTATATTATTTTCTTTCTCTATAAAGAACTTCTTTTACATTTCCTGTATGGCTGGCCTACTTGCAAAATTTTCCCTCAAGTTTTGTTTGTCTGAAAAAGTACTTATTTCTCCTTCACTTTTGATGGATAATTTCATAGGGTACAAAATTCTAGGTTGGTGTTTTTTTTCCTGTCAATACTTTAAATATTTTATTTGATTATTTTCTTGCTTGCATGGTTTCTGAGAGGTCAGATATATATGTTCCTTTATAAATAAGGTGTTTTTTTTTCGTCTGTATTCCTTTAGGATATTTTCCTTTATCTTCAACTTTTTTTTTAGTTTGAAAATGATATGCCTAATGTAGATTTTTCTTTTTTCTTTATTTTTGGCATTTATCTTGCTTGGCATTCTCTGATCTTCCTGGATCTGTGGTTTGGTTTCTGACATTAATTTGGGGGATATTTTCAGTCATTGTTTCAGATATTTCTTTTGTTCCTTTCTCAGTTTTTTTCCCTGTATTCCTATTATGGGTATTTTACACATCTTCTAATTGTACCACAGTCCTTTTTTTCAGTATTTGTTCTCTTTGCTTTTCAGTTTTTGAGGGTTCTACTGATACATCTTCAAAGCTCAGTTTCTTTCCTCAGCAGTATAGCATCTACTCATAAGTCAATCAGACATTCTTTGCTTTTGTTATTATGTTTTTGATACCTAGCATTTCTTTTTGGTTCTTTCTTAGGGTTTTCACCTTTCTTCTTATGTTACCCATTTGTTCTTGCATGTTTTCTGTGTAATCTATTATAACTCTTTGCATATTTATCAGAATTGTCTTGAATTTCTAGTGTGATAATTCCAACTGCCCTCCCACAGCTGGTTTTGATACTTGCTGTTTCCTCAAATTGTGTTTTTTGCTGTTTGGTATGCATTGTAATTTTTTCCTGATATTTGGGCATGAAATATCAGCTAAAAGGATCTGCACTTAACAGGAATTTAGAAATGTGGTGGTGAGGTGTATAGGAAGGGGAGGGGTTTTATAGTCCTGTGATTATGTTTCAGTGTTTTACTCAGTCTATGCCTCTAAATTGTGACCTTCACAAATGTTTTTCAGTTATTTTTTTCCCCTTTTGGGGCAGGATGGCTAGAGTTGACTATAGTTTGGTATTTCCTTTTTGCCATGTGGAAGGCTAGAATTGGCTGAAGCTGGATATTTCCCTTCTTACATGTGGAAAGCTAGAGCTGGCTACAGTTGGTCAGTTAGGCTCCAGTAATATCCTAGCACATTAGGATATAGTAACTTGTTTCTCCTGAGGGCAGTTATTGTTAGGAAGAACAGAGTGCTCTGGTGTATTTAAAATGCTTCCCCTTCAACATTTCCCCTAACAGAAGCAGGAGGAAATTTTTTCTCCAATATTTACTGTGGAAAGTTAGTTGAGATCCAGGAGGCAAAACTCATGAAAGTGTGGGGGCCCCGTGGACTGGGCAGCTTCCTAAAACTGGGTTCTCTTGGAGTTTTTAACTCTCAGACTTGTCTGCAATGAGTGTCTAAAAGTTTGCTGTAGTTCAAATTTTTCTACCCTGGTAATGTTTCTTTGGCAGTCTCTGAGAGTCTCTGCTGCCATAAGCTGTGACTCTGTCTCTTCAACCTTGGGCCTGTAGTTTGCTCCATTTCATCACCTCTTTTATGGATCCCAGAGCAGTTGTTGATTTTTCAGTCTGTTCAGCTTTTTGCTTGTTAGGATAGAGGAGCACCTTTCAAGTTCCTTACATATGGAACTGGAACCAAAGCTGAAACTCTGTACCTATTAAACACTAATTTCCTTTCCTTCATTCCCCTAGCACTCAACAATCAACTTTCCATATTTTTAAAAAATGATTTTGACTAGTTTAGAATCATGAGTAGAATCATACAATAGTCATCATTTTGTAACTGGATTATCTCATTTAGCATAAGGTTTTTAAAGTTCATCCATGTTATCCTATGTAACAGAATTTCCTTTTTAAAATGCTACATCATGTTCTTTTTGCTCCTCTGATTTTATAATTTCAAATCACCTGTTTGTGTTCAAGTTCACTGATTCTTCTGCTGGTCAAATTTATTGTTAAATGCCTAAGAATTTTTAGTTCAGTTAGTGTATTCTTCAGTTTCAGATTTTCTGTTTTTATAGTTTCTTTTTTTATATTCTCATTTTGTTTGTGCATAGTTTTCCTTATGTTTAGTTATCTGTGTTTTAGCTCATTGTTCATCTTTAAAATGGTAATTTGAACTCATTGTCAGGTTACTCATGGATCTCCATTTTTTTGTGGTTGGTTTCTTGAGATTTAATTTTTTCCATTGATTGGGCCATATTTCCCTGTTTTTTAGCATGCCTGTGATCTTTAGTTGCAATTACGAAAACTAGGAAAAGGCAGCTACCTCTCTAGTCTTTGCAGACTGGTTTCATATGCAGGAAGACCTTCACTAATCAGCCCAACTAGAGAATCTGTAGACTCTAGTTTTGCATCTTTGGTTGTGTTTGTAATCTCATACTCGGAGAGGTTTGTGTTTCTCTATTCAGGAGTTTCCCTTGGAGTATATGTGCAGTACTGTAGTCTCTCGGTGCTGGGCAAAGCCATGGTGCTCATGTTTGTTCCCAGCAGCCTATATCCTATGCCATTCCTCAGTGTTTTGACTCAAGCAAGACAGAAACCAGTCCTTCAGACAGCCCTTTGAAAAGAATATATGTTCCACTCTTCTCCTTACTTTCCCAAAGAAATCAGATGTTTTTTCCTAATTGTACTATGCTGTGCTGGAGAGGAGGAGTTTAGGCATATGAAATGCCATGAATTTGCCTAGTAGCTTTAATGTAGTTCTTTTTGGCTTTGGGCTTACCTGGGTACAGGAACCTCTTATGGTTTCTGGAGTTCTCACAAAGGCATTTGGTACATGTATTGTTAAGTTAGTGTCTGTGTGAGAGAAATCTGGGACTTTCCTATTCCATATATAATAAAGATTGATATAAATAATATATTAAAATTAAGTAACAATTAAAGTAATAATGAATATAAAGTACTTGATAACCGCTAAAAGCATATTTTAGTCCAAATATTGCTAGTTAATTAGGTGTGTAACTTACAGCCATTTATTTAAGCCATATGTGCTTCAGATTCCTGGTCTATGAAGCTGAGATGATAATCTTGCTTTGTCTGTATTATAAGGTTATTCTAAGAAATAAACCAAATAATAATGTATATGAAAGTCTTTATAACCTCTAATATACACAAATATGAAGGACTTTTTTGGAATTATAAATTTAAGTTGAGATGTTTTACTTAAAAAAATTACTCTAAATGGTGTTGTAGTCCTAAATTATGATTCATTTATCACTGCATTTTCTATCATTTTTGCTAAACAACTATACATGAATCATGAATGACAAGCTATGCAGTAGTGTGTACTATTGGTAGAATTACTTTTGGGATATCTACTGTGTTTATTCCTCCAGCCTTTTGTCACATAAAACATCTGCAGTAATTGCGTTCTCTTAAAATTTTGTTTGAACTTTGGAAGTTGTTAAAACTGTGGATGGCATTTACTCCCAAAGACACTGTAACTTGTTTGATTGAACATACTTATTTTTCCAAGTTCTGTCTGTCTTGCCTGGGACCTTCTATGGGTTGGAAAGGAAATGTTGTCTATCTGATACTGGCAATGAATCATACACTTGCCATTCAGTCTTTGCCTGATAGTCCACCCTGTTCTTTGTTGGGCACTGAGGAGCAAATTGTGGAGACTCTGGGACTACGTGATCCAGTACTGCCCTCAAGTATTGCATGCTCTATCTGTTTGCTGAGAATTTCTAGGACCCCTTCTAGAGCAATATGGGATGTGAGCATTAGGTTCCAAAGGATATGGGATAGACTGAATAGCTGGGTTTATTTTGGAGCAGTATGTGGACAGTGAGGACTGGCTTTTTAGGGGAGGCAGAACTTGATCCAGCCTTGAAGAGTGGGACAAGGGTTAGAAGCAGAGGGTTGGTGGGACAGTTTTGTCTCAATGCAAATTTTCAGTTTCTTTTTTCAGATGCAGTTGGATACGCTTAAAAGCCGCAGTGATGGGTTAGTCTGATTATTGTGTTTGTTACTGTTATTGGGCACTCTTGAACCAGACTCTGGAGGAAGTGCTTTAAATATTTTATCTCACTTAATCAGCATCACAATCTTATGAGGGTGAGCACTGTTATCTCTCCCATTTACAGGTAAGGAAACTGAGGCACAGAGAGATTCAGTAATCAGCTCAAAGTTCCATAGCTGGGCTTTTCCTTTTCCTCTAACTTCTCTTTCTCGAGTTCCTCAATTATATTAAAGACAAAAAAAGTGGTTTTTAGGGAATTTGTGATTAATTATGAAGTATGAAGCAGACTCTTTTCTCATGAGAATAAAGGTGATGATAAGGTGGGGCCTCTGAATGTAGGTGGCAGTGATAGAGATGGGATCAAAGCAGGTAGGAGGGTGGAGGATGGGCCTCGAAGACTGTGGCTTTTTTAGGAGAGGTGGCTTCTGTCTAGCAGTATATAGGCTTCTTGTGAATAGTTCTCATCCCTTTTATTTCTGCGTACTTTGCTTGGGTTCCCCCACCTACTACCCCTGAGAGTCTAGTGAAATGAAAAGAATTCTACTAGATAGATTTAACTTCTAATGTTGGCCTTGTTTGACCCTGGGGTTCTGTTTCCACTCTAATGTGGAATCATCCCAGGACATAGTTACTCTTTTTAAAACGACTTGCTTGAGCTCAAGAGCTCCTTTTTTTTATTTTGGAAGTTGGCTTTGATTTAGTAAGGTGGTCTTGATGACCCTCTCTGGAAAATTGAGAGAATTAGAGATATGTGATATTAACACCAATTTTAATCACAGGCTTTGTGGAGAAATTGTATTGGAGATTTTTGAAAAATATATCTCTTATTTCTTATATACATGTTGCTATAAAGGTTACAAACAGAGATTTCATTAAATTCAGAGGAATTAGGGGTAATTTGCTGGCATCATTCCTCCTCTAACATATCTATGCCCCACGAAATGACTAACCTCATGATCTCAGTTTCATATATTTAAAAAAAAATTAATTTTGGTATCATTAATCTACAATTACATGTGCAATATTATGGTGATTAAACTACCCCCTTCATCAGGTCCCCCCCCACCAACCCCATTACTGTCACTGTCCATCAGCGTAGTGAGATGCTATAGAATCACTACTTGTCTTCTCTGAGTTGTACAGCTCTCCCTGTGCCCTCCCAACATTACATCTGCTAATCGTAATGCCCCCTTTTCCCCCTTGTCCTTCCCTTCCCACCCATCCTCCCCAGTCCCTTTCTCTTTGGTAACTATTAGTCCATTCTTGGGTTCTGTGAGTCTGCTGCTGTTTTGTTCCTTCAGTTTTTTTCTTTGTTCTTATGCTCCGCATATGAGTGAAATAATTTGATACTTGTCTTTTTCAGCTTGGCTTATTTCCCTGAGCATAATACTCTCTAGCTCCATCCATGTTGTTGCAAATGATAGATTTTGTTTTCCTCTTATGGCTGTATAATATTCCATTGTGTATATGTACGACATCTTTATCCATTCATCTACTGATGGACACTTAGGTTGCTTCCATTTCTTGGCTATTGTAAATAGTGCTGCAATAAACATAGGGGTGTATCTGTCTTTTTCAAACTGCACTGCTGCAGTCTTAGGGTAAATTCCTAGGAGTGGGATTCCTGGGTCAAATGGTATTTCTATTTTGAGTTTTTTGAGGAACCTCCATACTGCTTTCCACAATGGTTGAACTAATTTGCATTCCCACCAGCAATGTAGGAGGGTTCCCTTTTCTCCACATCCTCGCCAACATTTGTTGTTTGTGTTTTGGATGTTGGCCATCCTCACTGGTGTGAGGTGATATCTCTGTGGTTTTAATCTGCATTTCTCTGATGATTAGTGATGTGGAGAATCTTTTCATGTGCCTGTTGGTCATCTGAGTTTCTTCTTTGGAGAAGTGTCTATTCATGTCCTCTGCCCGTTTCTTAATTGGATTATTTACTTTATGTTTGTTGATGTGCGTGAGTTCTTTATATATTTTGGACGTCAACCCCTTATCAGATATGCCATACTGTAGGATGTCTTTTTGTTCTACTGATGGTGTCCTTTGCTGTAAAGAAGCTTTTCAGCTTGATATAGTCTTACTTGTTCATTTTTGCTTTTGTTTCCCTTGCTGAGGGAGATATGTTCATAAAGAAGTCTCTCATGTTTATGTCCAAAACATTTTTGACTTTGTTTTTTTCTAAGATTTTTATGGTTTCATGACTTACATTCATGTAATTGATCCATTTTGAGTTGACTTTTGTGTATGGGTTTACACAGTAGTCCAGTTTCATTCTCTTACATGTAGCTGTCCAATTTTGCCAACACCAGCTGCTGAAGAGGCTGTCATCTCCCCATTGTATATCCAAGGCTCCTTTATCAAATATTAATTGACTGTATATGTTTGGGTTAATGTTTGGATTTTTCTATTCTGTTCCACTGCTCTGTGGGTCTGTTTTTGTGCCAATACCAAATTGTCTTGATTACTGTGGCTTTGTAGTAGAGCTTGAAGTCAGGGAGCGTAATTCCTCTGTTTTATTCCTCCTTCTCCGGATTGCTTTGGCTATTCGGGGTCTTTTATGGTTTCATATGAATTTTAGAATTATTTCTTCTATTTCATTGAAGAAAGCTGTTGGTATTTTGATAGGGATTGAATCTATAGATTGCTTTACTTAGTATAGCAATTTTGACAATATTTATTCTACCTAGCCAAGAGCATGGGATGGATTTCCATTTGTTAGTGTCCTCTTTAATTTCTCTTAGGAGTGTCTTGCAGTTTTCAGAGTACAGGTCTTTCACTTCCTTTGTTAGGGTTATTCCTAGGTATTTTATTCTTTTTGATGCAATTGTGAATGGAATTGTTTTTCTGATTTCACTTTCTGTTAGTTCATCGTTAGTGTATAGGAAAGCAACAGACTTCTGTGTGTTAATTTTGTATCCTGCAACTTTGCTGAATTCAGATATTAGTTGTAGTAGTTTTGGAGTGGAGTCTTTAGGGTTTTTTATGTACAATATCATGTCGTCTGCAAATAGTGACAATTTGACTTCTTCTTTACCAATCTGAATGCCTTGCGTTTCTTTGTTTTGTCTGATTGCCACGGCTAGGACCTCCAGTACTATGTTGAATAACAGTGGAGAGAGTGGGCATCCCTGTCTTGTTCCCGATCTTAGACAAAAAGCTTTCAGCTTCTCGCTGTTAAGTATGATGTTAGCTGTGGGTTTGTCATATATAGCCTTTATGATGTTGAGGTACTTGCCGTCTATACCCATTTTGTTGAGAGTTTTAATCATGAATGGATGCTGAATTTTGTCAAATGCTTTTTCAGCATCTATGGAGATGATCATGTGGTTTTTGTTTTTCTTTTTGTTGATGTGGTGGATGATGTTGATGGATTTTTGAATGTTGTTCCATCCTTACATCCCTGGGGTGAATCTCACTTGATCATGGTGTATGATCCTCTTGATGTATTTTTGAATTCGGTTTGCTAATATTTTGTTGAGTATTTTTGCATCTCCATTCATCAAGATATTGGTCTGTGTTTTTCTTTTTTGGTGAGCTCTTTGCCAGGTTTTGGTATTAGAGTGACGCTGGCTTCATAGAAAGAGTTTGGAAGTATTCCCTCCTCTTCTATTTTTTAGAAAACTTTAAGGAGAATGGATGTTATTTCTTCTCTATATGTCTGGTAGATTTCAGAGGTGAATCCATCTGGTCCAGGGGTTTTGTTCTTGGGTAGTTTTTTGATTACCAATTCAATTTCGTTGCTGGTGATTGGTCTGTTTAATTTTTCTATTTCTTGTTTGGTCAGTTTTGGAAGGTTGTATTTTTCTAAGAAGTTGTCCATTTCTTCTAGGTTTTCCACTTTGTTAGCATATAGATTCTCATAATATTCTGTTATAATTCTTTGTATTTCTGTGGGGTCTGTCGTTATTTTTCCTTTCTCATTTCTGATTCTGTTTATGTGTGTAGATTCTCTTTTTCTCTTAATAACTCTGTCTAGGGGTTTATCTATTTTGTTTATTTTTTCAAAGAACCAGCTCTTGGTTTCATTGATTTTTTTTCTATTGTTTTATTTTTCTCAATTTTATTTATTTCTTCTCTGATCTTTGTTATGTCCCTCCTTCTGGTGACTTTGGGTCTCATTTGTTCTTCTTTTTCCAATTTTAGTAATTGTGTCTTTAGACTATTCATTTGGGAATGTTCTTCCTTCTTTAAATAGGCCTGGATTGCAATATACTGTCCTCTTAGAGCTGCCTTTGCTGCGTACCACAGAAGTTGTGGTTTTGTGTTGTTGTTGTGATTAGTCTCCGTATATTCTTTGATTTCTATTTTGATTTGGTCGTTAACCCATTGATTAATTAGGAGAATGCTGTTAAGTCTCCATGTATTTGTGAGCCTTTTTGTTTTCTTTCTGAAATTTATTTCTAGTTTTATACCTTTGTGATCTGAGAAATTGGTTGGTATAATTTCAATATTTTTGACTTTACTGAGGTTCTTTTTGTGGCCTAGTATGTGGTGTATTCTGGAAAATGTTCCATGTGCACTTGAGAAGAATGTGTATCCTGTTGCTTTTGGGTGTAGAGTTCTGTAGATGTCCGTTAGGTCCATCTGTTCTAGTGTGTTGTTCTGTGCCTCTGCATCCTTACTTATTTTCTGTCTGGTTTATATGTCCTTTGGAGTGAGTGGTGTGTTGAAGTCTCCTCAAATGAATGCATTCCTTTCTATTTCCTCCTTTAATTCTATTAGTATTTTTTTCACATATGCTAGCGCTCCTGTGTTGGGTGCATATATATTTATAATGGTTATATCCTCTTGTTGGATTGACCCCTTAATCATTATGTAATGTCCTTATTTATCTCTTGCTACTTTATTTGTTTTGAAGTCTATTTTGTCTTATACAAGTACTGCAACACCTGCTTTATTCTCTTTGTTGTTTGCATGAAATATCTTTTTCCATCCCTTCACTTTTAGTCTGTGTATGTCTTTGGGTTTCAGGTGAGTCTCTTGTAAGCAGCATATAGATGGGTCTTGCTTTTTTATCCACTCTGTTACTCTGTGTCTTTTGATTAGTGCATTCAGTCCATTTACATTTAGGGTGATTATTGATAGATGTACTTATTGCCATTGCTGGCTTTAGATTCATGGTTACCAAAGGTTCGAGGGTTGCTTCTTTACTATCTAACAATCTAACTTAAGTTCCTTGTTAAGTTATTGTGAACGCCATCTGATGTTTCTTTATTTCTCCCTTCCTATTCTTCCTCCTCCATTCTTTATATATTGGGTGTTTTATTCTTTACCTTTAGTTAGTATTTGGATGGTCTGCTTTCTTTGCTATGATTTTATTTTCTCTGGTGACATCTTTTTAGCCTTAGGGGTGCTTCCCTCGAGAGCAGTCCGTTTAAGATATCCTGTAGTGGTGGTTTATGAGAGGCCAACTCTCTCAACTTTCCTTTGTCTTGAAATTGTTTAATCCCTCCATCATATTTAAATGATAATCGTGCTGGATACAATATTCTTGGTGTGCAGCCCTTCTGTTTCATTATGTTAAATATATCATGCCATTCTCTTCTGGTCTTTAGGGTTTCTGTTGAGAAGTCTGATGATAGTCTGATGGATTTTCCTTTGTAAGTTATCTTTTCTCTCTCTCTAGCTGCCTTTAATACTCTGTCCTTATCTTTAATCTTTGCCATTTTAATTATTATGTGTCTTGGTGTTGTCTTCCTTGGGTCCCTTGTGTTGGTAGATCTGTGGGTTTCTGTGGACTGTGAGACTATTTCCTTTCCCAGCATGGGGAAGTTTTCAGCAATTATTTCTTCAAAGACACCTTCTATCCCTTTTCCTCTCTCTTCTTCCTCTGGTACTCCTATAGTGGGAATATTTTTCTGTTTGGATTGGTCACACAGTTCTGTTAATATTCTTTCATTCCTAGAGATCCTTTTATGTCTCTCTGCCTCAGCTTCTCTGTATTCCTGTTCTCTGATTTCTATTGCATTAACAGTCTCTTACATCTCTTCCAGTCTGCTACTAAGCCTGTTGATGGCCGTCTAATTTCTGCATTGTGTTTTCTGGCTTCCCTCACTTCCTCCCTCATCTCTTGCATGTTTCTCTTTAGATCCATCAGCATGTTATGACTTTTATTCTGAATTCTTTTTCAGGAAGATTGTGCGTTTCCATCCCTTCAGGCTCCCTCTCTGGTGTTGTCTGGATGAGCTTTGTCGGTACCAAATTCCTCTGTCTTTTCATGGCGATAGAAGTGGTCGCTGGCAGGTGCCACACATGTCAGCTGGGCTCCTTAAGACTTAAAAAAAAAAAAGACAGAAGAGAAAGAAAAGAGAAAAAAGGAAGAAAAAGAAAGGAGAAAAAAAGAAAGAAAGGAAAGAAAAGGAAAGAAAGGAAAAAAAAAGCCCACTGGGAGTAGATTCTATAAGGATGCTGTAGGTGGCGCTGTTGCTGCACTATTCCACAGCCGTGGCCGTGCTGCTCCACTCGGCATTTTGCAGCTCTGGCTGGGGCGGGAACGAATGGGAGGCTATTGTTCTCTGTGTGAAGTTTCAGTGCAGCTACTTTTTCCCAGTCTCCAGCCAAGGGGTCTGAAATTCCTCAGGACTCCCAGCCTGCTGGGCTGAGTGTGCTATGACGGTCGTAAGACTGCTGAAGAAAGCACACACTTTTCTTTTGTCCTGGGAGCCGGCTGCAAGGACCCAGGTGTGTTCCCAGCTCAAAACCTGCACCTTCTGCCTCTCCAATCTCCGCTACACCGCGCGATGTGTGTCAACACTCCTGGCGCAGATCACCAGCGCTGGTTATTTCTTAGGCCTGTACTTCCACTCCCTCCTGGCTCTGAATCCTCTCCTCCCACCAGTGTGCTGGGGTGGGGGAGTGCTCGGGTCCCACTGGGATACGGGTCCGTATCTTACCCGCCTCGCGAGGTGCTGAGTCCTCTCAGGTGCAGATGCAGGCTGTGCGCTGTCCTGTGTATTATGGTCTCTCTTTTAGGAATAGTTGTATTTGCTGTATTTTCATAAATATATATGGTTTTGGGAGGAGGTTTCCACCACCCTGCTTATGCCACCATCTTCCCAGAACCCACTAAGTTTCATATTTATTTCATTTTTTTTGTAGGTCCATTTTTGTTGCTTTTCCTTCATTCTTGATGTTCCTAGTTTTCTTCTGGTGTAATTTGCCTTCTCTCTGAAGAATTCCTTTAAGAATTCTTTTAGTGCAGATCTGGCAAGTAATTCTGTTAGTTTTCATTTATCTAAGAATGTCGTTATGCCCCTTCATTCTTAAAGGATATTTTTGATGTATATAGAATTTTACAAAGACAGTTCTTTGCTTGTAGCCCTTTAAAAATGTTGTACCACTTCCTCTGGCCTTCTGGCTTCTGAGGAGAAACCTGGTTTCTGATGAGAAATCAATAGTCATTAGAATCATTATCCCCCTATAGTAATATGACATATTCTGTGCTTATTTTCAAGCATTTTTCTTTGTCATTTGTTTTCAGCAGTTTAATTATGATATTCTGGACATGGATTGCTTTGGATTCATTGTGTTTAGGATTTACTGAGCTTCTTGAATCTGTGGGTGCATGTCTTTTGTCAAAGTTGGGAAGTTCTTAGCCCTTATCTGTTGAAATATTTTTTTGGCTTTACACTATTTATCTTCTTCTTAAGATACTCCATGATATGAATACTAGATTTTTTATTATTGTCCCACAGATCCCTGAGGCTGTTTTTAACAATATTTTCCTCAGTTGTTAAGTTGGATAATTTTTTTTTTTACTGTGTCTTCAAGTTTACTGATTTGTTCTGTCCTCTTCATTCTGCTCTTGAGTCTATTTGGTGAGTTTTAAATTTGTTTATGTTTTTTTCAGGTATAAAATTTCCATTTGGTTCTTTTTAAAGTTTTTAATGTTTTGGTGGGGATTTTCCATTTTTCCATTAGTTTCAAGAGTGTTCATGATTGTTTCAGTAGCATTTGTGTATCATAGTTGTTCTAAAGTCTTTGTCAGGTAATTCCAATAATAGTGTCACCTTGAGGTTGATGTCTCTTCATTGTTTCTTCCCACGTGAATTGAGAATTTCCTGGTTCCTCATATGCTGAATAGAAGTTTGAATTATATCCTGGGTATTTTGCATATTATCATTTGACACACTTAATATTATTTAAATGCTATGGAGAATGTTCATATTTTTGTTTTAACAGGCAGGTAACCACTGGTTAGTATCAGGCCACAGATTCCTACCTGTCATCTGTGTGCTGTGATTCCAACGTCAGTTCAGTTTTAAATGCCTTTGCAGTGTTATTTAGATCTGTGTCACATACGTACTACTCATTGGCAAATCTGGGGCCTTGGGGGAGGTTTATCTGTTAGTTTAAACCTCAAATTTTTTGGTGTCCTGAGGAGGATCAGATTCATGCATCTTCAGCTTAAGAGTAAGCTCAGAAGTTCATAAACAACTTTATCGGTTTGCTTTTCTTCTCTCTCTAAAACCTCTTCTGTACTTTCCAGTTCTCTGGCTCCTATTTTTGGCACTTTGGTTGATTAGCTGGTGCTTTTTTTTTTCTGTTTTGCTCTGTACTTCTTCAGTCTTTGTATGTCCAGGGCTAGGCAATGGTAGGATAGATGGAGGAAAGAAAGCAATGGAGATTGACTCCACCCTATTGAAGCCCAGTCTTCTGAACAGAGGTGAAAGGTCTTCTCCCTCAGAGTGTTGGCTCTGATATGCTTCTGTCTCCAGGCACTGGGATATGAGAGAATACAGAAATGAAAGAGAAAACAGTGGTAGAATACCTGCACCTTCTCTATGTGTTTGGAGTTCCATTTACTGCTTCTTGAGCCAGAGCAAGAGTTCTCTTGAGTTCCTTGTGTCTGACCTTCAGTGCAGTGCCTTTTCCCAGGCTTCTGGTGCACTCTCTCCAAGCTCGGAGATACCCGAGTATGGCAAATGATAAACTCACTTCCACTTTTTGGTACTTCACATTTTGGTGGTCTTTCCCAATCCTCTTGCTACTATTTAGAGTCTTCATATAACTACTCCATGTATTCTGTCAAGATTTGATAGCTGTATACAGTGGGAGAGATGGGGTGAAGTGTGATAACTATAACTGTAACTCTTGATTTAGATATATATAATTTTAAATAATATGAGTAATGCTTAGTATGTAAAGCTTATTTTTCTTTTGTTGTCAGTGACAGTATATGAAGTGCACGCGGCAACTGGTGAGCTTTGGAATGCTGGAACAGTCGCAAATGTCTACATTTCTGTCTATGGGGAAAAGGGAGATACAGGATCCAGACAACTATTTCGATCAAAGGGCTTCTTCAATTTTTTAAGAGGACAAGTAAGTAACCAAGAAGTCCTTCATCTGGGTTTTGAAAAAGTTGTGGTAACTAATACATAGAATAAAATTACTATCTTAGCTAATTTTAAGTGCACAGTTCAGTAGTATTAATTATATTCACATTGCTGTGCAAAAGATCTCCAGGAATTTTTCATCTTGCAAAACCGAAATTCTGTACTCATTAAACAACTCATTTCCCCCCTTCCCTAGTCTTTGGTAACCATTATTCTTCTTTCTGTTTTTATAAATTTGATCACTTTAGATATATCATCATATAGTTTGGAATCATACAGTAGTTGCCTTTTTGTGACTGGCTTATTTCAGTCAGCATAATATCCTCAAGGTTCATCCATGCTGTAGAATGTGACAGGATTTTCGTCCATTATAAGTCTGAATAATATTCTGGTGTGTGTATATACCACATTTTCTTTATTCATTCATCCATTGATGGACATTTGGTTCTTTCAAATTCTTGGCTATTGTGTGTAATACAGCGATGCAGTGGGTGTGCAAATATCTCTTTAGTACCCTCCATCCACTTCTTTTGGATATATACTTAGAAAGCAGGATTGTTCGATAATATGGAAGTTCTACTTTTAATTTTTTGAAGATTGGCATGCTGCTTTCCATAGTGATTGCACTATTTTACAGTCCCACCAATAATGCACAATTTTTCTGTTTTTTTACATCCTTGTCAACACTTGTTATTTTCTGCTTTTGACTGTAACCATCCTAACGGGCATAAGGTGATATCTCACTGTGATTTTGATTTGCATTTTTCTATGTTAAATGATGTTGACATCCATTCATATGCTTATCATCTTAGACATATGTGTATCATCTTAGAAGGAATTTTAATTTGAATCCTTTGCTGTTTTTAAATCAAGTGATTTGTTGTTAAGTCGTAGGTGTTTTATATATATTCTAGATACTTAACCCCCTATGATACATATGATTTGCACATATTTTCTACCATTCTGTAAGTTGCCTTTTCACCTCTTTGAACTGTATCTTTTGATGAAAAGACCCCCCCACTGCCTCCCCCCACTCGTAATCAACGGTTTGTTTCCTGTATCTGAGTCACCTTCTGTTTTGCTTTGCTTGTTTTGCTTATAAATTACACATATAAGTGAAGTAGTATTAGTCTTTGGCTTCATTTTGCATAATACACTCTAGGTGCATGCATATTGTCACTAATGGCAAGATTTCTTTCTTTTTTAATGGCTGAGTAGTATTCCATTTTATGTATGTATACACACACACACACACACACATATAATCTTTTTCCATTCATCTATACATGGACACTTAGATTGCTTCTATATCTTAGCATGGTAAGTAGTGCTGCAGTGATCATGGGGTGTATGTATATTTTTTAATTGGATTTTAATTTTTTTTCAGATAAATACCTAGAAGTGATTGCTGGATCATATGGGTGTTCAATTTTTGATTTTTGGAGGAATATCCATAGTGTTGTCTATAGTGGCAGCACCAATTTACATTTCCATCAACAGTGCACAAGGGTTCCCTTTTTTCACATCCTTGTCAATACTTACTATTTCTTGTCTTTTTGATAATAGTGAATGTGACAGGTGTGAGGTGATAATTCTCATTGTGGTTTTTATTTACATTTCCTTGATGATTTGTGTTGTAAGCATCTTTTCATGTGCCTGTTGGCCATCTGTATGACCTCTTTAGAAAAATCTCTGTTCAGGTCCTTTGCCCACTATTTAATTGGGTTCTCTGTTTTTTATATTAAGTTGTGTAAGTTCTTTATATATTTTGGATGTTAACTACCTATTGGATATATGATTTGCAAATATATTCTCTCATACAGTAGATTGCTCTTTCTGTTTTGTTGATGGTTTCTTTTGCTGTGCAAAAGCTTTTTAGTTTGGTATAATGCAATTTGTTTCTTTTAAATTTATTGCCCTTGCTTGAGAAGACTGGTCCAAAAAATATTGCAAAGATTGGTATAAAAGAGCTTACTGCCTATGTTGTATTCTAAGAGTTTTATGGTTTCAGATCTTACTTTCAAATCTTTAATTCATTTTGATTTTGTTTTTCTATATGATATAAGGTAGTGGTCCAATTTCATTCTTTTGCATTTAGCTGTCCAGTTTTTCCAACACAGTTTAGTGAAGAAACTCTTTCCCCATTGTATATTCTTGCCTCCTGTGTCTTAATTGAGCATATATGTGTAGGTAAACTTCTAAGCTTTCTTTTTTTAAAAATTGAAGTATAGTTGATATAATGTGTTATATTAGTTTCAGATGTACAACACAGTGGTTCAATAGTTACATGCATTATTAAATCCTCACCCCAACTCCTGCAGTTACCATCTGTCAACATAGAGAGATATCACAGAACCATTGGCTATAATCTTCATGCTTTACTTCCATCTCCATGACCAACTTATGTTATGATTGAGATTTTTGTGCCACTTTATCACCCTTACCTTCCTCACCCACTTGCTTGAACCCCTCTCCAGTGGTAACAACCAGTCAATTCTCAGGGTCTGTGAGTTTACTGCTGTTTAGTTCATTTTCTTTTTTTTTTAGATTCCATGAATAAGTGAAATTATATGGTATTTGCCTTTCTCTACCTGACTTATTTCACTTAGCATAATACCCTTTAGGTCCATCTATGTTGTCAAAAATGGCAGGATTGCTTTCTTTATTATGGCTGAATAATACCCCATTGTGTATATATACCACACCTTATTTATCCATTTAACTATTCATGGAAACTTTGGATGCTTCCAAATCTTGGTTATTGTAAATAATATGACGGTAAACATAGGGGTGCATATGTCTTTGTGAATCAGGGATTTTATTTTCTTTGGGTAAATTCCTAGAAGTGAAGTTACTGGCTCATATGGTATTTCTATTTTAAGTTTTTTGAGGAAATTTCATACTGCTCTCCACAGTGGCTGCACCAATTTACATTCCCATCAACAGTGTAGGAGTTTTCTCTTTTCTCCACATCCTTGCCAACATGTGTTATATCTTGTCTTTTGGATAGTGGCCATTCTAACTGGTGTGAGGTGATACCTCATTGTGGTTTTGATTTGCATTTCCTTGATGATTAGTGATGTGGAGCATATTTCCTTGGCTGGTTGGCCATCTGTATTTCTTCTTCTGATAAATGTCTGTTCATGTCCTTCATTCATTTTTTAAAATTGAGTTCTTTGTTGTTGTTTTCTTTTTTTGGTGTTAAGGTGTATGAGTTCTTTATATATTTTGGGTGTTAACTCCTTATTGGATAAATTATTTGTGAATATATTCTTCCATACTGTAGGTTATGTTTTTGTTCTGTTGATGGTATCCTTTGCTGTACAGAAGCTTTTTAGTTTGATGAAGTCCCACTTGTTCATTTTTTATCTGTTAACCTTGCCCGGGGAGGTGCGTCCAGAAAAAAGTTGTTCATTACTATGTTTATGAGATTTTTACCTATGTTTTCTTCTAAAAGTTTTATGATTTCATATCTTATATTTAGTTCTTTAATCCATTTTCAGTGTATGGAGTTAGACAATAATCTAGTTTCATTCTCTTTCATGTAGCTGTCCAGTTTTCCCAACACCATTTATTTATTTATTAATTGAAGTATTGTTATATACAATCTTATATTGGTTTCAAATGTACAGCACACTGGTTCAACAGTTGAAATCCTCATCCCCTCTAGTGTGGTTACTATCTGTCAACATAGAAAGATGTTACAAAATCACTGACTGTATTTGTTCTCCATGCTATACTACTGTCCCCATGATCAACTTATATTCTGATTGTGAATTATTGTGCCCATTTATCCCCTCTGCCCCCTCCCAACCTGTCCCAACCCCTCTTCCTTGGTAACCACTAGTCACTTCTATGTGTCTGTCAGTCTAATGCTCTTTTGTTCCTTCTGTTTTGCTTTATTCTACAAATAAGAGAAATCATGTGATATTTCTCTTTCTCCACCTGGCTTATTTCACTGAGCATAATACCCTCTAGAGCCATCCATGTTGTTGCAAATGGCAGGATTTCTTTTCTTTTTATGGCTGAATAATATTCCATTGCCAAAACCATTTATTGAAGAAACTGTCTTTTCTCCATTGTATATTCATGACTCCTTTATCATGTATTAATTGACCATATATGTGTAGGTTTATTTCTGGGTTCTCTATTCTATTCCATTAGTCTGTGTGTCTTGTTTTGTGCCAGTACCATATTGTTTTGATTATTGTGGCTTTGTAGTACAGCTTGAAGTCAGAGAGCATAATAAACCCATTTTTGTTCTTTCTTATGATTGCACTGGCTATTTTGAGTCTTCTGTGGTTCTATATGAATTTTAGAATTATTTTCTCTAGTTCACTGAAAAATGCCATTGGTATTTGATAGGGATTGCATTGAATCTGTAAATTGCTTTGGGCAGGCTGGCCACTTTGACCATATTAATTCTTCCTATCCATGAGCACTGGATAGATTTCTGTTTATTTGTGTCTTCTTTGATTTCTCCCCTCAGTGTCTTAAGGTTTTCATAGTACAGGTCTTTTACCTCATAGGTTAGGTTTATTCCTAGATATTTTATTCTTTTTGATGCAATTGTGAATGGAATTGTTTTTCTGATTTTCCTTTCTGCTAGTTCATCATTAGTGTATAGGAATGCAACAGATTTCTGTGTATTACTTATGTATTCTGCAACTTTGCTGAATTCAGATATTAGATCTAGTAGTTTTGGAGTGGATTCTTTAGGATTTTTTATGTACAATATCATGTCATCTGCAAACAGTGACAGTTTAACTTCTTTCTTACCAATTTGGATGCTTTTTATCTTTTTGTGTTGTCTGATTGCTGTGGCTAGGAACTCCAGTACTATGTTGAATAAAAGTGGTGATGGTGGGCATCCCTGTCTTGTTCCTGATCTTAGAGGAAAGCTTTTAGCTTTTCACTGTTGAACATGATGTTAGCTGTTGGTTTGTCATATATGGCCTTTATTATGCTGAGGTACGTTCCTTCTGTATCCATTTTATTGAGAGTTTTTATCATGAATCAATGCTGAATTTTGTCAAATGCTTTTACAGCATCTATTGAGATGATCATATGGTTTTTATCCTTCATTTTGTCTCTGTGTGTATCACATTAATGGATTTGTGGATATTGTACCATTGTTTCATTGCTGGAATAAATCCCACTTAGTCATGATGGATGATCTATTTGATGTATTTCTGAACTTTGTTTGCTAGTATTTTGTTGTAGATTTTACATGCATGTTTTTCAGGGATTTTGACCTATAATTTTATTTTTTTTGTAGTGTCTCTCTCCGGTTTTGATATGAGAGTGATGCTGGCTTCATAGAATGAGTTTGGAAGTATTCCCTTCTCTTACAGTTTTTGGAATACTTTAAGAAGGATGGGTATTAGCTCATCTTGAAATGTTTGGTAGAATTCAACTGTGAAGCTATCTGATTATGGATTCTTGTTTGTTGTTTTTTTTACTATTGATTCAATTTTGTTACTAGTAATTGGTCTGTTCAGATTTACTCTTCCTGGGTCAGTCTGGAATTTTTTGCTTTTCTAGGAATTTGTTCATTTCTTCTAGGTAGGCCAATTTATTGGCCTATAATTTTTCATAGTATTCTCTAATAATTTCTTATAATTCTGTGGTTTCAGCTATGACTCTTCCTCTTTCATTTCTGACTTTGTGTATTTGTGTCCTCTCTCTTTTCTTAATAAGCCTGGCTAAGGGTTTGTCTGTTTTGTTTTTCTTCTCAAAAAAACAGCTCTTGGTTTTTTTCCTATCATTTTATTCTTCTCTATTTTTTTTATTTCCCCTCTGATCTTCATTATGTCCCTCTTTCTACTAACTTTTGGTTTCATTGGTTCTTCTTTCTCTAGCTTCAATTGTGAGTTTAGACTATTTATTTGGATTGTTCTTGTATCTTGAGGCAGGCCTGTATTACTATGGACTTACTTCTTAGAACCAGTTTTGCTGTATCCCACATATTTTGAGCCATTGTGTTTCTGCTTTCATTTGTCTCCATGTATTGTTTGATTTGTTCATTCCATTGATTATTGAGACAGGTTGTTTATCTTCTAAATTTTTTTGGTTTTCTTAATGTAATTTATCTCTAGTTTCATATCATTGTGATCTGTAAAAATGCTTAATGCAATTTCATTCCGTTTGAATTTATTATGAGTATTTGTGTCTTAATATGTGATCTGCTGTAGAGAATATTCCATGTGCACTTGAAATGTAAAATGTGTATCTTTCTGCTTTTGGGTGGAATGTCCTGTATATATCTGTTAAGTCCATCTCATCTAATATATTTTTCAGTGCTTGTTTACTTATTTATTTTCTGTCTGGATGATCTGTCCATTGATGTAAGTGGTATGTTAGTCTCCTGCTATGGTTGAGTTGCAGTCTATTTCCCTTCAGTTATGCTAATATTTGCTTTACATATTTAGGCACTCTGATGTTGGGTGCATAGATATTTATAATGGTTATATCCCCTTTTTGGACTGACCCCTTTATCATTATGTAATGTCCTTCTGTGTCTATTGTTACTTTGTCTGGAAGTCTATTTTATATGATATAAGCACTGCTACCCCTGCTTTTTTCTCCCTTTTATTTGAATGATATTTTTTCCACCCCTTCACTTTCAGTCTGTGTATGTCTTTGGGGTCTGAAATGAGTCTTTTGTAGGCAGCATATAGATGGGTGTTATTCCTTTATCCATCCTGCCATCCTGTGCCTTTTCATTGGTGCATTTACTCCATTTACATTCAAGATATAGGTATATACTTATTGCCATTTTATTAATTGTTCTCTGGTTGTTTTTGTGGTTTTTGTCCATACCTTTCTTTCTCTTTTATATACTTGTTATTTGATGGTTCTCTGTAGTTTTGTCATTGGGTTTGTTTTTTAAAATTTTTGTGTGTATATATTATAGGCTTTAGGTTTATGGTTACCATAAGGTTCATAGACAATTGCCTAAATATATAACAGTCTGTATTAAGTTGATGGTCATTCTATTTTGAACGCAATCTACAAGTACTTATTTTTTATTATTCTTCATCCTTCACACTTTATGTATTAGGTATCATAATTGTGTATCCCTTGACTGATTTTGTGCATAGTTTTGCTACTTTTTTTTTTAACTTCATACTTGCTTAAGAAGTATTTGGTTTACTACCTTTATTGTCGGTTTATTTTCACTGATGAAAACTATTTAGGTTTAAGAACATTTCCATTTACAGAAGTCCCTTTAACATATCCTGTTTAGTGGTGCTGAATCCTTTTAACTTTTGTTTATCTTAGAAACAATTTCTCCTTCAAATTTTGAGTGCTAACCTTGCTGGGAAGAGGATTCTTGGTTTAGATTCTTTCATTTCAATACATTAAATATTTCATGCTCCCTTCTGTGTGTAGTTTCTGCTGATAAATCTGCTGATAAACATGGGTATAGACTTATGCTAATAGACTTTATAGGTAACTGCCTCTCTCTTGTTGTTGTTGTTCAAATTCTTTCTTTATCTTTAATCTTTGCCATTTTAATTGCTATATGTCTTGGTGTTGTCTTCCTGGGGTTCCTTTTGTTAGGGGGCTCTCCGTGCTTCCGGGATCTGGGTGTTTATATCCTTCCCCAGATAGGGGAGTTTTCAGCATTTATTTCTTCAAAGAGACTTCCTATCCCTTTGTCTCCCTTTTCTCCTCCTGGTACCCCTATTATGAGAATATTCTTTTGTTTGTTTTGTTTGGAGCTGTCACACAGCTCTCTTAGCATCCCCTCAGTTTTGGAAATTACTTTTTCTCTCTTCCTCAGCTCCATTGTTTTCCTGTTCTTTAATTTCCATCTCATTGATTGTCTCCTCTACTTGCAGCAATGTATGATTCATTCCCTCCACTGTATTTTTCATTTCAGTTACTGTATTCTTCAGCTCTTAGTGGCTCCTTTTTTAACTCTTCTGTCTCATTGTTGAAGTTCTTACTGAGATCATCAATTCTTTTCTGCAAGTCAGTGAGAATATTTATGACTATTTCTTTGAAATACTTATCAAGAAAGTTGGTAGTCTCCATTTCATTTAGCCCTCTTTCTGGTGTCTTATCCTATTCTTTTGTTTGGAACATATTCCCCTGCTTCCTCATTTTGTCTGTATTTCTGTGTTTCTTTTTTGTATTAGCTAGATCAGATCTGTCTCCTGGTCTGGAATGTAATGGCCTTATGAATAAGACTTCCTATGATGCCCAGAAGCTCAAGACTCTTTGCTTAACAATGTCAGGTTCTCCTTTGTGGTGGAGCTGTGAGCAGGGGCTGCCCTTCTGTCTGTCTTCCAGCAGTGGCTGATCTCTGTCAGCAGTAGTTGACAGCTCCCTTGAACCATGCACAGAGCTTATGCTGATATTGTTGTGGGCAGGGCCTCCCTCTGCCTGCCCTGCAGCAATGGTGATGCTGCTGGGAAGGCAAGGCAGGCTGGACAGTTGTGCAGGGTAGCATTAACTGGGGCTGAGCTACCATTGAGGGGGAAGGAGTATATTTGGAGCTTGTTCTCACAGGTACCTCTCCAGTTGGGGATGAGAGAGTGACAGGAAATATGAAAAGCCACCCTCTGCCTGCCAGGCAACAAAGTCTGACCAATGCTGGGCCAAGGGGGTCAGGGGGGGGGGGGGGCCGGGCACACACCACGGACTGAGCCATCAGTGTGGGGGACGAAACTTTTGAGGCTGGCTCCCACTATTACCCAACTAATTGGCCTGAGAGAGGGCTGGGGAGCATCGTCCTTTCTCCTCCAGCTAGAGCTCCCTCCTACTGCTGCCCCTCTGGCACCCTTCCTGCTGCTGATATATCTTTCAAAGTGCTGCCTCCGTGCTGGGCCTCAGCAGGACCAAAGCAGTGTGCCTGTACTTTATAAGCCACTGGGAGTCTCAGTCTCTCAGAATGCTCCAATTCTCCCTGGTTTCCAGACCTGTTAATCACCAAAGCCTGATTAAAAGTGGACTCATATGTCCAGAGCAGATCTCCAGGGCCAGGTATGCAGAGTTCCTGATGTTTATCCCCTCTTTGCTCCATTCCTCTCCCTCCTGCTTTTGGGCTTGGATGGGAGAAGGTCTTGTGTCTTGCTCTGTCATGGCTCTGCCACTTTACCCTTCTCTGTGTCGATTTCTCTTCTCCAGGTGTAGATGGTCTGTTCTGCAGTCTTCTGGTCATTTTCAGGGTTAGTTACATTTGCTGTAGTTGTTTCCTTGATGTGTATGTGGGAGGAGGTTTCTGTGTAGCCTTCCTACTCTGCCATCTACCCCCTCTCCCAGGTTTTCTATTATATTGCATTGATATATGTATCTGTTTTCATTACAGTATCATACCATTTTGATGACTATAGCTTTGTAATATAGTTCAAAATCTAGGTGTGTGATACCTCCCAATATATTCTGTCCCAAGATTGCTTTGGCTCTTTGGGGATTTTTGTGGTTTCATACAAATTTTAGGATTATTTGTCCTATTCTGTCAAAAATTTCATTTATATTTTGATGGTGATGGCATTGAATCTATAAATTGCTTTAGGTAGTGTGGGTATTTTAGCAAGATTAATTCTATAAATCCATGAGCATGGAATATCTTTCCATTTATTTGTGTCTTCTTCAGTTTCTTTCACTGATGTCTTATAGTTTTCAGAGTATAGGCCTTTTACCTCCTTGGTTAAATTTATTTGTAGATATTCTCTTTAATGTAATTGTAAATGGGCTTGTTTTCTTGATTTCTCTTTGATAGCTAATTATTAATATATAGAAATGCAACTGATATCTCTGTTAATTTTGTATCCTTTGACTTTAATGAATTCATTTATTATTTCAAATGTTTTTTTGGTGCAGTGTTTAGAGTTTTCTGTGTATAGTATCTTGACATCTGCAAATAGTGACAGTTTCACTTCTTTTTTACCACTTTGGGTGCCTTTTATTTCTTTTTCTTGCCTGATTTCTCTGGCCTGTACATCCAGTTCTTTGTTGAATCAAAGTGGTGGGAGTGGGCATCCTTGTCTTATTTCTGATCATAAAGGGAAAGCTTTTAGCTTTTTACCATTGAGTGTCATGCTAGCTTGGGTTTCTCATATATGTCCTTTATTATGTCGAGGTACATCTCTTTATACCTACTTTGTTGAAAATTTTTATCATGAATGAATGTGGAATTTTGTCACATGCTTTTCCTGCATCTATTGAGATGACCATGTGAATCATTTTTATCCTTCATTTTGTTAATGTGTTGTGTCACATAGATTTGTAGATGTTGAACCATCCTTGCATCCATGGATTAAATCTCACTTGATAATGGTGTATGATCCACGTAATGTATTGTTGAATTCAGTGTGCTAATATTTTGTTGAAGATTTTTATATGTATGTTCATCAGGGTTATTGCCCTCGAATTTTTTTTTAGATGTCTTTGTCTGGTTTTTGCTTTAGGATAATCTTTGTCTCATAAAATTAGTCTGGAAGCGTTCCTTTCTCTTCAATTTTTGGAATAATTTGTGAGGATAGGTACTAACTTCATGAAACGTTTTTTAGAATTCACTCGTGAAGCCATCTGGTACTGGACTTGTTTCTTGGGAACTTTTAAATCACTGATTCAGTTTCATTATATGTTATCAGTATACTCAGATTTTTTGTTTCTTTGAGATTCATTCTTAGAAGGTGGTGTATATTTAGGAATTTATCCATTTCTTTTATGTTTTCCAATTTGTTGTCATATAATTTTTCATACTAGTTTCTTATGATCCTTTGTATTTCTGTGGTGTTATTTTAACTTCTCTTTCATTTCTTATATTTTTTGGGCCCTTCTCTTTTTCTTGATGAGTCTGGCTAAGTGTTTATTGATTTTATTCATTTTATCAAAGATCCAGCTTTTAGTCTATTGTGTTTTAAAGGCTCTATTTCATTTATTTCCACCCTGGTCTTTATTTTTCCTTCCTCCTAGTGTCTTTGGGCTTTTTTGTTCTTCTTTTTCTAGTTCCTTTAGGTGTGAAGTCAGATTGTTTATTTGGGGTTTTTCTACTTGCGGTAAGCTTGTATTGCTTTGAACTTCTCTCTTAGAACTGCTTTTACTGTTTTGCATAAATTTCTGATCATTGCATTTCCATTGTCATTTTTCTCAGTGTATTTTTGGTTTCCCTCTTTGATGTCTTCATTGACTCATTGTTTTTTTGTAGCATGTTATTTAGTCTCCACATGTTTGTGTTTTTTCATAGTTTTCTCTTGTATAATTACAGTACTTCTGATTTCAAAGCATTGTGGTTGGAGAGGTGCTTGATATAATTTCAATCTTTAATTCATTGGGACTTGTTTTATTGCTTAATATGATCTATCCTGGAGAATTTTCCATATAGAACTTATTTTATATAAAGAACTTAGAAATAATCCATATGAATTTACCTTATATATTTGGGTTCTGCTATGTATGGTGCATAAATATTTACAAATATTATACCATTTTTTTGAATTGACTCCTTAATGATTATGTAATGCCCTTCTGTTTTCTTTGTTTTAAAGTCTATTTTTTTCTGATGTGAGTGCTGATACTCCAGCTTTCTCTTAATTCCATTTGCATAGGTATATTTTCTATCCCTTCACTTTCAGTTGTATGTGTGTCATCTTTAGATCTGAAGTGGATATTATAGGCAGCATATAGATGGGTCACCCTGTATCTTTTCATTGGAGCACTTTGTCCATTTGCATTTAAGGTAACAATTGATAGGTATGTACTTTTACCATTTTATTAATTGTTATCTGGATGTTTTTGTAGTTTTCTGTTCTTTTTTTTCTAGTTGTCTTTCCTTGTGGTTTAATGTCTTTCTTACTGTTATATTTTGATTCTTTTGTCTTTTTTGTTTGTGCATCTCTTGTAGGTATTTAATTTGTGATTATCATAAGGTTCATATATATTGACCTATATATATGTAGCAGTCTATTTTAAGCTGATGGTGGCTTAAGTTCAAGTACATTCTAAAAGCACTACATTTCTATACCCCACTCACATTTTATGTTTTTAACGTCACATTTCACGTCTTTTTTATTTTGCATGTATGTTAACTACTTACTGTAGTTACAGTTGATTTAACTATTTTTACCTTTTAACCTTCATATTAGCTTTTAAATGGCTGACCCACCGCCTTTTTTCTATATTTGCCTTTACCAGTGAAATGTTTTGTCGGGGTTTTTCTAGCCTCTCTCCCGTTGGTCCTGCTGTCTGCCAGGACCACGAGCTCTTTCTGTTACAAGCTCTTTCCGTGACCCTCCAAGCCAGCGGAGGGGAGGAAGGGAGGGAGAGGTGCGCCCCGACAGGCGGAGCAAGGGAGGTAAGAGCCGACTGTCGGCCCGTTCCCGCAGCCTCTGCCGCTGGCCGCTGGCCACTCGCCGGAGACAATCAGACACGACAGGGAGCTCAGTCGAAGCAAGAACTCGTTTATTGGGGCTCAGGGCATGGAATATATAGGGTGAAGTCTTTCCTGATTGGTTACACCTATGCTAATAAGGCAACTTTCAATTTTCCAATCACGCACAGAGCTGTGCGCATGCGCAGCTGTCTCTGACGTAAGAAGCGGACTGGAGTGGGCGCAGCTAAACCCCAGGGGGCTTTCAGCGGCCACTCCTGCGGCACTGCTGAGTTCTCAGCGGCCATCTTTGGCGTGGCTGAGTTTTAATTCAAAGGTAGTTCCCCACGATGTTTCTTTCATATATTTCTAGTTTTGGCCTTTTCTACTTAAAAGAAGACCCTTCAACATTTCTTGTAAGGCCAGTTTAAACTCTTTTAGTTTTTTTTTGTTGTTGTTATTGTTGTTCTGGGAAACTCTCTCCTTCAATTGTGAGTTAATTTTATCATATTGATATTCTTGCCGGGATGTTTTTCCCTTTCAGCACTTTATATATATCCTGCTACTATCTTCTGGCTTGCAGAGTTTTGGCTAAAAAAATAATATGATAGTTTTCCTGTATGTGTCTTTTTTTTTTTCTGTTGCTTCCTTTAAGTTTCTCTCATTATTTTCACTTTTGCCATTTTATTATAATTGTTGGATCTCCTTGGGTCACAAAATGCACTGTGATAGTACTGCCCTGGCAGGATTGCCAGAACTGGCATGGGCATGGGCTAGTGGGGGTCCCAGGTCATACTGTGCTGGGCTTACCATGGCAAGATTGGTGGAACTGGAGCAGGAGTGAGCCAGTGAGGATCTCTGGGTATGTCACTAGGGCTGCCTCTGTGGGATATCCGGAGCTGAAGCAGGCATGGGCTGGGGGGTGTTCAAGGTGTACTGTACCAACGGCACCTTGGTGGGATGGCTGGAGTTGGAATGGGTATGGTCTGAGGGATCCTGGGCTTTACCACACCTGGACATTTTTGGTTGGCCTTTTGGATTAGGTACAGGCTGAGGTGGGTCTTAGAGAGTTGTGTGCCAGGGCCACCATCACAGGATGGCTGGAGCTAGGAAGGGCATGGGAAGGGGCCTAGGTCATGCCCCCTTGGGCCACCTTGGTGGACAGCTTGAGCTGATGTAGGCCAGGGGCATGTTTGGGCAGCTTTTGCAGGCTTGCTAGTGTACCTGGACCTGTTCCTGTCTGTTCCATCAGGGTGGAAGAGGTATATAAAGAACAACATTTGTCAAGGACACTGACTCTGCAGAGTTCCAGGAGTTCCCTGCCCATTTGACAGACACTCTAGGGTTAATAAATGGATTTCCTTCACTCATATTCTACTTGTCCTTTAAACTGCTGTTGTTTTTTTTCTGTGCCCAGGGTGGGTGACTCTGGGGACTAGGCACCTCAGTGATATTTCTCTCTACTGCTGGATACCACATCAGGGGTGAGGGTACTTTCATTACCATGTCTGTGTCTCTCCTACCCCTCTCTATATGGTCCCTCCATAATTTGTTGTGCAGAAACTGTTCAATCAGCTCTCATTTGTTTTTCAGGAGGAATTGTTATTTAGGTGTAGTTTTAGTGTGTCTATGGGAGGAGGTGAGTTCAAGGTCTTACATCACCATTGTGGACTGCCTTCCTCTATCTTTCAGTGTGCTTTAAAGTTTTCAAGTACAAGTCTTTCAAATTCTTGGTTAGGTTTATTCTTATGGTTTTAATTTGTTTCAATGCTTTTAGAAATGGAATTGATTTCTTAATTTTTTTTTGAGATTGGTCAATATTAATGTATAGAAACACAACTATTTTTTTAGTGAAATTTATTTCCAATTTGAATTCCAAGACAATAACAGACATGCAGTTTCCATCTGGCTGCACTTTCCAGCAGGATTCTATACAGTCTGAAGAAAACAACGTGTTAACTGAGGTGTTCGCTTAGCAACTGCATCAATTTGGAGTCCCAAACTCATATTGATGATAGTTTGTGATTAAAAGGAGAACACCCGATTTTGAGTATTGATCTCATATCCTGAAATTTTGCTGAATTTGTTTATTAGTTTTAATATTTTGTGTGGTGTGTATGTGTAAAATCTTTAGAACTTTCTACAGAGATGATCATGTCATCTGTGAACAGAGATTATTTTACTTTTTCCTTTCCAGTTTGAAAGACTGTTATTTCTTTTTTCTTGCCTAAGTGCTTTGGCTAGAACTTCTAGTACTACATTAAATAGAAGTGGTGAGGACAGGCATTTTTGTCTTGTACCTGATACTACCAGAAAGATTCCATTCTTTCATCATTGAATAATGTCTGGCTCTTATTTTATTGAAGTAGTTCATTTTTCATCCTAATTTTTTTGAGTGCCTTTTTCATGAAGGGATGCTGACATCTGTTAAATGTTTTTTCTATATCAGTTAAAAAGTCATCTGATTTTTGTACTTCAGTTGGCTAATATGGTTTATTACAGTTTTTCATGTTGAGCCATCCTTTCATTCCAGGAATTAATTGCATTTGGTAATAGTATATAATCCTTTTAGTGTGCTTTTGGATTTGTTTTGCTAGCATTTTGTTGAGAATTTTTACATCAGTGTTTATTAAGGATATTGGTCTCTTTTTCTCATGATGTCTTTCTGACTCTGGTATCAGGGTAAAGCTGTTTTCATAGAATGAGCTTGGATGTGTTTCCTCCTCTTCTATTTTGGATGAATTTCAGGATTGGTGTTATTTCTGTAAATATTTGTTCTAACTATCCAGTGAAACCATGTGGTAATGACCATATCTTTGTTGAGAGATTTTTGATTACTGCCTCAATTTCCTTACTTCCTGGTCTCTTAATAGTTCTACTTTTTATGTTTCTTTCTTGTTTGGTTTAGTGTTTCTCAAAATTTATCCACTTGTAGGTTGTCCAGTTGTTGGTATATAATTGTTCATAGAATTATAATCTTTTTATTTTGATATCAATTGTTATGTTCTCCCTTTTATTTCTGATTTTAGTTAAGTCTTCTTTTTTTCCCCTTAGTTAATAAAGCTAAGGGTTTGTCAATTTTGTTGATCTCTTAAAAAAAAACTCTTGGTTTCCTTGATATTTTATGTTGTTTTCTATTCTGTTTTATTTATCTCTGGGTAAATTTTATTATGTCCTGCCTTCTGCTAATTTTTGATTTGGTTTGTCTTTGTTTTTCTAGTTTATTGATTTTTAAAGTTTGTTGATTTGAAATCTTTCTTCTTTTTAAACATAAGCACCTATATGTATAAACTTCCCTCTTGGCATTGCTTTTGCTAAATCCAATAGTTCTAGAATGTTTTGTTTTCATTTTCACTTGTCTCTAAATATTTTCTAATTTCTCTTATGATTTCTAGTTCAACCCATTGCACAAAAGTGTGTTGTTTAATTTCCACTTCTTTGTGGATTTTCCAGTTTTTCTTCAGCTATTGATTTCTAGTTTCATTCACTGTTGTTACAACAGGTATTTGGTGTGATTTCAATATGTCTGTTAGGTCCAGTTGTATAACGTTGTTAAAGTCGTCTGTTTCCTTATTGATCTTTTGTCTAGTTTTGTATCAATTATTGAAAGTGGAATATTGACATCTCCTACTGTTATTGTGTTGCTGTCAATTTCTCCCTTTTGTTCTGTTAATGTTCACTCCATATATTTGATGGTTTAAAGTCAAGTATATTATATATATGTTTATAATTGTTATATCTAACTGTTAAATTGGCCCTTTATCATATTATATATACCTTTTTCTTTGTGACAGTTTTTGACTTAAAGGGTATTCTGTCCAATATAAATATGTATTCCAGATTTCTTTTGGTTAGCATTTGAATGATGATGCATCATTTTCCATCCTTTATTTTTAGCCTATATATGTTCTTACACCTAAAGTGAGTCCATTTAATCAACCTATAAAAATTTTAAAAATTCATTCAGCTTATTTATGCTTTTGATTTTGGAATTAATCAATTTACATTAAAAGTAATTACTGATTACGTACTATTTCCATTTTTGGGTTTGATGTATTTTTTACCTTTTTTGCCACTCCTTTACTCTCTTATAGACTTTCTTTGTGTTTGTTGATTTGTTGTTGTGAATTGTTTTTATTATTTTCTTTTATTTTTCATATTCTATAGGTATTTTCTTTGTGGTTTCCACTGTGATTGTTATAACTCTAAGATGTCTAATATAATCTATTTTAAACCGATACCTTAAACAAACTTTGATACTAAAACTCTACTCCATTACAGCTCCAACTTCCTACTTTGTTACTAATTTAACAAATTATATCTTTATATATTATATACCCATTAACATCAATTTATAGCTTATTTATGCTTTTTTATTTTAGTTCTATACAATAGCTAAAAGTGGACTTATGTACCAAATTATAATAATACAAGTTACTATATTTGTATGTACCTTCTTCAGAAGAACATATTTTCATATGGCTTTGTATAACTACCTAGTGTCCTTTTTTCACTTTGAAGGATTCCCTATAGCATTTCTTATAGGTCAACTGAGTGGTAATAAACTCCCTAACCTTTTGTTTTCTTTGGGGAAGTAGTAATTTCTCCTTCTCTTTTGAAGGACAGTTACATCTGGTATAGAATTCTTAGTTGACAGGTTTTTCTTTCAGCAGTTTGAATGTATTATCCCATTGTCTTCTAACCTGCATGATTTCTGCACAGGAATCCACTCATAAACATACAGAAGCTTGCTAATATGTGATGAGCCTCTTTACTCTTGCTGCTTGCTCTCAAGATTCTCTCTTTGTCTTTAACTTTTGATGATTTGATTTCAGTTTGGGTTTAGGTTCCCTTAGGTTTATCTTAGTTCAACTTCATTTATTTTCTTGAATTTCTATGTCCATTTCTTTCCTTAGGTTTGGCAAGTTTTTGGCCATTATTTCTTCAGATAACCTGTTTGTCCCTTTCTCCTGTTCTCCTGTAATTCCTATAATGCATATACTGTTTGATTTGGTGGTATGTTATAAGTCCATTAGGCTTTCTTCACTTTCCTCATTCTTTTTTCTTTTTCCTCCCACTTCAATGATTTCAAATGACTTATCTTGAAGTTTTCTTTCTCTCTTCTGTGTTATTGAGTCTGCTGTTGAAACCATTGAATGAATTTTTCAATTCAGTTATTGTATGTATCTGCTCCAGAATTTGTTAGTACTTTCTTATTATTTCTTTTTGTTGATATTCTGATTTTGTTCATGCATCAGTTTCCTAATTTTATTTAGTTGAATTTCTGAGTTATCGTCTAGCTTATTGAACATATTTAAGATGTTTGTTTTAAAGTTTTCTTCAGGAACTTCAAGGATCTGAATTTCCTTAGGGTTAGTTTCTGGAATTTTATTTTGTTCTTTTGATTGGGCCGTATTTCCTTTTCTCTTTATATGCCCTGGGATCTTTTACTGAGATTTGGTCATTTGAAAAAACAACTATCTTACCTAGTCTTTAAGGACTGAACTTCTGCAGGGGAAGAATTTCACCAGTGAGCCTGGTTGAAGTTTCTGGGAACTCTTAAACTTTTGCTGCCTATGTGTCTTCTCTGGGCTTATATATGTACTTTTAAATGCCTTAATTTTCCTAAGCGGCTTGCTCTTGTTTCTTCTCTAGTACCCATATTTCCTTGTACCACACCCCCCATTTCTGCCTGCTATACTTCAGAATCTCTACATGCCACAATCTCTAACATGCCATAGTACTCTCCTCTGTTTTCATTAACTTCCAAACTATGCTCCCATTACCATTACTAGTCTGAGTTAAGTGAGAGAGAAATCAGTTCTTTGAATAGAAGTCAGAATATTAAATGCATGGTATGTTCCCTCACGAACTCTTTGCAGGTTCCTGGACCTGATTCCAATGTGTGTGTGGGGGGGGAAGGTGTCTTCCCAGGCATCACAACAAGCAATTCTTGAACACAAGCAGGATGTCCAAGAACTCAACTCACTTCTGATGCTACCTGCCTGGAGACAGCACCAGATTCCTCAGGTTAAGGGCTGTGTCCTACAGGACTGCCCTTTACCCCCCACCACAGATACCAGCCCCAAGCTCCAAGCTGTTACCTGTGCTTTTGACTGACTGGCTACAGATAGGAGGTTCCAACAATCTCCTCCTTATGTTCAATTCATTTGCTAGAACAGCTCACAGAACTCAGGAAAACACTCACATTTACCAGTTTAATAAAGGATACTATAAAGGATGCAATAGATAAAGAGATACATAGGACAAGGTCCGAAATAAAGGAGCTTCTGTTTTTGTGTTGCTTGGGGCTGGCTAAATGGCATATGGAAGCTGTCTCCAACAGAGAAGCAGGATGCAAAAAAAGAGGGAAGATAATGCTCTTCTCATGGGTTTTTGGGAGGCCTTCATTGCATAGTCATGAGTGACTAAATCACTGGTCATTGGCTGACTGAGCCTCCAGCCCCTTACCTTGGGTGGGGTCCAAACATCTCTTATTAACAGGAAAAGACACCCATTTCACCTTTAAGGCATCTGAATGACCAAATACGTATTTTTTATAACTCACTGTATCACACATGGTCTACTCTTTTGTTTCATCCCAAGAGAGGATCTGGGTTATGGAGGATTTCCTCCCAGTTGCACTGCACTATGCCAAGTTGGGGGGGGGAGGGATATGCAAAAAATAGTAAACTTTCCTGTCTCTTGATTGAGTCCCTCCTTCGTTATGCATTAGATCGAGTGCTACAACTTCTCATCTGGTGTCCAGAATTTGCACAGTAGTATCCTAATCCATATATTGTTAAAATGCTGTGTCTGTTGGTGGAAGTGAGGGCTTGGTTCCTGCAGTCTACCATCTTATTGATGACCCAAATGATTATGAAGTGAATATGTCAGGATATTTTCATTTCTTTTCCTCTCTTTTTCTTAGTATTTTCAACATTTGTGACCATTAAATATTATAACTTATAATTTTCTCTGCTAGTATTTGTTATGGCATGAAAATTCCTCCTTTTCTATCAGATGTATTTCATGGATAAAGGTGTGACAGTGTTACCTATTAACCTATATCAGGCGCAGAAAAAATATTTTTTTGTAAATGAATGTAAATGACTTTTATTGTTTATATTATTCATAGTCCACTTACATAGAGGCAGAGTGGTTGCATAGGAAAGTGGTATTATTAGATTAGAACCAGGAGCTCTAATCCTGGTTCTGTGCCTTACTCTTCTTATTTGTAGAATGGATATGTTTTTTTCTCACTGAGTGGCTTTTAGGATAAAATAAAATGTGTGTGAAAGCATTTCAAAATGCACAACACTATACAAACGCAAAGGTTATTTTTTTGTTTCTGAATTATTTTTCAACCGATATGCTTAATATGCATTTCCTTTGCATTTTAACCTGTATCATTCTCTTAGGTTTTATCAAAGGAACTCTGTGCTCCTCACTGTTACCAATATTCTGAATACACTAGCCATTGAAGCACAAACATGAAGTTTTGATTGTAGTATCACATTGGGACTTCAGATAAATGTTACAAGTTTTCAATAATTTATGCATCAATATGCTAAATTAAAAAAAATTGTAGTGTAGTCAATGTACAATATTATATTGGTTTCAAGTATACAATACAGTGATTAAATAGTTGTATGCATTACTAAATCCTCACCCCAACCAGTGTCAACATGGAAAGATGTTACAGAACTACTGCCTATATTCTCTGTGAGTACTTTCATCCCCATGACTAAATTATGTTATGATTCAGATTTTGTGCCCCCTTTTTTTTCAACTCCTCCCCTCCCCATGTTGTGCCTCTTTATCCCCTTCACCTGTTGTATACACCCAGCCAACCCCTCCACCATGGTAACCACCAGTTACTTTTCAGTGTCTTTGAGTCTACTGCTGTTTTGTTCATTTTGTTTTGTTTTGTGTTTAGATTCCACATATAAGTGAAATCATATGGTATTCATCTTTCTCTGCCTCACTTATTTCACTTAGCATAATATGCTAAAATTACTTTAGAAACATATTTGTGAATGGCTCGTAAACACTGGTAAAAAAATCATTACAGGGCAGATAAAAGTTGGTAACATTCAAGTGAATGGAAACTTATTATATTTTATAATTATTATATTATCATTATTTGAAAAATATATTTGAAGAGAGTCCCCAAATTTATCCTTTTATAATAAAAATTGTGGACAAAGAGGAGGGTATATTAAAAACTTGTTATTATGTTCTACAGATTAATATGATTGTCTTGCTTTATTAATTTAGATTTGTGTATTTAATGAGTGAAACTAATTCTCTTCATAATCAATTTCTACTGTATCTTAATTTATACTCTTATTAGAAATCAGCTCATTGTCTAGATCTAAGTATTCTCTTAATTTGTTACAGACTGACACCTTCTCCCTAGAAGCTGTGCACCTTGGGGATTTGTGTAAGATTGTCATAGGCCATGATGGGCTTGGGCCAGGTAAGAGTCTTCCACAGATAGGCAGTCTGATTCCACTCTATTCGTGTAAAGCCCTTGTACAAATCTAGAAAATAATTTTTGAAAGCTTGTAATAAACTCATCTCTAGGTATTGAATATGTGAAATTAAAATATTGTCTCCAAATATTTTTTAAATTTTGAGTAGATATATTTTTCTTCAAAATGATATAGGTTTGTCCAAGTGGATGCTCTGCCTGGAGTACTAGTAAGAGTAATGCACAAAAATTGGGGGAATTTGGGATTTTCATATTATACCATGTGGCAGCATTTCAATATGCTAATGGTAGATACAGCAGTAGTGTCCACTGGCAGTGATATTTCCATAAATTGCTGGCAATGGTGCCCACAGTGGCACATTAAGGAGCATGTCCTGGCAACAAGCTCTCAGTTCTGTTTTCTTCTGCCATTTTGTTCATGCTTCTTCCTCAGTTTCCCCATCAGATCTGCAAGATGACTCATAGCTTCCCAATAAATTCATTTGCTGCATAAAACAAATGCTGTATAAAACATTGCAGTGTAAAACAACCGTAAGGTAAATAAAATACTTTAACAATAGACAAGCACTAAAGTGTATGTACCACAAAAATGATGGAAAACCAAAAAACATCAAACAAGACAATAAATTCTTTGATTAAAAAGTATCTATTTAAAAGTCTCAAAATGTTGAAAACCAGTTTCTTATACTAGCATATAGGGAACATGTGTTTAAATAATTAGGAAATTAGCAAAGTGACAAAGCTTGTTCAAAGCAGGTTACACAAAACTGAAAAATGTATATTTATAATCAGTGAAAACAAGAAGAATGATGACTAAGATTGATAAATTAAAAATATGGTTAATTATTTTAAAAATTATTAAAATAATAAAACCCTTAATATCTTTATAATAAAAAAACATACCTTTGAGGTTGTCTATTCTCTTGGACAAAATTCATTTATATTTTGACCACACCCAGATCTTTTGCATCTTATTTTTATGTGAGTTGACATGTTAGAATCTGGGCCTCAATCTATAATAAATATAAATACTAAATCAAATAATATTATTCTTCATGGAGTCAGGACTCTTAGGAATGCTCGTTAGACAGACAGTGCTCTAATACATTAAAAGGACATGTTCATGTGCCAACTTACATATTAACTAATTCAATTTTTTTTGTTAGTGTTTTTTGTCTTTAATTTGTGTCCAAAAAGTAACATCATCTGTCTACTCCTCGTGGAAAGTGGGTCCCACAGGAAAGGGGCCCAGTGTGCGAGTTGGAGGCAGAGACTGGGGAGGCTTTCAGGCTCAGCACCCACAATGAGTGAGAGTTAGAACTAATTCAATTTTATAAATATTTTTTGTGAATCTACTATATACACAGTACCCTACTGAGTACTTTCTGTACTAAATACAAGGATGACCAAGATGGAGTTCGTGCCCTTGAGTCCACCAAGAGATAGCAAGATGATTTAAATCCTAAAAAGTTGGGGATAATGTTTTGCTCCCTGATCCTAGTTGAGAGCCCCAGTACTGTTTTTCTTCCTCTCCAAATTCTGATTTTCCCAGTTTATCCAGTAAATGGAATTTCAGTAACTGTGATGTCATTGATGTGACATAGAGAAAAGAATACTAGAATTTAAGTCAGCAACATAATTTTGAGTCCAGCCCCTCTCACTTGTCAGCTTTTTTATCTTGAGCAAATCAATGAATTATCTCTGAGCTTCAATTCATACTCTGTATAATATTAATACATCATATAGTTATTGTGAAGATTGTATGACATTTTTTATGATCAATGGCAAATTGGTATGTATTTGGCTGTAAATGGACAATAGATAATCATTAGAATTTTTAAATTACATTTTCAATACCATTTGAACGATTTTTATAAAATTATTTTCTTCCATTTCTGTGTTTTCCCTACATATATTTTAAGAACTAAATTTTCTCTTGTAATCTTGCTTTATCTTTTCCTCTTCTGTTAGATAAAATTTTTTTATCTAACAGTACTTTTGGAGGTTGGTGTTGAGGGAAATGACCA
This sequence comes from Phataginus tricuspis, assembly GCA_029783875.1. NCBI lineage: Eukaryota > Metazoa > Chordata > Mammalia > Pholidota > Manidae > Phataginus > Phataginus tricuspis. The sequence continues at coordinate 9,910,802 of JAQQAC010004068.1, forward strand.
GGCAAGCGGGATTAAATTACAGGTTGTATATACCACTGGTCAAAATAAGAAAAGGGTATATAGAGGTATTCAACATTTACTACTTTACCTTATCTTGATATTTCTCTTGGATTCATTCTGCCAACATTCAGTGAATCTCTACTATATGCAACTTACTATTTTTTTTAAGAACAGAAACGTGTCTCCCCCATATGTCCACCTCTCTTCTGTCACCGTGGGTATTTGGCTTCATGAAGTGTAGTGCCAATTCTGTAGGAAAATAGAACTTAAGCATCTACCAAGTCCTTTGTTCCATGGACCAAAGGTGGTTAATTTCTGTTGTTATTTGCTTGTTTTTTTAACTTAATACTATTATTTTTAATTTATGTCCATTTTATAATTCAGGAAGTAACAAGATTCTAAGACTACTTTCTGAAATATTCTCAACCTACTTCACTCTTGCTATTACAAATTTTTATCTCACAAAGTCTTAATCAGAACCTCCTCAAAGAGTCATTATATGTTTTTAAGATGCAGTAACACTGAAAGTTACTGAAGAAATTTTAGTAGGACTAGACTGCAGAGAAGTTTGGCAACATTTGTTGGGTAACTGGATATAAATTACTGTGTTTTAATAATTAGGAGTGAGACTCTCAATGGTTAAAATTTACTAGTAATCAGTCTCATAATTTCCCTTAATTTTCAGTCCTTTTAATAGCATCTCAGAGGGACACTCTACAGGACAAAAAGAATATTATTTGATTAAAAATGATAAAATTTTTTAAACATGTGGTAACATTTTGTGGCAGAGGGAAATTTAAATATGGAAAGCAACATTGGAGGGGTAATGCACAAAAAAAAAAGGTATTCTTGTTGAAGTACCACACATTATGGGCACAAAATTACCTCCTGTTAAGACTATACACTGCACTGTATGTATACTGCATGTTTACAAACTGTTGTGGTTTTTAATATCTGAGACAACCTATCATAAAACATTTTGAACTTGTATTACTTTTTATTGTTATATGGTGATAGTTTTGCTCTTCTATCTTGAAGATCTCTGTTCAGTGTAGACAATGCATTGTTTTTGAGGCGGTATCTGAAAAAGTTGTCTGCATTTGTTGGAGGAAGTGAGTAATGCTTAACATAGAAAGTATTTTTAGTAAATGTGGGATGTACCAATTGATACTGTATTAAATTAGTAGAACTACCCACCAAAAAGCCCACTTTAACCACTTTTATTTAACATAATATTGGAAGTTCTAGTCAGAGTACTTATGAAAGAAAAAGAAATTAAAGAATCCACATCAGAAAGGATGAAGCAAAACTGTTACTGTTTGCAGATGAGATGATCTTATATATAGGAAACTCCAAAGATTCCACCAAAAACTTTTAGAACTAATAACTAAATTCAGTGACATTTCAGGATACAAAATCAATATACATAAATTGGCTGTATTTCTATATACTAATAATGAGCTATCAGAAAGAGAAGTTAAGGACACCCATTTACAATTACATCAAGAAGAATAAAATACCTAGGAATTAATTTAACTAGGGAAGTGAAAAATCTATACACTGAAAACTGTAAGATACTGATGAAAGAAATTAAAGAAACACAAATAAATGGAAAGATATTCCATGCTCATGGATTAGAAGAATAAATATTATTAAAATGTCCATCCTACCCAAAGCAACTTACAGATTCAGTGCAATCCCTATCAAAATTCCAATGGCATTTTTTACACAAATAGATCCAGCAATCCTAAAATTCATATTGAACCACAAAAGACCCTGAATAGCCAAATCAATCTTGAGAAGAACAAAGCTGGAGGTGTCGTGTTCCCTGATTTCAAACTATATCATGGAGCTGTAGTAATCAAAACAGTATGGTACTGGCATAAAAAGAGACATGTAGATCAATGGAACAGAATAGAGAGCCAGAAATAAATCCACACATATTTGGTCAATTAATTTACAATGAAGGAACCAATAATACACAATGGATAAAGGATAGTCTTCAACAAATGGTGCTGGAGAAAGTGGACAGCTACATGAAAAAAAAATGACGCAGGACCAGTATGTTACACCACACACAAAATAAACTTAAGAGGGTTAAAGACTAGAATGTAAGACCTGAAAACATAAACTTCACAGAAGAAAACATGGTTGGTAAGGTCGTTAACATCAGTCTTGGCAATGGTTTTGGATTTGACACCAAAAGCAAAGGTGCCCAAAGCAAAAATAAACAAGTGGGACTACCGCAAACTAAAAAGCTTCTGGAAAGCAGAGGAAACCATCAACAATATGAAAAGGCAACCTACTGAATGGAAGAAAATATTTGCAAATCATATATCTCAGAAGGGGTTAATATCAAAAGTAGGTAAAACACTCTACAAGTCAGCAGCAAAAAACCAAGTAATCTGATTAAAAAATGGGCAGAGGATCTGAATAGACACTTTTCAAAGAGGACATACAGATGACCAACAGGTACATGAAAAAAATACTTAATGTCACTAATCATCAGGAAAATGCAAATCAAAACCCCAATGAGATACCACCTCATGTGTGTTAGAATGGTTATCATCAAAAAGGTAAAAGATAATAAATGCTGGAGGAATGGATTAAAGATGGCGGTGTGAGAGGAGAGACAGAGGCTTCCTCCTAAAACTGCATATAATACAAAAATATAACTAATTCAACTACTTCTGAAAGAGCAACAGGAAAGAGGACTGTACCAAACGGCATACACCTGGAGACAAGAGCGGACCTCACGGAACACAGTAATGTACTAAAGCTTTGGCCTGGCAAGATCCAAGCCCTTCCTCCACCTCAGCTCACTGGTGGGAGGAAGAGGAATGGAGCAGGGAGGGAGTGGAGACCTGGGACTGCTGAATACGTAACTCCGGAGATCTGCTCTGGGAACACAAACCTACATTTCATGGTGCTTTCATGACACTCTCGTGATTATGGGGTTGGAAAGCTAAGACAGGCAGAATTCCTGGAGATACTAAGATTCCAGCTGCCTGTGGAGAGCAGGGATCCATATCCAGCTGCTCTGGGACAAAAGAAAGGTGGGCAGTCTGAGATACTTCTTAACAAAGAAGCCCTTTGCAAGACAGCTGCTAAAGGAGCAAGGATTGCACAGAACTTACTCCTTAGGAAAAAGGACAGGTAGACCAAATTGCCTGGGTGCACTCTGCCCAGCAGATTCAGAGCTTTCATGATCTTCAGGTGCTCCAGCTCCCTGTCTCCCTACACAGCTCCAAAAAACCCTTTCTGTGATAGGCAGCCTACTGCGCCTTTCATCTGGCCAGCCCCACCGGGCTTGCAAACCGGGAAAGGCAGTGGAGACAGGCAGAGCAGGCGGGAAGCAGGAAACAGCTCTTTCCTTCCCCAAGGCACCAATACCAGTACCCTTCAACCCCCAACATTGCTTCAGGGGCTGAGCAGCTCCAGAGAGTAGAGCTTCAGGGCACTAGAGGGCGAAATACACAAATATGAAATGCCAAAGAAACCTGGTCCAGAGTAGAACTATTAATACAACTCCTGAGAAAGATTTAAATGATATCAACCTCATGACTCTCCCTGAAAGGGAGTTTAAAATAAAAGTCATTAACATGCTCATGGAGGTATGGAAAGGTATTCAAGAATTCAGGAATAAACTCCGGTTGGAGATCCAATCATCGAAGAGCACAGTGGACGGTATTAAAGGCAGATTGGATACAGTGGAGGGGACTATAAATGAAATAGAAACTAGAGAAGAGAAATATAAAGAAGCTGAGGCACAGAGAGAAAAAAGGATCTCTAAGAATGAAAGAATATTGAGAGAACTGTGTGAATAATCCAAATGGAACAATATTTGCATTATAGGGGTACCAGAAGAAGAAGAAGAGAGAAAAAGGGATAGAAAGTGTTTTTGAGGAGGTAATTGCTAAAAACTTCCCCAGTCTGGGGAAGGAGATAGTCTCGCAGGCCATGGAGATGCACAGATCTCCCAACACAAGGGACCCAAGGAAGACAACACCAAGACATGTAGTAATTTAAATGGCAAACATCAAGGATAAAGACAGACTATTAAAAGCAGCCAGAGAGAGAAATAAGATCACATAC